>CM042881.1:7354630-7826144 GCA_023653495.1 Melastoma candidum | reverse complement strand
AGACCAACCTCGTCCCATTCATGGTCTGGCCAGGGAGGAAGGTGTCGGTCGGGTAGTCGAAGCTCCGCCAGCCACTCCCGAAGATGAGGCAGCCTTCGTCGCGAAGGGAGAGGGATACGGTGGAGTTGGAGGAGGAGGTGGAGGGGTTACCAGGGAAGGCGTTGCGGCCGGAGGAAGTGTTGAGGTAGAGGAGAGAGGGGGAGGAGGAGATGGAGAGGGAAGAGGAGGAGGGAACGGGGAAGGAGGACCAGACGACGGTGGTAGGGGTGAGGTTGTAGTAGTAGACGGAGAAGGAGAAGGTGGAGTTGGAGGAGGAGGAAGCCAGGAAGGAGGCGGCAAAGACAGAGTTTGGGGAGAGGAGGAACTGGGTGGAGGTGGGTAGCCATGAGGAGAGATCAATCAACAATGGCGGCAACATAGGGAAGAAGATTCGATGGACCTCCTTGTCGCGGGTGGATCCCGTTTCCGGTTCCATTTAAAATGAATATCCTCCCTTGACGATAAAGGCTTCGGATTTTGAAAATGTGTCGGAGTCGCCACTAACTTATTTTAAGTTCAAGTTAGAAAAACTGTAGAGATTCGTTATGGTTCGGGAATTAGGGATTACTAAATCGCATGCATCAAAAGAAAAGGGAGGTTTTTATCGTGTGTTTTCGATGTCCGATTTTATTGAGCTCGGTTTTAGAAAAAAAGAAATTGTTAAAAATAATCACGAGCCCAATATGCTAAAAATCTATGTGAATCATTTTTTAGAAAATACTTCTTCTTAAAAATTGATTTTTCGGGCAAAAATGCAGGCAGCATGGATTTATTAATGCCCTTAACAATTTCTAAGCCAAAAATAAATTCAAGGGGAGAACAGGGTGTTTGTACCATTTCTCGTTCTATATAGAACGCCCCCGTTAGCGTTTGTACCTCACGGTGCCGTTTTTAGAATAGGTTTACGGCGAACCTGGCGAGCCGCTGATGCCGTAACGTTGGTGAGTGCGAAGCCGTCTTCAGAGGGTCTTGATCTTCGAGAATCCAAATAATCCCTCGAATACTTCGTTATCTTGAATACGTTGACTGGGGTGCGTGCCTCGGTTGTCCGCAAGGCACGTCCCCGAGATACCTGCATAAATATCGAATAAACGAAGTAAACTGTTCGAAGATGATTTGAAACATGATTAATTATAACATTGTAGGAGTTATTTCAATGGAAGAGAACTTGCAATAAACCTCCATACATGCAACTATAATTACCGACCCGTAACGATTAAAACCACATTGTGTTATAAATCAATTGAGAAGAAATAAAAAAAAGTTGAAAACATTTTTTAAGAAAATAAATTTTGAAAGTATGGAAGAAATAATTAAAATGATTTTTTTAATTAGCAAGACAAGACAACACAGATTATAAACGTCATGTGGGAAACTAAATTAAAACGAAAAGAAATAAAAGCATGACAACAGTCCCAAAGCAGCAAAAAGATGTTTTCTTTTTAATTGATAAAATAATAAAATAAAAATTGAGTGGAGACTTGATGAATTCTACCCACAGTTAATACAATTGTTAAAATCGATAAACTAAGTAAAATTAGAGACGGAACAAAGCAAAGCCAACCCACGTTTCAATTTAGCATTAGTAAAACAGAAAGAATTAGAGAGGTGAGACGAGACTAACCAAGGAGAACTCTGTTTGCTGGGGGTTGAGCATCTTTGGGTTCGTGACACCGTGAGTGACAATCTATGGCGTGGATTCGCCGGGGTTTGGTCAGATGCAAGCGAAACGAGAGCATCAACATGCTTGGATCAAGCCATGACAAGGCAACCCGAGCGGAGCGTCGCCAGATCTGACCTAAATGTGAGAGTGCACAGATTAGGAGAGAAGAGGGTCGGCCTCCCGGGAAGAGATCCGCTGCCGTCGTATGACCCGTAGGGGGAGGATTTGGGATCTGAACCAGGCCGATTATGGAGCTTCGACGTATGGGGTTCACCACATGGCAGAGGGAGGTCGGCTGGGTAGTTGGGACTCGGTGCCGATGCCTTAGATGGGTAAGCCGAGAGGGAGGATCCTGGAAGTGCGTTGAGGCAGCTGATGGCAAGAGAGGCGGGGACACGCCCTGGGCGTCGTGGTTGTCGAAGTTGGGAGTGCCTTGGGTTCCTAGTCAATTCCGCTGAGTATGGTCCTGGGAGTAGACAGGTTTGGCCATCGTGGTTGTCGAGACTTGGTGTCTGCTGTCAAAAGGACGAGGCGCTGCTGGTGTGGCCATCCACAGATATGGTGCACAACAGAGAGGCCGTTGTTTCGCTGGAACAGACGTCTTCATCGCTGCCGCGACCAGGAGACGGCTAAGGACGGCATGGGTCTGCTGTGCGCTTGATATATATCTGCGAAGCATAGGCTGGTATGAAACTGCGACCTCTAGTATTTGCTGTGGTCGTGGTTGTCACTGCTGCTGGTGCGAGGCTCGTTGCTGCGGGAGCTGAGGTATCATCCTGAGGTGTCCTGCAAAGGTGGATACTCCAGGATGGTGGGGAGCCTGATCTGGAAGGAGTCTCGTAATGTAACACGATGGCTGGTCGCCGGGATGCGGAGCTTGATTCCGACGCTGCTTCTAGATGTGGGGGACGATGGTGACCAGAACGGATTCGGCCGACGGGGCGAGGACGACTGCTGGCTTCTTCTTCGGCTCCTTTATGGGAGATGTTGCGGGTGCGGACAACTGCGGTCCGAAGATTTTCATGAGGAGCAGCACCTTGTTGACCTGGTAGATTGCGAGCTGATTTTTTTTTTTCAGCCTGAGTCCTCAAACGGGTTGCTGACGGTCTGGAACTTTGGGGGTTTTAGGGGCGAGACACCAATTGCTTGAACGACGAAGCCTTTGCTTTTCTGTCTCTTCTCTCGGAGCTTGTCCTGTATCTCCGTAATCTTCCCCCTTTTTATAGTTTTTTTTTCCTTCCTATTTTTGCAATGCAATATTATGTTTCCCCATTTTGATTTGATTTTATTTGATTTTATTTGATTTGATTTTATTTTATTTTATTTTGATTTTTAGTGATTTGATTTGATTTTATCTTGTTTGATTTCGTTTTGATTTTTAGTGATTTTTTGTTATTTTTTTAAAAAAATTGGGTTATGACAGTTGCCCCTCTTTGTGAGAATGTTTGGTAAAAATGTTCGAGCAAAGATTTATTCAGAACCCAATTTTTAGGAAAGGATTGTTAGGGCATGGCGTTTGTTAATAAACGCTTGACCAGAAATGGCGTCGCACTTGTTAGAAAATGCATAACCCAAAGCCGGTGAAAAGAGGCATTGCGTTTGCACGAACGCTTAATCGAAATGAAGGTGGTGTCGCGTTTGTACGAACGCTTAACCGAATTGAATGCGGTGTCGCGTTTGTACGAACGCTTAACCGAATTGAATGCGGTGTCGCGTTTGTACGAACGCTTAACCGAATTGAATGCGGTGTCGCGTTTGTACGAACGCTTAACCGAATTGAATGCGGTGTCGCGTTTGTACGAACGCTTAACCGAATTGAATGCGGTGTCGCGTTGGTACGAACGCTTAACCGAAAAGAATGTCGTGTCGCGTTTGTACGAACGCTTAACCGAAAAGAATGTCGTGTCGCGTTTGTACGAACGCTTAACCGAAAAGAATGTCGTGTCGCGTTTGTACGAACGCTTAACCGAAAAGAAGGTGGTGTCGCGTTTGTACGAACGCTTAACCGAAAAGAATGTGGTGTCGCGTTTGTACGAACGCTTAACCGAAAAGAATGTGGTGTCACGTTTGTACGAACGCTTAACCGAAAAGAATGTGGTGTCACGTTTGTACGAACGCTTAACCGAATAGAATGTGACGTAGCGTTTGTTAGTAAACGCTTAGTCGAATGGCGTCGCGTTTGTTAATATACGCTTAGCCGACTGGAAGTGGTATAACGTTTGTTAGTAAACGTTTAACCGACTGGAAGGTATCACGCTTGTTAGTAAGCGTTTAACCGAAAAGAATGTGACGTAGCGTTTGTTAGTAAACGCTTAGTCGAATGGCGTCGCGTTTGTTAATAAACGCTTAGCCGACTGGAAGTGGTATAACGTTTGATAGTAAACGTTTAACCGACTGGAAGGTATCACGCTTGCTAGTAAGCGTTTAACCGAAAAGAATGTGACGCAGCGTTTGTTAGTAAACACTTAGTCGAATGGCGTCGCGTTTGTTAATAAACGCTTAGCCGACTGGAAGTGGTATAACGTTTGTTAGTAAACGTTTAACCGACTGGAAGGTATCGCACTTGTTAGTAAGCGCTTAACCGAAAAGAATGTGACGTAGCGTTTGTTAGTAAACGTTTAACCGAAAAGAATGTGACGTAGGGTTTGTTAGTAAACGCTTAGTCGAATGGCGTCGCGTTTGTTAATAAACGCTTAGCCGACGGGAAGTGGTATAACGTTTGTTAGTAAACGTTTAACCGACTGGAAGGTATCGCGCTTGTTAGTAAGCGCTTAACCGAAAAGAATGTGACGTAGCGTTTGTTAGTAAACGCTTAGTCGAATGGCGTTGCGTTTGTTAATAATCGCTTAGCCGACTGGAAGTGGTATAACGTTTGTTAGTAAACGTTTAACCGACTGGAAGGTATCACGCTTGTTAGTAAGCGTTTAACCGAAAAGAATGTGACGTAGCGTTTGTTAGTAAACGCTTAGTCGAATGGCGTCGCGTTTGTTAATAAACGCTTAGCCGACTGGAAGTGGTATAACGTTTGTTAGTAAACGTTTAACCAACTGGAAGGTATCGCGCTTGTTAGTAAGCGCTTTACCGAATGGTGTCGCATTTGTCAGTAAATGCTTAACCAACTTGAAATGACGTGGCGTTTGTTAGTAAACGCTTAGTCGAATGGCGTCGCGTTTGTTAGTAAACGCTTAGCCGACTGAAAGTGGTATAACGTTTGTTAGTAAACGTTTAACCAACTGGAAGGTATCGCGCTTGTTAGTAAGCGCTTTATCGAATGGTGTCGCATTTGTTAGTAAATGCTTAACCAAAAAAGGAAAACTAGAAGTGGTGTCACATCTGTTAGTAGACGCTTAACCGAAAGAATTGAGAAATGGATAACTTGACTTTGAGTGATATCACACCACAAGAGTGCTTAACTGTAGTGAAGAGTATCATACCTTAGCATAAAGGCTTGAGTTTTGAAATCATGAAGTACGATTGATTGTTTGCATCTCCCATGCGTACTTGCCGAATTTCTGACTGTGGATGATATGAAGGCAAGATGCTCTATATGCATGCACAAAAACTTAATTTTTCATTCATTTTCATTTTTTTTTTTTTTTGAAAAACAGAAACACTTGTGCGATAGAGAATAAAGAAAGGTCTTTCTTACATCTCTCAAGGCTCACTCAAATATGTTTCTATGCTATCAGAGTGGGAAGTTCGATTCCTTTGAAATGAATGCTCAAGGGCTAGTCGAAAGAGACTTTGATTCTGGTTGTAATGTGGGCTTGGTGTAAGACCATATTTATAGAAGGCTTGATCTTTAAGAAAGAAAGCAAGTCAAAGAATCTCATCAAATAAGACTCAAAATGCAAGGACGTCACCTTTAAGCATGGTTCTCCCAATGTGGACTTGCTCATCGACACAATACTCAAAGGTATGGGCATGATGGCATATGAGAGTGTGAATTTGTGGGGAAATGTCGTAGAAGAATAATTTTTCTCTATCTTTTTCCACGGAAAACGAGGCTTTTGAATTTAAAGCGGTTTGCCCAGATTGGCAAATCGGGATCAGGGTTTTAAAACTTTTGTCCCCCTTTTTTTTCTGACACTTTGCTTTTGCGACCGTTTTTGGCCCTTGTGTCTAAATTTGCTTTTATTTTGAATGATATTGAAGGGCTTTCTTTTCTTTTCTTTTGTTTGCCCTTGTCTCATTTTCATTTTCATTTTTTTTTTTGAAATATTCGATGGACTCGATTCTCTGGAATTGTTCATGTATGTACTGGAATAGTTGAAAGATGCTAGAGTATTGTGTCGACTTGCGAGATCCATTAGGGATATACTTCACACTCAAACTTGAGGAAGTGACGCATCTACATCTGAGTCCTATTCGGAAGTCTAGACAACATGAACTCCTTTTTCCTCGATGTGAGGCGACTCTTTGACTTGAAAGGGGAATTGTGTTTCGAAAAATCTCCACTTTGGCTAGGAATGGCTAGCAATGGTAAAGTGTTTGGGGATAAGAAAGAATGCTCGATGTCATCCTAGCTAGAGCATTTTCCGTCAAAGGGATTTCCTTCCCACTCCGATGCTATCATGTCTGGATTTCTCACAAGTGTTTGCACTCAACTCTCGAAAAGGGTATGTGTTTAGGGATAGGCTTGCCTTTCTATCTCTAGCACACAAGTGTTCCACTAAGGAATGTGTTTTAAATTTATGAATAAAATCGTTGAGTGAGAATGCATGACAAATTAACACATGTTTTACGAAATGATAATTTTACCTATGATGTTCGCCTCGACTTGATGCCCTGCAGGGAAAGAGAGGATGTACAATCAAATTCAATGTAAGAAAAATTTTAAACTTGGAACGATACTTTTCTTTACCGGTTCCCTGACGACGCGTGCTCGTTGCCCCAGTAAAGGCCTCGGTTACCCGAGGCGATTGATCGTTGCCCCAGTTAAAGTATCTGCGCAGAAAGATAACATTGATTAGTTTTTGATTTTATAATATATGAACTGGAACGATACTTCCTTTACCGGTTACCTGAGGCGATTGATCGTTGCCCCAGTTAAAGTATATGCGCAGAAAGATAACATTGATTAGTTTTTGATTTTGTAATATATGAACTGGAACGATACTTCCTTTACCGGTTACCCGAGGCGCTTGATCGTTGCCCCAGTTAAAGTATCTCGTGAAATAGATGTTCGTCGAAGAGGTGATGGAGCTGGCTGAACTCAACCCTATCCGAAACGCACTGGTCGATCTTTCAGGAGTCAACGGTCTTTCAACTGAACAGAAGAAGAGGCTGACGATTGCCATTGAGTTGGTCGCGAATCCTTCGATCATCTTCATGGACGAACCGACATCGGGTCTCGATGCAAGAGCTGCTGCTATTGTTATGCGTACGGTGACGAATACGGTTGATACTGGGAGGACAGTCGTGTGCACAATTCACCAGTCCAGCATCGATATTTTCGAAGCTTTTGATGAGGTATGGACTACATCTTGTGCCTCAACTCTCCTCGGATTTGCTCTTCGCCTTGACCCAAATACAGATCCACGCTTTGAAAATGTAGCTCCTATTGATGAAAAGAGGAGGACAGGTAATCTATGCTGGGCCACTCGGTACTTGTTCTCATCATCTCATCGAGTATTTTGAGGTGAGTAGCATGTTCTGCATCTCGTAGACAAATCGTTTCCGAATCTTGATCAGTTTGTAGTATTTAGCTGTTGTTCTGTCCTCGGCACCAATACTCATGACGAACAACAGGCTGTCTCAGGAGTTCCGAAAATAAAGGATGGTTACAATCCGACTACTTGGATGCTCGAGATCAGTGCCCCAGTCATTGAAGCACAACTAGGATTTGATACGCTCACTCTTCACTTTACTAGTAATTCTTTGATCCCGATGTGTAATTCCTTCATCAAGAAGTATTCGCTGCTGCTGAGTAGAATTGCTGATACACATTTTTGCGAGCTGTTTCAGGAGGAACCAGGAACTTATCAAAGAGATTAGTACCCCATCAAAGGACCTTTACTTCCCCACACAGTACTCGCAACCTTCCCTCACGCAATTCCGCGCTTGTTTCTGGAAGCAGCACTGGTCTTACTGGAGGAACCCACAATACAACGCCATGTTCGGGTTTATATTCTGGAACAAAGGTCAATGGACGTAAGTCCCCTGCTCGACTTAATTTTTGTAGACATTGATTCAGATAATGTGGTAGGATGGTGCTTGAAATGAAGACGAGCTGTTTTTTGCAGGACAAACCAGCAGGACTTGATAAATCTATTGGGAACCATGTATGCTGCAGTGGAAGTTCCAATGCTACTTCCGTTCTACCCGTTGTCGTAATCGAAAGAACAGTGTTCTACGGAGAAAGAGCAGCTGGGATGTACTCGGGACTCCCGTACGCATTCGCTGAGTCCATCCTAGACGAAAACCCTGGGAAATTCAGCCTCTTGTGATGCAAATGCTAGCATTGTTTTACGATATCTTGTAATGTTTCCCCGCAGGTGGCTATCGAGACGATTTATATGGCCATCCAGACGCTGGTCTACACTCTTCTCATTTATTCTATGATCGGATTCCAGTGGACAGCGGGGAAGTTCTTCTGGTTCTACTACTACATCCTCATGAGCTACATCTAGTTTGCCATGTATGGGATGATGGTCGTGGCGCTGATGCCCAGCCTTCAGATCGCGGCCATAACCATGTCCTTCTTCCTTAGTTTTTGGAGCTTATTCTCAGGATTTCTCCTTACTCAGCCTGCATGTCCCTCACAAGCTTTCTTCGATCATTTTATTTTATCCCCTAGCCTAACTTGCTTATCTCACCTGCACAGCAAGCAAATACCGATATGGTGGAGATGGTACAACTGGGCAAGCCTGGTGGCATGGACACTATACAGGCTTGTGACAAGTCAGGTGGGAGACAAGGATGAAGATCTCATAATTCCGGGCGAAGGCACAATGAAGCTGATGGATCTGAAAGAGCAACTGGGGTTCGAGTATAAGTTCCTCCCGGTGGTGGCTGTCGCACATGTCGGGTTGTACCTCCTGTTCTTCGTTTTATTCGTTTTTGGCATCAAGTACATCAACTTCCAGAGAAGATAGGGGGAATGACACCGACTCTGACGTGTTTTTTTTTCGGAGCCTCGAGAATCTACATCATTGATTGAACCTTCTCTTTCAGTTCCCGTCACAGGATCTTCCCCGAAGCCGTTTTTGGAATAGTTGTTACGAATCTCACTCTCCGAAGCTTTTTATAAGGGGCGACCTGTTGTGCGATGAATTCCTTAACATCTTTATCGGTAAGTGAGCTGCCACGCAACCGGATGACATATGCAACTGGAACCTCCCCGGCTTGAGCATCGGGCAATCTAGTCATCACGAGTTCAATGCCCGATATCCCCTGTGTGAAGCCAACCGTCATCATCGATCGTCGATTTTGTGGCTTCTGGGTTGTTGAGATAGCCGCATGTTATGTTCGGTTCCCGAAGCAAAATTTCCCCTTATTGTTTCGGAGGGAGAGCCTCCATGGTCTGGGTGTGAATGATTTTTGCTTCTTTGACTTTAACATTGGGTTCAATTGAATATTCATCGTATGTCTTGTTGGAAGAGGGGACGTTCGTCTGCCTGCATAAGAAAAATCGAAATCTAGATGATAGATGACATGCTTGATTGGTTTAAACAATAACAAGATTGGAAGGAATACACCTTAACCAATAAATTGGAAATAACATGTGTGACAAATCCGAGCTGGAATGACGTTGTTGCACAGTTGAACTCTTCAGGGGAAGAGGACATCCAAAGCTTTCGTGGCTGATAAGTAGTCCAACTTTGATAAATACGAGGCATCTCGAACAAAAACAAAAATCATGTATTGGACTGGGTAAAGAAAGTTATGTTTGAGGATGCAAGATATGTGTCAATACTCAATGAACACTTATATGCCCTTTTACTTTAAAAAATAATAACAAGGCGAAGTTTTTTTTTTTAAAGAAAAATTGTCAAAGCCAGGTGATGGTAAAATGACGAAAAAAATGATTTCAAAGTATGTTGAAAATCTATGTGTATCGTCGTAAAGGTCTGGGAAAATGTTTTTTTTAGACATGCATAACAATTATGCATATGTGTAAGCATTTTTCTAAAGTATCATGACTCGAAGGCTTTGAATGTATCTAGAATGATGCAGTTCAGCAATATGCAAACATAAGTGACAATATACGAGCATAAAAAGGAAATTCGGTGTGTAAATCACTTCCCTTATATTCGCTCGTTGAACAGAAGGCATGTTAGCGAAATTGAAAATAAGAGAAAAATGGTGGTCAATGTATAACAAGAAGCATCAATTCAGACCATATGGAAAAAAATGTAGATAAGCATGAGATTTTCTATCTACCGTCTTGGATGTGGCTTGGACCCGTTCATTAACCGTTAACGGAGAAATCCGAGTTTGGGTTCATTTTAAATGAAAGAACTCGGATATTCGTCCGGTGGTAAACAGGTGGGTACCCACCTAAAGGTAGAGGCAAACGGCCAATACCTATCGGCATATGGTATACCCGAACTAATCCTATGGCGCCCGGGATGAAGGCTCATGTAACAGGAAAGAACAAGCATTGAAAAATATTGATCATGTGACATCAAACAATGCATGCACAGAAATATATTGTTAGAGTCATAACAGTTTGTATGGCTTTCAAACACATGCCTATCTAGACTGGCTTTTGACTCACCCTTGGACGAAGGGTGAGTTGGTATATGCCGCAGGTAAAGAGGTAGACAACCTCTCCCGTATGGCTTGTATACCCCTAAACTTAGGTGTCCCTGGGTTTTAGGACGACTCACTGTATGCATAACATAGACAATCGGAAAAATAAAGCGCAAACACACTCCACACAAGGCTAGGCTGCCCCCCAATTTTGAAATCGATTTTTCGACCCTAATTCTCTAAAAAAAATTCCCAAGTGTCCCCAGCGGAGTCGCCAAATCTGTCGCGGGTGGATCCCGTTTCCGGTTCCATTTAAAATGAATATCCTCCCTTGACGATAAAGGCTTCGGATTTTGAAAATGTGTCGGAGTCGCCACTAACTTATTTTAAGTTCAAGTTAGAAAAACTGTAGAGATTCGTTATGGTTCGGGAATTAGGGATTACTAAATCGCATGCATCAAAAGAAAAGGGAGGTTTTTATCGTGTGTTTTCGATGTCCGATTTTATTGAGCTCGGTTTTAGAAAAAAAGAAATTGTTAAAAATAATCACGAGCCCAATATGCTAAAAATCTATGTGAATCATTTTTTAGAAAATACTTCTTCTTAAAAATTGATTTTTCGGGCAAAAATGCAGGCAGCATGGATTTATTAATGCCCTTAACAATTTCTAAGCCAAAAATAAATTCAAGGGGAGAACAGGGTGTTTGTACCATTTCTCGTTCTATATAGAACGCCCCCGTTAGCGTTTGTACCTCACGGTGCCGTTTTTAGAATAGGTTTACGGCGAACCTGGCGAGCCGCTGATGCCGTAACGTTGGTGAGTGCGAAGCCGTCTTCAGAGGGTCTTGATCTTCGAGAATCCAAATAATCCCTCGAATACTTCGTTATCTTGAATACGTTGACTGGGGTGCGTGCCTCGGTTGTCCGCAAGGCACGTCCCCGAGATACCTGCATAAATATCGAATAAACGAAGTAAACTGTTCGAAGATGATTTGAAACATGATTAATTATAACATTGTAGGAGTTATTTCAATGGAAGAGAACTTGCAATAAACCTCCATACATGCAACTATAATTACCGACCCGTAACGATTAAAACCACATTGTGTTATAAATCAATTGAGAAGAAATAAAAAAAAGTTGAAAACATTTTTTAAGAAAATAAATTTTGAAAGTATGGAAGAAATAATTAAAATGATTTTTTTAATTAGCAAGACAAGACAACACAGATTATAAACGTCATGTGGGAAACTAAATTAAAACGAAAAGAAATAAAAGCATGACAACAGTCCCAAAGCAGCAAAAAGATGTTTTCTTTTTAATTGATAAAATAATAAAATAAAAATTGAGTGGAGACTTGATGAATTCTACCCACAGTTAATACAATTGTTAAAATCGATAAACTAAGTAAAATTAGAGACGGAACAAAGCAAAGCCAACCCACGTTTCAATTTAGCATTAGTAAAACAGAAAGAATTAGAGAGGTGAGACGAGACTAACCAAGGAGAACTCTGTTTGCTGGGGGTTGAGCATCTTTGGGTTCGTGACACCGTGAGTGACAATCTATGGCGTGGATTCGCCGGGGTTTGGTCAGATGCAAGCGAAACGAGAGCATCAACATGCTTGGATCAAGCCATGACAAGGCAACCCGAGCGGAGCGTCGCCAGATCTGACCTAAATGTGAGAGTGCACAGATTAGGAGAGAAGAGGGTCGGCCTCCCGGGAAGAGATCCGCTGCCGTCGTATGACCCGTAGGGGGAGGATTTGGGATCTGAACCAGGCCGATTATGGAGCTTCGACGTATGGGGTTCACCACATGGCAGAGGGAGGTCGGCTGGGTAGTTGGGACTCGGTGCCGATGCCTTAGATGGGTAAGCCGAGAGGGAGGATCCTGGAAGTGCGTTGAGGCAGCTGATGGCAAGAGAGGCGGGGACACGCCCTGGGCGTCGTGGTTGTCGAAGTTGGGAGTGCCTTGGGTTCCTAGTCAATTCCGCTGAGTATGGTCCTGGGAGTAGACAGGTTTGGCCATCGTGGTTGTCGAGACTTGGTGTCTGCTGTCAAAAGGACGAGGCGCTGCTGGTGTGGCCATCCACAGATATGGTGCACAACAGAGAGGCCGTTGTTTCGCTGGAACAGACGTCTTCATCGCTGCCGCGACCAGGAGACGGCTAAGGACGGCATGGGTCTGCTGTGCGCTTGATATATATCTGCGAAGCATAGGCTGGTATGAAACTGCGACCTCTAGTATTTGCTGTGGTCGTGGTTGTCACTGCTGCTGGTGCGAGGCTCGTTGCTGCGGGAGCTGAGGTATCATCCTGAGGTGTCCTGCAAAGGTGGATACTCCAGGATGGTGGGGAGCCTGATCTGGAAGGAGTCTCGTAATGTAACACGATGGCTGGTCGCCGGGATGCGGAGCTTGATTCCGACGCTGCTTCTAGATGTGGGGGACGATGGTGACCAGAACGGATTCGGCCGACGGGGCGAGGACGACTGCTGGCTTCTTCTTCGGCTCCTTTATGGGAGATGTTGCGGGTGCGGACAACTGCGGTCCGAAGATTTTCATGAGGAGCAGCACCTTGTTGACCTGGTAGACTGCGAGCTGATTTTTTTTTTTCAGCCTGAGTCCTCAAACGGGTTGCTGACGGTCTGGAACTTTGGGGGTTTTAGGGGCGAGACACCAATTGCTTGAACGACGAAGCCTTTGCTTTTCTTTCTCTTCTCTCGGAGCTTGTCCTGTATCTCCGTAATCTTCCCCCTTTTTATAGTTTTTTTTTCCTTCCTATTTTTGCAATGCAATATTATGTTTCCCCATTTTGATTTGATTTTATTTGATTTTATTTGATTTGATTTTATTTTATTTTATTTTGATTTTTAGTGATTTGATTTGATTTTATCTTGTTTGATTTCGTTTTGATTTTTAGTGATTTTTTGTTATTTTTTTAAAAAAATTGGGTTATGACACTCCTCCTTTTGGGACAAACTTGACCTGGACACAGGCGACGGACCAGACAGCGAGGAAAGAAAGAGAGTTTTCCTGTGCATTGTCGCAGGGTTAACTTTGACTCATTTTTAATCTTTTAATCCGGAAATAGAGCCACGTAAGACATTGTAAATGTCCGTCAAAGACACGTCTGCAGAGCTTAACGGACGTCGGGTATTAGGCCAAATCAAAAAATAAAATGGAGATTGGGCCACAACTAAAACTTTTAAACGATATGCCACAGAAGAAAGTTGGCCTATACGTTGGGCCAAAAATCGATAATTTGCCTAAAAAAATGAAGTATAAGATAAAGAGATAAGAACGTCAGGCTGCGAAGAGAAAAAAAAGTTTTTAGATTATTTTTGTGCGGACAAGTTTTAAGTTCTCTAAGTTGCTTCCACGATAAAAATTTATGGTCGATCTTGATATTTCTGGTTCTCAAAAATTTTAAACATAGAACCTGTCGATTTATTCGAGAACCTGTCTTGATATTGATCATATGATATCGATTCCAACTTTTATGCTCATCTCGAGGTTCAGCTACCTCTGTCAATAATGACAAGGCAAACCATGTCCTCAACAATGCGCCTCGTGTGAAAGATATTATGTAGCCTAGCTTTCTTCTCGAGTTGGTGTTCACAATCAGGGCCTTACGGTCAATCAGTTGCCCTGCATCATGGTATTAAATCTCCTCAGGATTTGAAATAGAAGCAGAATTCTCTTTAATCTCTTTTTTCGTCCTTAGATAACTCTTTCATGACCACGTTCTTGTTGGTTTGACACTTTGAGGCCATGTGTTTGATCCCTTGATAATTGAAACACCTTTGAACAGTCTCTCGATCGCTCGACTTTTCTTTTGGCTTTGACAATGATGGTAGAGCTCTTTTGGTGGCAGCCAACCAAGGTCTTAATTGTGAACCACTACCATTGTTAAAAGGCGAAGCCTTCATAAATTGTCAAGAGCTCAACTTTCTCACATGTTGCTGCTCGATCTTGTGAACAAGTCATGAATATCGTCATAGGTCCAATATTGTTGAAGTTTGACTACTTAAAAGACTTAAAGCAATGGTTTGCTTAGGTGCATCTTGAGCTTCACACTAGAGGGACAACCTTTCAAATTCTCTTGTGCACTTGGGCACGCCAGAGACTTGTTGTACTGAGTACAATTTGCTTGGGCAAGAATCGCTTGGTCACGATTCTCTTTATATTAGACCAAGATCGAATCTTACCTATGCCTTCTAGATGAAATTGTTGATTCGCAATTTCTCATTAAAGGTTAGCATATTTTCGTACCTTCAAGGCAGCCATTTTGAACATCTTATCGTCAGACACTTCTTTATAATCGAATGCCTCTTTTGTAGGCATTTAGTCGATGAACTCTTATAGAATTAAATTCCCCTCGAATTCTGAAATCTGGAGACTCATTGCTGGGATTATTCGCTTTGGTCGTTAATACACTAGTGCGCTTCCTCTCTAATCTCCTCTAGCCATAGGTTTTCCTCATCGTCACTTTCATGATGGCCATGGGAAGACGACGCCTGTTGGTCCTCAACGACCAACGACTGAACCTAGCATTGGAGATCCCCGACTTGCCATTCCAAGTTGGAGACTTGAGCTTTCGTGCAAACTTTCGACCATGGATTCAACCATGCGCTCGATACCAAGATGGCGCGGGTACATGAGCATAAGGGTGACTCAACAATCTCGGATACAGATATATCACTAAAAATGAAACGAAAACGAAGATGGCACACTCAATTCAGCCGCAGTTAGAATCCACTTAGTAGGGAGTAGATGACAGGTAAGACAAACTTGTTTAAAAATTTTGATAATGATAACATGCCTTTTGACCTAAAGGGATACATTTAAGTAGCGGAAATAAATGAGCATAGGGTTGGCTATCTTGAAACGGCTCCAAGGCTATTTATTGTTGTCCCGGCCTTCTTGGGAAACAGCTTTAGGTCTTTCAAACTTCCTCGATTGACAGTTCAATTTTGGCTCCTCTAGCAGTGGTCTCACTTGAGCAAAGCTCAGGAGTTGTTCATCTCCATCAGAGATATTCTCGCTAGGCTCCTTCTCGCACAACTTGCTCGCTCGATCACTCGACGGCAAGCAAGCGGGATTACACCTTCTCGACTCGATTCGAGCTGACATCAATACTTTGCCCACGTCACGAGGCTACCGTTGCGAAAAAAATGAAATTTTATGGAGAACGCAGGAAGCGTAGAACTGGATCGAATTCATGCCGCATGAAATGGAGAGAAAAGTGGATGGAGGCAAAAAATAAATAATTGATTGGGGCCGTGGGGCTGTTTGTTGTTGTTGATGGAGATGATGATGATGTTCTTTTGGCTCTTGGAGTGCTCGAAGAGCCGCATCTCAAAACGAGCAAAACAACGTCTTCTTTATTCCCAAGGGGAGAGGAGCAAACAACACTCTAATTATTATAAGGATCCACTCTGATCTTATCTCTTCCGGCAACACCTGATCACCTCCCAATCAAAATCTCCTTTGAATATTCATATTCATATGCATAACTCCTTTTCCCCTATTCGAATCAGGCCAAGTAATATCGTGGCGGATTATAATATTTAGACCAGGAAATAAGGAAATCGTATTTGTACCCCCTCCCTCCACCTCCAATGTGTTTGTTTACAGATATATAAATGAAGTCATTCATCACCTTCAATGACCAAACAGAAGGGGAGGTTTCAAAACCAGATCAGACTACTACTTGTTGCATGCGACTCCTCGACCTCGTTTTCTCTAACAGACATTACCCCAAAACTCCAAACCAGATGACGCAAATAATAATATTCTCTCGAATATTCCGAGTTTCTCCTTCAATCCCGTCTCAAGATCCTGTTAATATCCGTTCGCACCTCCTCGCCTCGCCCTCTTCGGATTCTTCTATCTATGTCCCTTGCTATTAGTAGGGTCGGTCATTCTATCCGTTGGAGTGGCGTGCGTGACTACTATGCCAAGTGAGGCGGGTTTCTCTGATTCAGAGCTTAGCCACAATATGGTTTTCTATTCCGGCGATCTCCAGTTCTACCTCTCGGCACTTGAGGAGGAGCTGCTCAAGATCCATGTCTTCCGCCGCGAGCTCCCCCTCTGCTATGAAGTCGTCACCCAAAGTAAATAGGAGCTCCATCTTTTTCTCCAATTCTTGATTTTTGTGAAATTCTTTTTCTTTTATTTATGATTTATGATATGTTTTGGATGTGAAGCGATCGAGGCATGGAAGGAGAAGTTGAAGGACGAGGTTATGTCGCCGGGACAGACCGTGCTGGAGGAATTCCAGCCCCTAAAGGATGACAATGACGTAAACAATGATGTGGTCAGGGTGGAGGAGGAGGGCGACAACGACGAAGATGATGATCGCGAGAAGGAGACGAAATCGGGTTGGCTCAGTTCGATGCGGCTGTGGAACCCGATTCCAGATCTGAACGCTCAGCAGGTTCGTGATCGGAGAACAATTACAAATATCAATGTAATATTGTATTTACTTATTTATTTGGAGAAATAAGATAATGTAAGAAGGTCGAACTACGTTTCGCATATTTTGGTCCGCGAGATATTTCAGGATGCTGGAGAGGATTGTCAGGATGCTGCTCTCCACAAGAAGCTTCGGCGTTCAGGGTCCGAAGCGATTGCTGAGAGATCCATCTCGCCGTCGGAGAGGCAACAACATCGGCGAGGAAGAGAGAAGGGCGAGGAGAAGCAGAAGGAAGGGAGTGGTCAGAGGAAGAAACGGCGGTGCTGGTCGGCCGAGTTGCATAGTCAGTTCCTGAACGCGCTCCAAGAGCTCGGAGGTCCACGCTGTGAGGATCTCGAACTCTTTAATCTTTACACAGTTTCACAACAAATTTCTACAACTGATTGAGAAAATACTCATGTTTGGGAATGATTTTCGGATGCAGTTGCATCTCCAAAGCACATCAAGGCCCGAATGAAGGTGGATGGCCTAACTAACGAAGAAATCAAGAGCCACTTGCAGGTTAGATCTCGATAACCCCTCGATTAGGGTGCACTTACGCCTTACACTACCGAACATCATCGACTTACAATTATCCATTATATATTCGGCAGAAATATCGACTACACGCGAGTAGTCCATCCATCCAAGGCGACGGTGATGCCCCCACACAACCGCCCCAGGCACCGGCTCATCTTGTCATAGTAGGAAGCATATGGGTGCCGCCATCGGATTTACCAGCCGTTACTGGGTCCTCATCATTGGCACCAGCTAACAAGATACATGCCCCTGCAGCATATTTGGCCGACCCGAACGTGAAGATCGCGCTGACAACGGATTCATCTTCCTCCACCCATACCGTTACAGATCCTTAAAACTTGGTTGTTTACCAAATACAAAACAACTCAAAAGGAAAACACTGTCACAATTATGACATGAGAACATTTCTTATTTTTCTCTCCTTTTGCAAGTTTTGGAAATTCTGGTTATTATACAAAATACATGAATAAATAATTCAAGTCACCAAATCTACTACTAGCTAGTGTCACCGAATTATCGTCGTAATAACATGTCTCTTTTTTTTTCTTTTGTACAATACCAGCATCGTATTTATCAAACACCAAATTTACTGCAACATGTTTGGTGTGGCTGTGAGCACGTGTTATGATGCTGGCAAGATTATTTCAGATAACAAGCGCTAGATCTCCAGGGGCACACCAGGTGTTACTCGCAACACTTGAGCACCCGGGATTTCCCGGGACAAAAGCTCCTGCACAAAAAACATGCCTATGAACAGCAAGTCGTATGACCATCCGGCTATGTACTTAAGTGATGATGAAATTGGACCAAAGCATCAGACGTGCAAACCTGGAAGGAATCGATGGTCCCTTCGGACTGGATAATGCTGGCAAGGAATCCTTTGCTGTCAAGATCCCCATTCTTCATGGGAACAACGAACCTGCAATAACACGACCCTGCCTAGTCATAAATGTACACGCGATTTAGGTAGTCGTACATTAGGATTCTCGCAATACTTGGCCTGCAGCAGTTTGGTGAGTTGGACAGCATCTTCTTGCCCGGAAACCAAAGTGAAGCTCGGAAGGAGCTGCTTGATCACTGGAGTGATGACAATATCAGCACGTTCTTTCCCCACCAAATCCTTGTTGAATACGCAGTGGGGTTCATAGTAAAGAGTCAACTGCCCGGGTGCAGAGACAAGGTATCTGAAGAAAAAAAAAAAACAAAATAGAGGCAGAGAAAGGATAGCATAAGGAACTCTGAGACGGTTAAGACGTTAAAATCAGGACTACAAGTCAATGAAAGATACCCGTTTTCTGGTCTTTGCCAAGGAGGACCCAAGATTGGCCCCGGAGTAGCTTGTACTTTTACTTTCGACCCACTTTTTCCTTCTATTTCTATACTTTGTCCAGGCTCTAAATAGGTTACCTAAAATGCTCTTTAAAGTAAGCAAAAGGACCCAACAAGTTGAAAAATCCCAGTAATCAAGACAGTATCAAACCATACAAAAGCTAAATACAGCCATATATCAACAAACTGGTGGTCTATTGCTCGAGAAAACTCTTGCATTGCCTGTCTCTGAGTTAAATGAAACAACAAAAGATAAATGTCTCCAGAGAAAAACTTGTGATCAGATACTGACTACCATCTATTCTTCAGAAGTCTTTTTCTACTCCAAATCATGACATTACATCGGCTGACACCTCAAACACTATACTTCTTTCAAATTAATCCATCCAGCACATAAGAGAACTACAGGGACAGATAAGGAGCTTTGTACCAAAAAATTGCCAAATACAGCATCAACAGCGACACCGAATGAATCAAATATTCTAATTTTTTCTAAGTCTTTTAAGATCGCATTTTTGAAACTCAACTTTCTTTAATTGTCTTGCATTATTGCTTCTAAGTCTTCCAAAATAGCGGTTTAGAAAAACGACAATTAAAGAAAATCGGGTTTCGAAAACACAAGTTTGAATGAGTTAGAAATTGTGTTTCTCAAAAGCGATTTAGGGATGGTAAATAAGAAATTTCGGAAATTTCTACCATATTTGACAATTGTTTTCCAAACTAATCCTATTTTCATACAATGTTCGAAAAGTACGCCCCCAGGACTTTACGTATTCCTTAGGATAGCCTCGACCACATTCATTTTCAATAAACTTCAAGGAACAAAAGGAGATGTTGACAGGAAACTTTTGAAGCTACTAGGTGGAACCTCCATCAAACACAACTAATGTGAGTTAGCTCACTAGCACAAAAACATAAAAAAAAAGCGTCTGCAGGTTCACTGTTCTGAACATGACAAACTATCACCCAGCTTTCGAAGAACATCCTACTTCTTTTGCAACTTCCTATCTATACTGAACTTCGACGGTCACCCTAGCAACGTTTACTTTCATCTGACTACAACATGAGGTACGAAATGGGATACCCCGAAACACTAGTAAATAGAAACGATGTGATGAGAAGATGAAGAGGAATAAGACTGGCGGTAGATTGCACAGATCTTTTGAAACTTACATCTCTGAACAAGGGATCTAACAACGGCTTGGCGTTGGGGGTCGAAACGACCCTAAGATCTGGTGACCTCTCCGAAAGTGGCTTCAAGGTCTTGAGATGACAATGATCATCGAGACTTTGTGTGATCAACAGGCAGTCAACCACAGGGAGATCGTCTAGCTGCAAAACACAAAGCCAATAAACCAAGCATTCCCCGGAAACAAATCACATCACAAGACACAGGTAGTCAATGCAAGCAAACAAACCCGAAAATCCTGGATGAACTTCTTGGCAGCATCATAGAGCCAGGGAAACCCAAAATCTAGGTTTCCTACGAGTATTGGATCGACCAGGAACACGAATCCGCCAACATCCCACAGCCAACTATTTCCCTGATTTAAACAATCAGAAAATATCCGATCAACACAGAAACGATTAAAAAAATAAAGCTAATCATCTGACTTCTATGACACGATTATTCCAAGCACTCAACCTCCAAGTAAGTGAGCTTGTAGAAACCGGTCCCAGACGAGCTCGGCCCGACCGTGTTCTCCTCTGAGACAACTGCCCGAATGTGACCGCCGCCACGGAACCTATTTCCTCACGAACTATTCAACCAGTCGAATCCCCTTGAGAAACATCGACTCGTGGGACAGTAACGAACCTGCGGGGAAGCAGCCTCAGCGACCCTGGCTCGGCTCGCGCACGCAGAAGCGGAACGCGGAGACAGCCGATGGGACGGCGTCGTGTACTCGCGTCGTAAGTTCCGGGCGAACTGGAGGGAAGTCAAATTTGCGGCGGCCATCGGGCGCTTCAGTCGAGAAAAACTTAGTTTCGCTTCATTTTTCCCAGCAAGATAATGATGGAAAGCCGGAAAGGGTTAAGGAGAGAGGAAGGTTCGTTCACGTTCGTTTCGATGGTGGCTTTGACTTATGCCACGTGGCATTGACGAAAGGAGATCATTTTTTGTGGTGGATGAACGTGATAAAGGCATCCACGTGACTAACGGACAAACAAAAAATTTTGTTGTTTACTTTACCTGCAATTTAAACCGACTTACTCCAACGTCGGACCCGACCTGTAAAACGCATCAAGTTAGTCCTTGTTCGGACATGACACATAATGTATAGATTTTACGTAAAATGATCAATTATATCCTAAAATTTCGATTTTACGTTTGGCCATTATATCAATTTTAACCGCCGTTAATCGAAGGGAATGATGGAATCTTACGTGACGCTCAGGTGGTAAGTAACGTCGTCTATTCGCCATTAAATTGCCCAAATTCCCAAATCATGAACCCTAACATGTCCAGATCCCATACGACGGCATCCTCCCCCCTCCTTTGATTCCCCTCCCCTCCGTCTCCGGTTCACCTTCCCTTTTCCCTTTCTCTTTCCCAGCCCACCCTCGAATGTTGTTGCGTCCCCTCCTTCTCTCTGTCGTCTTTCCTTCTCTTTTTTTTGTTCCCTTCCCTTTCTTTCTCCTCTCCTCCTCCGACTTTTCTTATTTTATTACATTATAGTTTTCTTATGCTTCTTCTTCTTTAGACAAACCTTGAAATAATTTCCATAAAAATATTTTATCATATTATTACGCTCCAAATTTATAGGAAAATGCAACACAAAAACATAATCATTTGATTAACTACAACCAAATGATAAAATCAAAAAGGGGAAAGATTAAGGCTGTCCGAATCATGGGAAACTTTAAATTGAATTCCTCGTCGAGGAGTGGAACGTCCAGCCTGTCAAGTGCCCCCTCACTGTCTTCCGCATCGGCGGCCAGTCCCTCGACACCAATTACCTCTTCATGGGCGATTACGTCGGTTCGTCTCCCACCTCCCCTTGATCTCCCTACCTTCCCTTCCCCCTTTTTCGATTTTTCTCTTTCCGTTTTCTCGTCGGAGGACATGGCGGCGACGGAAAGGGAGGCGGTGGAAAGGGCAGCAGAGGAGAGGTGGAGGACGTGGCGGTGGAAAGGGCAGAGGAGGAGGAGGCGGAGGACATGGTGGTGGTGGCGGTGGCATTAATGAAGTTGAGCGTAAAGGAGGTGGAAGTGGCGGATGCCATGTTATGTACAGTCAGCATGTAGACGGCATTAATTGCCACATGGGCGCCACGTAGGATTCCGTCATTCCCTTCGGTTAACGGTGGTTAAAATTGATATAACAACCAAACGTTATGATGTGTGATGATATTTTGAAAATTTAAGGTAAATCGGAAAAAACAGTCAAACTTTAAGGTAGAATTGATCGTTTGGCCTAGATTTTAATACGACATGTCAAGGCCTCCATTCGATTTTAACACGAATAATTTTATATCGAGTAAACGCGAAATGACTCGATAAGATAAAAATTTAATATAAGATAGTATTAATATTCGAAATATTTTATAATTTAACAAGCAAAAATTACAATAAAATACATAACATATCCAGGATAAAATTACAAATAATAAATAGCTTGGTGTTTATATTAATATAACAAAAATAACTTCAAATATATATATATCATGATCGTGTACTTATAGACGGATTTTCATTTCCTGCGAGAAGATTTGTGTTCATATAACTATTACAAAATAAATTTATAAAAATAATCACAACACAAAGAACTCAACTAACCAATATTTGTTTGCCTTTAGATTGACGGATGTCTTCGTTATTTACGTATAACTTAACAATATCTTTCGTAAGTTCCAAGAGTTGTAGATTTTCTTATATTCTCTGCATGTGCAATAAGAAATAAACACATGATTGAAATAAACTATTATATGTTCCATTTGAGTGAAAGTATGTATTTCATGAGCTATTTGTTAGGAATATATTACGGCCAAAATATAAAAGTTAACTTTCGAGTTAAAAATACAACTTTTAGTACAAAAAAAAGGGGCATCCACAGCTTCTGGTTTGAGACATCTTCGATATTGGTCAAAAACTCTTCTTCCCGTGCTAAAGGCAAATATATCCATGACTTAAATGCAACAATAGATATAGAAATGGAGAATACATCCATCTTGAAATTTCAGTTGGTGCTTCAAGATATAACTCCAATTGTAGTTTCTAGTTTCCATCAAGTTTTGAAAAGAATCAAATAAATTTAAATAAGTTAACCACATAAAATGCAAGATAATATTGAAAAAAAAAGAAAAAAAAAATGTGTTTGTTTACCTTGAAAAATCCACTCACGGCATCTCTTTACCCTCATCTCCCCCTCCTTATCCCTACCTCCTCCCGCACCCCCACCCCTCCATACTCCCATCTCCCCGCCTCTTCCTCTCCCTACCCCCCCATCCCTTTCTTTAAAAAAAATAAAAGTAAGGCAGATTTTCGATACACCTCTTTTAACTGTTTATTTTAGTTATAGGTTTTTTGAAAACTCAGATGGGTTTTTAAAAATCATCAAAAAATAAGTTATTTTTTAAACTTTAATCATATTTTATAAAGACTTTTTAAAAACTAATCATAAAATCGTACACAAAAATATCCCAAGCTTTTCATGTTTCTTTTAAAATTTCCCCTTATGTAAGTAGAAGAAAGGAGAAAATCATATGAACACCAACCCCCCCCCCCCCCCCCCCCAACACCTTCTCCCCCGAGAGATGAAATAATTTCAAGCAGTCCCAAAACTCCAACCCCTCTCTTTCTCCAGCTCTTTGTCTGAAAATGTTCTCCTAACGTCAGGAACATGAATTCAAACAATTAAAACAGTACAGCACATCAAGTCCACAAGGGGAAGGAGGAAGGATTTGATTCACCATATAAAAACTGGCAGGGGAAAGAAGAGGAAAAGTTCGGGTAGACAAACACCTGTACAATACAATAAAGAAGATGGGAGTTGGGCGCGCCAACATGTGATGAAGCCTAATGGGAAGAGAAAAATCGAAAAGAAATGATTGATTGATAAACGCCAAAAGCTTGGGGATTGGATGACAACAAGAACCCGTTAAGACTCGATCTAGACAAGAAAATTACGTCCCGTGTTAATGTTATATCCAAAATTACCACCTTTAGTCGGACCCAACTATAATACCCAGTAAAAGGTTAAACCCGAATACCCTCCAGTCTAGGCTTTGCTTTGTAACGTGGGATGGGAACAGAGTTTGTTTTCCCCTAATATTACAACAACATTACTTTGTCCGTGTTAAGAACAAATGACCGTTCCATCTGAGACTATCCTAGTTTGAAAACAAGAGGTCCCCCGCACCTGGTCGGGCTATAGCTCACTATTTTCAAGATCTTGCTTCCGACTGGCACCGGCACTTCATCCCAGGAGCTGATCCTTTGGTGCCAAACAATCTCGTTCTCGTTCTCATACTTCCTCAGGACATCAGCGACCTCGTCCATTTCCTTTCTCAGTATGAGCCTCCAGGACTCGTCCCCCGGGATTTTCTTCCCGGCGTCAACCAGGGCCTGGCGAAGGACTCCGACAGCGATGCCGATTCGCTCTGAGGATTTGAGATCTTGGGCGAGGTATTTCTTACTCTTTAGTTCGTGCAACTCCTTGAGAGATGACAGATACTCCTGAATGAAATCACCAAATGAATACCAGCAGGGAAAAGGAAAAAAAAAAACACGAACTGCAGAGAGATATAGAGACCGCTGACAAGCGTCAATCTCGAAAATATGTCTAATAGATCCATTTGTCTTGCAATCAAAACATCCTTCTGCTTTCTAGACATTCAAGCGAGCATACATACAAATTTCCTTGTACGTTTGTATTTCTCAGAATGTCGACCTAGTATTACTGATTCCATACTTTGGAAAACAGACGGCACTGAACTACACCTAAATTATCAAATCATCGCCATCAGCAGTGAATATAGCAATTCCTCTGGATGAATGGTGAACATACCATAAATCGACCAGAGAAATCCTTCACTTCTGCACCTTCAGAATGTAGTGAATCAATTGCTTCACTGACGAACACCCCCACACCACTATGAAGCTTAACCAAAAGGCTTGCTGTTGCTTGTCTCTCTTCAGCTCTCCTAACCGTCACAGCCTAGTAAAATAAACAAGATCGATTCGTAATTTTCGCAGTAAGATCCATGAGACGGTTTCCGGAACTGATAGATAGCCATATCAAGGATGAATAAAGGAATTCCGAGATAAGGCTGGGGCAAGAGAAATTATGGACCTGGGCTTCTGCCAGGCACATAAGGCTCATAGCAGTGGTGACGGATGAGGAAGCTTCCGGTGGCTTCTGACCAGAGGTTTGAGACTGAAACGATGGAATAACATCATGAGAAAGATAATGGTAAACGCCGGCGGCTTCTCTGAACAGTGTGGTCGACTGTACAAGGTCTACAGAGAAAGTATAGGCAAGTTATGAATGATCAAAACACGACGATGCTCCAAAATGCTACATGACCAATCAAAACAGTAACGCACAAGCCCACCTGAAGTTACAACATCATAAGCCCTGTCACGAAGTAGGGCAGCGTATAAGAAAAGCATCAACCCAAGCTCAAAGCGGACATTGTCCACCTGGAAAAACTTCGGACCCATCAGACCCGAGAAAGGCGGAGCAGCAGCCAGCATGCTGCTCCACTGAATCCTCAGGTTTGATACCCAACGAGTCATTTTATTATTGCTGCCGTGCATCTCGACATGGGAAACGAAGTTCTCTAATAACGGCAGGTAGTTCTTCAACTTCTGAAGATCCTGCACAAACAGCCAGCAATGCCTATTATCGACTTCCCATGGTAAGAGCTCAACCAGCGACAGCGGCAAAAGCTATCCTACGGCTCAGTCAACAAATGCACGTAAAACAAAAGGCAGGGGAGAGTAGCGCTCGAACTAACAAAGTTAAACGAAGAAACCACCTGCTCGGTGCGAGAAGTAAGCCCCCCAGACATCTCCCTAGCGACGGCCTCTGTGATCACGCTCGTGGCGTTAACAGCCTCCTCAATCACGCGTCTCTTCGAACTCAACTCCTTGAGTTGCTCGAGCGTCCCGCAGTCAACAGAAGGGAAAACATCTTCAAAGACGATCTGCGAAAAACACCGACTTACATATACATCGAACTACGGTTGCATCGCCACGGAGTCGGACGTCATATCATCATCACCGTCAAATCGCCGATGGTTTACCTTGCGAGTCCTGAGCTTGGCAGGGTCAGGAAAATGCAGCATCTCCTCCGCCGCCGATATCAATCGGAGATCCCAACGGGCATCCAATTTTTACTTTTGGTTTATCCGATGGGGACAGAGCTTCGGATCAACGGAGACACGATCAAATTCCGGGAGGCGGCGCAATTATTGATGGTGGGGGTTTTCTTTTGGTTGGTTGGCGGTTACTTCTCGGCTAAGGCGCGGGAGAGACAGGACCCGCTCCGGATCGTGTTTTGACCCGGTCTTTGTTTTCACTTGCCCATTCGGAATGTTCCGGATCTTTTACCATTGGACCGGGCCTCACGTCTGCTCATGATGGGCCTAACCTACGTATGGGCTTTCCGTAGTTTCATTATGGGCCGAGCTACTTCGCCCCGCGGGTGGTGGGTGGGGGAAGCTTTTGAAAAGTAGGATTTGGCAGCCACATAAAGTCAAAAACAAAAAGGAAATGGCAGATTTGCTTTACCAGAACAATAGCCGTGGGAGACCGAGGAGATTGCAGTTATAGTGTCAAGAGAACTTATCCAAACAGCCGGCAACAGAAGGGAGCCGCGGATAAGACCGTGTGGAGGTATCGTCGGAGTGAAGTTCCTTATATCATGTAGTAAAGTTTGAGATATAGTTCTGTCCTGTCTTTCTATGACTCGCAAGAGGCCTAAATTTTGATAAATTAATGGCATACTACATTGCCTGAAGCATGCCGTGGGGATCTTCTATGTTTTGAACTACCACGCTCCTTTTGCTAATCCCTGAGAAGTAGGCTTTTGGTGAGAGCATTGAAAAAAGGAACGGAAATGCAGTTCAGTCGCTTAGTACGTGATGAAGGAGAAGGGTGTTCTGCCACAGTGCATTTCCCTTGGACCTGAAACTTCTTAAGAGCGATATCAATCTACTGGTAGCACTCACCTTGTGCATAATCTGTCCCTTGCTAATCCACTGTTGATAGGAATGATTGGATTCCAAAAATAACAAAGAGTATCCCTCCTGAGAGAGCGACCTGCGAACCACAAAGACACGGATCGGTTAAAAACCAACACCTAACACGGTGGATGTAAATAGCAAAAGTACAATTAATTTACAAATTTTTCGGAAATCTGAGAGGCCAAACTCTTCCCTCCAAATACGGCGGCTGTCGTGCACAAAGCTTGTCCACTGCAAGAACCAAAAGAAATGGAAACATAAACAGAGCACATATCTGCAGACAATGGTTGTTACAGAAAACCAATGATGTTCATAAGAGATAATCACATATAAGCTTACACAATGCCGCCAAGAACCACCCCAAATGGATTCTCATCAGCAGCGAGACCAATTGTGGCCAACTGAAAGAGAGAGGTTCAAGCCGACATTTGAGTTCATGATAGGTAATAGCATATACCACATACGGTAAAGCATGCTGAATGAGAAGTTCACCTGGCTTTTGTCACCCCATTCACCAAAAAATGTTATAGAGAATGCCTGGAATAATTAGCAGAAACAAGATCATGAGGTTCTTAACCCAATTGTATAACTTTGTTTGAATTATCAATCAATCAGGATTTTAGACCTTCAAGAATATAGGGGAGAAGAATTGGAGAAGCAGAGACCGTTGTTGCTTTTTCTTGTCATCATCAGCCTGTGACCAACCCAAGCAATTAAAACCACCCCTTTGCAAACAACATCTCACTGACGACAAAACTAGATGAGCCAGCTAAGAGTATCTCCTATGTGTGTCTCAAACTTGGCAGATGGGCAAAAAAGATGGAGCTGCGACTAATAAATACAAGGTAAAGGAAAAGCATAGAAACAGTGATTTTTCCAGTACAGAAGCTGCATATGGTCCAATTAAGCTTCCAGATATAGGTTTCGTATAGGTAACCTTAACTATCCCTAGCTTGTTCGCTTCCAGAGATGCTTATACATTGCACGCCGACCATAATAGACAACTGGTCTGGTAGAGGATCCATACATGACCCTGTCTCTACCAGAAAGCAACATAAATCATTACATCCCGATGCGACCGAATGACATCACACCAGCAGATTAAATCTTATTTCACTATTCTCACAAATGCTGATTTATAGTTGCAGGATACCAAATATTGCAAAGAAGTAAGCTATCAATCGATATCGAAACTTATATCAAATAGAGAACAAATGTTCGATCACCTTTCCATTAGTTTTGGCAGCTTTCTTGTCAGCCTTCAAGTCAGCGTCCTAGTAAATTCAAGAGCTTTAGTTAGAACAAAGTCCGTCAATTGTTGATAAATAACAAAGATGAAAAGTAAAATAAAGGCACCAGTTTTGCTTCCACTTCCGCCAGCTCTTCAGAATCCCTGTTGACCACCACATATGATTGCCGATTAAAACATGACCAAGACAATTCCAATTACATGGGAATAAAGGAGATGAATTATTACCTGCTCTCCTGAAAGCCATCTCGCAATGACCACAGGCCAAAGCCAAAGAACAATATTGTTGTAATATGATGAGCCCATTTCCGAGAGATCTGCCATGAGGACAACGAGTAGATATCACAAATAGCGGAAATGACACGTGACAACACATTAAATTTCGTAACAAGAATGCCAACAGGTACAAGGGCTTTCATTTTCCCAAATTGTAAGCATTGATCTAACACAGCCAACAGAATCACTCACTAGATTAGGAGCAGCCCAGCCAACAATAGCCGAAAAAATGGTCATGACCTGAACAAAGATCGAGAGATATCATCTCTGCAAAATCTTACAAAATATCAACGAACAATACGCAAAAATTGAAAAAGTAAATAGTTGTTCAGTAGATGCACTTACAATTAGAGCAGCCAAGCAGCCCGACAGGACAAGTCGCCTGGGATGACGCATTGCCAAGATCTAGTAAAAGACACGAAAACAGCAATTAACTAATCAGCCACCGGTAAACCTTATGCAACATTACCAGCAGCAACCTAAACCGGGTAATATCAAACGACAACACAACAAACTGATCGTCCCAAATGAAGCCACCTTATTCCCAATTGAATTCATCAGAGCCTTGGACAATCTGAGAAAACAACAAGACCTCATACTTATCAAGAATCAATGAACGGTGAACAACCCAGATCAAATCCAGCCGCTCTCAGCCCATATTCCGAAATATTTCCAGTAAACAAAAATAAAAAGGAAAAAGGCAAACATGTGCGTGTGTTGGGGGGGGGGGGGGGGGGGGAGATTCGAGAAGAGGTAAGGTTGAAGCAAAACCACACGAGTCAACGAACCCCCGGAAATAAAAATGAAGTATCAAAAGAAGAAATCTTTTTGCATCCCGAGAACGTAGACAGACATGGAAAACAAAGTCCCAGGAAGAGGAGAGACAATAAAAAAGGGAGGGGAGAGAGGTAAGAGCAGACCGCGGCGGCGAAGAAGGTCTTGTCGCCGATCTCAGAGAGGATGGTCATAGCCAGAGACTTGGAGAAACCCTGAGAACCACCGAGAAGAAGGAAAAACTGAGGGAACGCAGAGAATCAAAGGGACAAACATCGCAATGGGGGGGGGTGGGGATCACCTGAACGACCGAGCTCATGGCTGCCCAAAGTGTGGGAAGAGAAGGGGGGGAGGGGGGGCTGTGTGTTGTTTGATGGACGATTGTGTGTGGGGTTTCGTTTGGATTCGGTTTGGTAAGAAAAGGACGGAGGACGACACCTTCCCAAATCACTACTAGTCCAAATCACTACTAGTCCACCTGTTGTTGTTACACACAATTCACCGAAATACATTTTGTCCACATCACACACGTAACATTATATAGTATTGGCCCAATTATCAAATATAAGCTAAACTATGAAAATTTTTTCCGATTTAGACTAACATTTAAAAAATATCATCTTACATTCCAACGTTGGGCCGTTATCTCTATCATATCATCCGTTAGCGATTCCCGCTAACAGAGTCTTATTTGGCGCTGACGTAGCAATTAACATCGTTAATGTTACGTTTTATCTATTTTTTTCAATCTAGATTATCAAATATATTATAAACTTTGCCACATTTTTCTAATTTAGCCTAAAAATTTAAAAAATATCATCTTGCATCTCAACATTGGACTGTATCTCCATTATATAATCCGTAGCCGTCCTCAGTACGAACAAATATTGTAATAGATTTTTTAGCTATTATGGACAAATTGTAGTTATTCTAATTAGAGTCAAAGTTAAATGTTTTAAACATATCCAGGATCACTAATATTTCAGGACACACACGCAAGCACATTGTCATACATTATCTAGGCAAACACTCGGTCATTATCCAAGCAAATAACACTGTATAAGCATGTCAACATTGTTATACATACTTACAACTCCAAGCCAATATTATTAAGATGTCAACTTTTTAAGGTTGGGAGTCGAGGATCAGGCTGGGATGGTGGTTGAGGATTAAGGGTCGGGGTGAGATTGTGGTCGAGTATTGGTGTAGGTTTGGTCGAAACTATGATTAAAATATTCTTTAAAAGTGAGATTAAAATATATTTGGAGCTTTATTCAGGGTTTATGGTTCAATTTGAGAATAAATAGATTAAACGTGATGCTGATAACGTTAATTGTCATATTAATATCACGTAGGAATCCGTTAGCATCGACTGCTAATATAAAATATTATGAAGATAACGTAGAGTTGACGGCGAACTGTGTCAATGAAACGTATGACCTCGTTAGCGAGGACGATTGGAATGGTTCTTCTGGGATTCAATGATCGGAGAAGAACAAGAATGGAGCAGGACTTATCGGAGAGAACTCAGCCGAAACTCTCATTCCAAGAAGCTTGCAGAGCACAAGCGATAACAGAACAAAACAGGAAGGGAAACGGTTTACAACATACTACCACCGACTCTACTTCCCTACTTCTTTTTATAGCTAATACAATGTAACTGTTTGTAACTAACTCAATCAACAGTTACAACATTTATTCTCTTCACTCTCTGCAACTTCGCTCTTCTCTGCTTCCAACGGCATTCGACTCTTCTTATCCCCGCATAACAGTTTCTTCCCTTCATCCCATATCAATCCAACCCCCTTAAAACAAAGCTTGTTCTCAAGCTTTCTATCCATCTCCTCAGCTCCTACTCCCATTTCTACAACACCTGCTGCTCACGCGCACAATCCCTCTTCACTATTCTGTTCGCTTCTCATACGCACCACTTCACCTTCACTACTATGCTCACTTCTCCATCCCCCGTAAAAAAAAAACTTGTCCTCAAGTTGTAGTAAAATCAAAGGTAGGATATTTCTTTACCAAGTCAGAGTACAGCTCCCATGTAGCATCCTGAACTTCACCATTTGTCCACTGCACCAAAAGATACACAATTCCAACATCACCCTGCCGAACCAACTTCCTGTCCAGAACCTTAGCTGGTTCCGCTGTCAAAACATGCTGACCATCCACCTCTGGCACAAAACATACAACCGGTGGAGGGCCTTCATTTTTTCGAAGTAAAGATATATGGAACACCGGGTGGACTTTCACATCTGCAGGTAATTACAATTTATAGGCAACAGAACCAATCCTTTCGATCACCGGAAAAGGACCAAAATAACGAGGAGCTAACTTGGCGGAGGATCTATAAGCCATTGTTTTTTGGCGATACGACTGCAACTTAACATAAACGAGGTCTCCCACTACAAGAACTTTATCTGTTCTCTGCTTATCAGCTTGGACTTTCATATGATCCTGTGCCCGCAAGAGGTGAAAACGAAGCATTTGCAAATAATCCTCCCGAGCCTTTAACGTCCGGTCCACTGTATCTACCTTGCTATCTCCCACCACATATGGCAGATGTACAGAGGGAGGTTGACCATATACAACCTCATACGGTGTTTTTAAATATTAGGCTAACGGAGGACATAATTGAGATAACGGTCCAACGTTAGGACGTAAAAAGATATTTTTTAAATATTAGGCTAAATCGAAAAAAAATATCAAAGTTCAGAATTATTTGAGTATTTTTGGCCAATAGTTTTATATCCGACGTATTTGTTAGATGATAGATCGATCGCGTGCATTTACATTCAGTTTTTTTTGTAGATTATTAATTTTTGTAGATTATCCTCATTTTTGTGTCGTGACCCATCTGGACAACTTCGTTCGACCCATGCCTCGGACCCAAAAAAAAAAGCAAAGGAAAAAGAGAGAGGAGGAGCAATGATTACTAACTACAGTGATTGTTATGTTCACACGCCTGAAAATTTTAATCGAGTTCAGTCGAATCACGTTTTCATCGTCCTTTTCGTTTTCTTGCACGACACACACAAAATTCTTGGGATTTTGTTCCAAAAATACGTGAAATTAAATAAATATTTTTAAAAATTCTCAACTTTAACTTTTTTTTTATATATTTTGAAAAAAGACGTCCTTGCACTTATAAAATTTAATTTCGGTACATTATTAATTTTAAAACTTATTTATTTTGTTTCGTCGATTATCACTGTAATCCCCCACCCATGTACTTACTGCTTTTGAGGGAGCGTGGTCCACCTCCTCCTATATGTACTTACTTTTTAATTCGGATGAGCAATAAGGTCGTCGCCATCAAGATACATAAAAAAAAAAGTAATAAATGAGATTGCGTGTGACCAAACCCTCCCCACCGGAAGAAAAACAAAAAGAAAAAGTACGAGATACCCACGGGAGGAGGTCAAATGACAACTAAATCTAATCTAATCACCCGGATATGCATGCATTGTGGATTCAATTGACTTCACTATTTCTTATTAAAAAAAACAGAGAAAGACAAACCCCCTAAAGCCAACACAACCTCTGAACCAGCAGAAAAAGAGAGAAGAAGAAGAGAAGCATCCTCTCATCACATCACCACCCTAGGAATCATCATCCAACACAATTGAGTCTCAGTAGGAAAGGAAAAGGGACAGGGCATTACCACATTATATCATAAACCAGAGAGAGTCCAGTCGCACAAGAAAAAACAAAAAAAAAACCACCCATTCTTTCCATATTAATTAATTAACCCCCCCCAAAACAAAAATGAAAAAGTTACCAGAGAGCTTCACGTGAAAGGATAGATCGCCTACCTAGCCCAGATGCAGACACCAGGTTACTCGTTTAAAAAAATGTCTCTTCCTAGCTAGTCATCATCACCTGATCGATCGCCTGTAGTGCTTGATTCGCAAAGAAACGGACATCCACATCAGGATCCTCGCTCAGCTCGACCAAGCATGGCCGGATCGTTTTCTCCACGGTCTGCATGGCAACAAAATTGGCAACGGATCAGGGAAGGCACGAGCACCGCCATTACAGGCAAAAAAGGCTACGAGAAAGCACTCACGCTCTGGTCAACGATGGGGATGAGCGACTGAAGCACCTTTGCGACATTGAACTTGATATTGGGCACTCTGTGCATGAAACAATGAAGATCAGACTGGCGAAACAGAAATCAGTAAACATACTTGCACGACTTGAAAACATGGGAGTTTTCTCACCTGTCCTTTGATGCATGGACGACCACAGGAAGCAAGCTCGAACATGTAATTTCAGATCCCAACACGGGGGCAAGGAGAGAAATTGCTCGCAGAATGGTCATTCTGTATAAGTAGTGTGGATTGTTTATCATATCCAGTGTCTGCAACACACGACGCCAATAAAATTCCATAAGAGATTCAAAATCGTGAATAGCTGCAGGGGTTGGCATTAATGATAATTGGATGAGAAAGATTCTTCCTGAACAAAGAAAGCCCAAGCAATCAATAGAACGGTAAGATGATACAATTTACAGAAAGCGCCTTCAAGACAGTTCCAAACACCTGTGGAATTATATGCTGCATTGCCCATTCAGGACCAAATTCTTCAGCAAGCCGCTTCAAGTTGTTAGCGGCAGCATCACGAATTGAGTAAACCTGCAGAAACCATTTCCAGGTTAAAGCCATAAGCAGCAATGCCGTGGTTTTAGTTTTGTTTTTTACAAGTTAAGGAAGATTTTTAATTTTACAAAAGCAGGTGTAAACCTTATCTTGTAACCACTGCATGCAAAGAGATCCAAGCTTGTCGTCGAAAAACCCAACACCCAATTGACTAGCCAATAATGGTATGTACTCTATAATGGCAAGTCGCACCCTCCAGTGCCTGTCCTCAGCTAGCTCAACAATGGCTGGCAGTAAGGATTGCGACAGAAGATCAATTCCAATGACCTGCATGATCCTCATTGTCAATGTAATGGACTCTTTATGCAGCAATGACACACGAAATATATAGCGCTTGCTCTAGCCAGTCTAAGCAACCACAAACATACGCAGCAGATGACTGGACACTTGGAAAAACAAATCAGCAGAAGAGCACAAAACACAGCAATACCTGATTTACTTGATCAAGCTTGCTGATGATATTGAGGCGCACATCAGGAAACTCGTCTTTCAAAAGGGAGAGGAATATTGGAAGGAGCTGTTCGATTGTGGCATCCTACAATATACATATGACACTGTTTTACAAATTCATGGAATTGATTACCATATAATATGTAAATTATCAAACTACATAGACATACATTGCAAGAAACTACCAACCTTTCCAAGAACAGGTGCCATGCCCATGATAACAGAAGCCAGAGCAGAGCGAACATGTTGGGAAGTATCAGATGACAGTTCCTGCAATACGAATCTTCCAAACAATAAAAAGAAGAATCTAACATAAAATAGAAAGAGTTGCTACAAAATTGAGCTATAGAAGCATTTGCACCTTTACACATGGAAGAATATGCTGGATTGCAAGCTCCGCACTCAAAATACGGCAGAACTTGGTTACTTTGCCGGCAGCTGCTATACGAACTTCAGCTTCATTGTCACGAAGCAGATGCACGTATGCAGGGACCAATTCCGTCCTAGAAAATGTAATATAACATCAACAATGGTTCCACTAAACAACACGGAGTACAAATTGGAGCACATATGCTCTTGACACAAAAACCTCATAAGATCTGCAAGCACAGAAAATTGCGACTACATTATCCATATAAAACCACACTAGATATTAAGACAAAGAGCATATCATACTTTGTGGGATCGGGTCCAACAGCTTCACAAAGCTCATATAACTGATTCGCCACCATGTATCGAACACGCCATGACTTATCCTGGAAAAATAAACAGACATATAATTACTCTGTTGAAAAACAAAGTTACCTGATAAGATGTGCCTCAAAATGACAACCAAGTATTATATGCATATAAAAAAGAACATGCCTGAGAAAAGTTAACAATGACAGGAAGAACATGTGCGACACAATCATGGGGCTCCAGCAACTTGCCAAGAGCAGCACAACCCTCAACCGCCAATAAGCGGACAGAATCCTGATCTGAGACAATTTCATATTCAATCTGAGCTTAGACTATAAGGGTCAGAAGCACCATCTTTATGTAACACAATGAGCAAACAAATATATATATCCAATCATAAAGACAAGCAAAGTTCCGAAAAGATAATGATGCTACCATCTTGCGTTAGATCCTCAAATATTGAAATGATGTCAGCCTTCAGGTGAGTATACTCCACAGTTGCAGCAAACTTTCCCAAATTTGAGGCAGCAGACCTCCTTACCATGGGCATGTCATCTTGACAGAGCTGGTTGTATATATTACGCAGCTCAGTTTTTGACACTTCTGGGGCACTGGGGTATACAATGTGGAACAGTCCACAAGCAGAGACTCGGGCAGTGAACCACTCCCCGGCCGCTAATCTCTGAAATCCAGCATAAACAAGAGTAAGGTCCATAACAATCATATAGTGTTTTCATCATAAACCCAAACAAGAGTAAGTTCATTTCTACATTTTTATTTTCAGAATCATTAATCTCTTAAATTCCCTCCATTCCCAGGGGCATGGAATCCCATTGATTACAATTTAAAGAAAGGAAACAACGGATCAACTACCATATTGTGGGGTAACAAAAACAGAAATATCTCCCCTCCTAATCACCCAAAGGACCAAAAACAACATAAATGCACTAACAAGCAGTCAGCCATACCTTAACCAGAGGAATAAAATGCTCAACCAAATCACTTTCTCTCATCTGCGACCCAATCCTACATAATGACTCCACTGCCTTGTCCCGGACGCAAGTCTCCTCGACAGTGCAAAGGGTCTCGAGAGGAGGAAGCAGGACGTGGGCATGCTCCACACCTCCCACGTAAGGAATAAACACTCCCAGCTCTTCCGCCATGGCGAGAAGCACCTCATCGTCGTCATCGTTGTTCTCGCTCAAGAAAGGGATCAGTTCCTTGCGGGTCCTGTCTTCCCCAAGGGCTCGTGCGATCGTTGACAGCCTCCTAATGGAGTTCAATCTCAGCTGGATGTCGTCATTCTTTAGCTCGTCGATGAGGACGGCTATAGGATACAGAGGCTCGTCTACCATTGACATCACGCCCACAATGACCCCTCAACTAGCACTGACCAACAAAAGCACCTGCAGCAGTGACAAGCCCTTGCAACAGTTTATCTGCAATTCAAAGGACCAATAAAAAAAATCAGAAATCTGGCAGGACAAGGAAAAAAGAGGGCCGAAAGACGCCATCCAAAACCTAATAATCAACCATCACTCAGAAACAACACTCCCATCACAGAAACCAGAAAACCATCCCCAATCCGTCAAACAGTCATGATCCCCCCATGCCCTAAGATACAGGAATCGAGACAGAGAATTGAAAATGGCAAACAGGAACCCTCGAGCGTCATACAAATCAAACAGCAAACCCAAATGGAGTTCAATCCCAGATGGATGTCAGCGTCCTTTAAGCTCGACAATGAGCACGACTGTCAGATACAGAGGCCCATCAAACCTAAACCCTCACCAAAAATACTACCCAAAGAAAGAAAGAAAAAGAAAAACCTAGATCTCGGAACAAAGGCAAGACATCCGAAATCACATCGCCAGTAAAGTCATCACAAACGAAACGAGCGTGAAAACCTAACCAATCGAAGGCCGAAGACGCCCTAAAATTCCGGGACCCAGGAGGCCATTCCGCAGCCGGCGAATGGAAAGGAGAGGAAAAGGAAAGAAAAAGGACAAGGAAAGGGAGACGTCGAAAAATCAACGCCGCCATCGTCGAGTGGTGGGTGGGGGAGGGGGTCGAACTGCTGAAAAAAAAAAATCAAAGAACAAAGGGGACTCACCGATCCTCAGGAGATGCGGAGGAAGAAGAAACCCGGAATCGATTTCAAGAAACCGTAAAACCTCCCCAAACCAAAGAATAAGTTAAGACTTGAAATTAAACCAAAATTTTACAAGTTCTTTATTTTTTCTTTTTTATAAATTTTAATCCTCCACTCATATTTGACGTCGTCAACATATCAATAAGTATTAAGGGTCGGTCGATACTTCGGTACGTGTAACATGAAACCTACTTTATAATATTTGATTTTTTTTTTTTTTTTTTAGAACTTATAACGTATATAATAAATTACAGAATTATCTAATAACCTAGCGATTTTGATACCGGTACCGTCTCTTGTGTCTAATCGTGCATCACAATTGTTTTAGCATTCTTTAAGTGTCATGGTTCAGAATGATTATTCTCTATTAGATTCCAGGTCCTGAGCCTTAACGCTTTGAACATAATAATTTTATTCTAAGTGTCAACTGCCACGCTTCATTGTGTTTCAATTGCGGAGTTTCCAATAGTGATATATCTTCAGTCTGAAATTTAATGTCACATATATATGGTTTTCCTGGAAACAAGTAGAATAATATTTGACAGTTTTTTAAAGGTCAAATTATCAACGCAAAATATTAATATTCAACCCAATGAATTTTTCAAGTTTACGTTTTAGCCTAACATTTTAAAAGTTTTCAATTTGACCTTAAATCAATTTTAGTTTTCAATTTGGTCATATTCGTAATGGCATTTGCGATTTCGTCGTTCAGCGTTAATACGTGTCATTTGTTTTTTCTGCATGGCAATGACAATGAAATAAATCAAGAAGGGGTTAGGATTCTTGTCACATAGGTGATTTTCACGCATCGTCCTCTGTGACAAGAATCCTAACCTCCTTCTTGATTTATTTCATTGTCATTGCCATATAGGAAAACAAATGACACGTATTAACGTTGAACGGCGAAATCGCAAACGTTGTTACGAATATGGCCAAATTGAAAACTAAAATTGATTTAAAGCCAAATTGAAAACTTTTAAAACGTTAGGCTAAAACGTAAAGTTGACAAATTCATTAGGCCAAATATCGATATTTTGCCCTTGATTTATTTAATTGTCATTGCCACGTAGGAAAAACAAATGACGCGTATTAATATTGAACGACGAAACCGTAAACGCCGTTACGAATATGGCTAAATTGAAAACTAAAATTAATTTAAGGCCAAATTTGAAAACTTTTAAAACGTTAGGCCAAAACATAAAGTTGGCAAATTCATTGGGCCAAATATCGTTATTTTTCCAATTATCAAATATATCCTAAACTTTTGCACATTTTTTCGATTTAGCCCAACATTTGAAAAATATTATCTTACATCCCAACGTTGAGCCATTATCTCTATTATATCCCTTGTTAGTCGTCATAGCTAACAGAGTCCTATGACGCTAAAGTGGCAATTAATATTGTTAATGCCACGTTTTATCTAATTTTTTCACAGGCTAAATTATCAAATATATCTTAAAATTTATCACTTTTTTCTAATTTAGCCTAAAATTTGAAAAATATCATCTTGCATCTCAACGTTGGACTGTATCTCCATTATATAATCCGTAGCCGTCCCCAATACGAACAAATATTGTAATAGATTTTTTAGCTATTATTAATAAATTATAGTTGTTCTAATTAGAGTCAAAGTTAAATGCGTTAAATATATCCAGAATTACTAAAATTTCAGGACATGCACATGGTCATTATCCAAGCAAATAACATTGTATAAGTATGTCAATATTGTTATACAAACGCATAACTCCAAACCAACATTATTGATATGTCAACTTTTTGGGGTTGGGGGTAGAGGGTTAGGGTTGGATAGTGGTTGGAGATTAAGGGTCGGGGTGAGATTTTGGTCGGGTGTCGGTATAGGAATGATCAGAAGTATGATTAAAATATTCGTTAAAAATGAAATTAAAATATATTTCGAGCTTTATTAGGAGTTTATAGTTCAATTTGAGATTAAATAGATTAAACGTGGTGCTGACAACGTTAATTGTCGTATCAACGTCATGCAGGACTCCTTTCGCGTCAATCGCTAACATAGAATATAATGAAGATAAAGGCTCAACGTCGGGATGTAAGATGATATTTTTCAAATGTTAAGCTAAATTGGCAAAAAACGTCAAAGTTTAGGATATATTTGATAATTGGAGAAAAATAGATCAAACGTAGAGTTGACGACGTTAACTGTCATGTCAGGCCACGTAGGACTCCGTTAGCGGGGACGGCGAACGAATGACATAATTGAGATAACGATCTAACGTTAGAATGTAAGAAGATATTTTTCAAATGTTAGACTAAATCGGAAAAAAAAATCAAAGTTTAGGATATATTCGAGTATTTGGGCATTTTTTTATTAAACGTTCCACATTTTTCGAATTAGGTGCGAGAATATGTAACCGCACCTGATAACTTCGAGAAGTGATACCGACCTTATCCGATTTCAAACGATTTCCAGTTTTACCGTCACGTTGTTCAACCCAATTAGTATATATATATATATATATGATTTAATTATTGGCAAAATATCAAATTATGGCATCAACTATTGACCAACTTTCTGTTTTGGCCCAAGCTTTGTTTGTTATATGATTTTGACCCGAGCTCCCGTTTTAACATATTTTATGGCCTGACGTCGACAATGTTACTGAGCCTACCGACGTAGACTTAACAGGATCCGATGTGGCAAATTTTTGCCTCTCCACGTCACTCATACGTGGCGACACTGTGTCCCTATTATGGCCTCAACGAAAAAGGACTTCGAATTAAAATTACTTGAACCATAATCCCCTTTCTTCCCCCTTTCCACCTGCCTCAAACTCCGCAACTCCGGAAGTCAGTTTTTTACGGCATTAATTTAAGGGGGGACGTTATGGATGAACCTGAGGGGAAGAGGAAGGAGGACGGCTGGAAGGAGGCGGGTGATGGGGGGATCCTGAGGATGTTCTGGACGGAGAGGAGGCGCTCGATGAGCTCCGAACGCTCCATGGACTTAAGCTCGAAGGGGAGGAAAGAGCGGTTGCAGTCGATCCAGAATTCAACCTCTGTGGCGTTAACCTCCCTGGCATCGGGGAAAACCATCAGCCACGCCCCTGCCATCGCCTCCCATTTTTGAGACTGCGAAGAAAGGGGGGATTAGGGTTCAAAGTAATTTTAATTCGAAGTCACTTTCGGAGCGACGTGGAGTGGCAAAATTTTACCACATCGAATCCCGTTAAGTCCACGTCGGTAGACTCAGTAACGTCGTCGACGTCAGGCCATAAAATAGGTTAAAATGAAAGCTCGGGTCAAAATCATATAACAAATAAAGTTTTAGGCCAAAACAGAAAGTTGGTCATTGAGGCCATATTTTAATATTTTACCTAATTATTTGAGTGAATTTTGATAATTCGGGCACATCACATCATTTCCCCCCCCCCCCTCCCCTCAGCGGAAGAAATGGGGATATTGGGCTTTAGGCCCAACTTTTTCTTCTTGTTCGACCGGAAACTTATTTAATCTTTTTTATTTAATGCAAATGTCAGGCACAAAGTAAATAAGAATGATAAAATTGACGGGGATAGAACTAAACATTCACTCTTTTTGTTCAACCGATGAATATCATAAACCTTATTTGAAATGAGGTAAAAAGAAAAACCTTTTTTTATAGAATGTAAAAAGAAAAAGAAAACTTACATTTGGATTTTTATTAACAGAATACTTTGGCCCTGTTTGTTTAGTGTATATATAACTAAGTGTATTTCTTAGTTTCAATTATTTAGGAAGAAAACGATATCCAGTTTCACTGGCCATGACCAAATCTTCACAACCGCGGGAAAACAAACGTACAAGTAGCGTGCGTCTCCTCCTGCCGTGGGCACGGCAGGTGGCTGGTGCGAGCGACAGAATACGACCTAGAGTAAGGTATGGATGGTTTCGGTTATGCTGCGTATTCGCACCCCTTCTGGGATTGAGACCGAGAAAGCTCCACGGCAGCCCTGGCAGCAGCTGCTGCATAAGCGGCGGCATCGAATGCTGCCTGTGCGGCATCGACCGCGTCATTGAACTCCATCATCCGAGGGTCGTCGGCCCCCAAATTCACGCCGACTCTGACGGCATGCTGGTCTCGCTTCATGCCAACGTTTCTCCTGCTATCGCCTGACCACCCACCTTGCTTCTGACTGGTAAGGTCTTCGTGGGGCAGAACAATGCCGTTCACTGATGCAATTTCGCCGATCAACTTGGTTCTTATCTCCAGTGGGGGCTGCTTAGCCGATAGCTTCTGTATGATCTGGTAAAACGTCAGACAACTCGATCAAATGGGCTTAGAATGTTCTTCGATTTGATCCAAGGTACTCTTAAGCCAAACTACATGCAAATATTGGCCACAACTAGAGCTGAAAATCGTTTGTTTTGCCGACAATACAAAGATGAAACACATACCTTGGGGCTCACGGCACAGCCGTTCCGGAGCTCCACAGCTTGGTCTGCAAACTCCCGGCCATAACGAGAAGCCAGGCACCTGCGTACCTCATGAAGCTCTGGGAGCTCTCCGCACCTTGATGCCGCAAATATCAGGCTCGACATCGCTTCTTTCAGCTCTCCAGGACAAAATCTGCTTGTTCACAGAGAAAATGGATAGTCAAAACAGAAATCAAAAGGAAAACTCAACCAAAAGCATCGTGACGATGAGAAGAGAACAGACTTCTCTCTTTCAATGAGGTCAACTCTCTCGGCCAACAGGATGCAGTAACCCTCGATCATGGCATACGCATCCAGCATGTTAAGTTCCCTAATCACCTGCTCAACCTACATAAACCATTCGAAAAACAAAAAAGAAAGGAAAGACACCTCATCAGATAAGATCGTGTCCGGGGCCTGCTACGGTAAAACCAAGCTCTTGTTCAAGAGCTTACGCGGACAAGGGATTGATCGTGGTGACCGAGCATGAGGAGCTGGGTGACGTCAGACCGGTACTGTGAGACATGGACCCTGCACCTGTTCCGCTGGATGACCACCCGGGACACAACCAGTTTGAGCAGGGTCTTGAACTTGGAAGCCCTGAACCCTCGGCCAAGGAGCCGATCGAGCTTCTTACCCATGCTACCGTGAGAGACTCTTGTAGGAAAGAAGAAGAAGAAGAAGAAGAAGAAGAAGAAGAAGGGAAGAAAATGACTAGGGAAGGTGACGGGGACTCCGAGATGTGTGAACTCTCTCTTCAGGTTCAAGCAACTGTTGTATGAAAACACAAGAACAGTTCCCCCCGCATCTACTCAGAGAACAATACAAAGCAATCAGTACACATAAGGTCAGTCAGTAATCGACGAAGTAAAACCATTGGGAGGAAGGAAACCACGAGGTTTCATGCCGAAAGGGACGGATTAATTTATACTTCATTTGAAAATGTATCAATCAAAATGAAACAAGACAAATCATTTACAACGTGGTTGATTGTATTCTTACGTACCAGTAGTCTTTTCTCAACTGAAATTAAAAAAAAAAAGAAGAAGAAATCAGATGCCATAGGAACCCTAGAGATTTCGTCCTTAGTCGAGAAAATATTTCGCCTGATAATAAAACAAGTTTCAAAATTCGTCAAAAAACGTTACCCAGTTCGATGTTTTTAACTCCGGAGGTTTGTATGTGAAAAATTGAGAATTTGATAATTTCAAACACCAAGATTCACATCAAAATAAACAGCTGCATCAAGCAAGGTCAGCCAAGCATCAGAGTGGGGGCAATTCATGATGAAAAGGATATCTTTTATCAGGATTGCTGGGAGTTCCCTCTCACATAAAAGACAAGGTAAGGTCGGCAATTGGGGGGAGAGGTAACTAAACTTGACGACCATTAGTTAAGGTTAAATGCTACTTACGATCGAGACAACAACATGGGTCGATACAGAACAACCTTCAACTACTACATCGGTGAATGCTACAAAAGTCTTCTCCAGAATCGGGACCAAGGAAGAACAATGAAACCCTCTACCGTGAGCACGCGTTTCATTTCTATTTCCCATTGGCGTGATAACAGAACTAAGTGGCCAGCCTCTGAATTATGTCCGCTTATCCTAAACAGATCTCAAGAGGTCGATGCAAAAGCTCAAACCAATCACCAGAGTCCCAGCAACTTAGGCACGAACAACCTGAGCGAACACCATCCCTTGGCGCTTCGACAGCTCATTCAGCTACAACAAGCAATAAGCTCCAAAAGAGCCCTCTAAGCAAGGGATAGAAAACGACCACATTGTTGATCCAAATTTATCATTTTATTTTCTCTTCTTATGTTCACGATTAGTATCAGCAGTAGAAGGTACACAACACAACGATATTGAAAAACTCCAAAAGTTTGCAGACCAACCGTTAAATAAAATATATAGCAATAGCATTCTTCTTCGAATTAACTGGCGAAGAACCGAGACCGGCAATTTCCCCGGGAAAATACGTACAGAACCAGACCTTCGAACCAGCAACAAAACAGGTTAAAATAGCACGATCACGAATTTAATTTTAAGAAAACTTCCCAAAAAAATAGTTTCTCAATGCCAAGATGAGAGAATCTTGAAGTAATCAAACTAGGAAGCTGTGACATTCAAAATGTTCCCTGAATACATGCCCAAAACTCACAGAAAGATTAGGTTGCTTTCAAGGAAACGTCTAAGGAACAACTTCTTCATTGTTGCCACTGTCTTTTAAATTGATTTTCCTCCTTTCAAGCACGATATAGAAAGAACGAATGTCTTGTTCAAAGAAAGGACAAAAGCAGTTAACGAAAATTAAATCAAAGTGTATTTTATGATCTCCCGTTGCCCCTCCAACACGCACGAGCATCACTGATAAACCAATTTTGGACTGACTGGGGAGATTAGCAGCGGGAGGAAGCATCTGCTTTTCAGTATGGGGTGATCGCCAGCGAGACGAATCAAAGCCTTTTAAGAGGTCAACGAGCAGCTCGATTCGTTGAGTTCTCTCACCAACAAGAAGTCAGGCGGCAAATACTTAGCCATACTTTCGGAGCAGATAACCCAACTTAATGGGAGAAAAAACAGATCTTCTCATTAAGGAAGAAAACGAGAAGAGTAAACTACATCTCCGGATGGCAAAGTGCGTGCCAAGAGGTCGTTGACAAGGGTCGTTAAAGGCGACGTGTTTCGAGCAAGTGTAATGGTCCCCTGTCAATCGGTACTTGCACGGTCGTAGTTTCTGATTTCTTATTGATACTATGTGTTCGAGGGCTGTCCGCATCTCTGGAAAACATGCTATCATTATCTGTTTATGCTCTTCCCATGTTGTTGGCATGAAATTCTTCTGTAATTTTCTGTTAATATTCATTCAGATCGTGGAGGCCACCACTTAGATTACACATTCGATATGAATTTCATGCTACAACATCAAGTACGCGAGTAATTTTTTTCTCAATTAGAAGAATCGTTCTCCGTACTAAATTTTCATTTTCTGTTAGATACCACTTGTTAAAAAAAAAGCCCAACCCAAAAACTAAAATTAGTCCACGTCGGTATTTCGTACGACTATTTTTCATACATCCCGGCTCTCGCAATCCGGTCACAGAACGGGCTTGGGATTTGGTGTTTTGGATTTCATTATGGCGGTACAAAACGACAACCGGGACTTTCTATTTATAGCGGTGATTGGCGGTACGGTGCGCAGGGATGCAAACTAATTCCTTTATTAAACCGCAATTTTACTAAACTTATGACAATGAGTCGGTTGGTTTTGCTTTCGAGGTATTGTGTTCCTGTGGTTTCTAATCTGGTCTAAACACGAACAAAATACCCGACGACGAGAAATAATTAAATGCTACGGCCCTTTCTCACTCATTAGCATTTTTTGTGACCAGTCTGTGCATGGCTCGAAACAGTTCTCCGTTGACGGCGTTAGACAAAAACAAAGGCTTTCGACGACAATATGTGCCTCAGGCAACGATACTAGAGTTTTGTTCATAAATAATGTTAGTCCGTAAATTATTTCGTCAAATACAGTATTAAGTTTCGAAATTCTTTGACTAATGCCAAGAAATCAACATTTCTAAGACCGATTTTGTGCCTTTAAAGGAAATCGGTCTTTAAAAAATCCGATTTTTAAATTTTAAAAATAAAAATAAAACGCCGATTTCCAATCACTTTCAAAGAAGTCGTAAATCAAAATCTGCCTTATAAAAGTCGATTTTCTTTCCCTAGTTAAGAAATTTCCAAACTTAAAACCCTAGTTCGCAAATTATTTTTCGTACTAGCAATATTAAGGAACAAAGCTCAACGATCCTGCACCATGTGGGTTTGCTCTTCCCCCCAGTCGAGCTCTTGGATCTCCAGTATCCCCACCCTACGGTTCATCTTCTTCCTCAGCTTTATCGCCACGTCCGATGGCCTCAGCCTCCCGCAGACGATCACCCGGTTATTCGATCTGTCGATGATGTGCGTCTCGATTTCTGGTCACAGAACATAATCAATCATCGGTCCTCCTCTGTTCACCATGCCGAAACCAGAACAGGCTAAAGGAGATTGTCTTGGACCTTTCATGTTCTGGAGGATTCTCGTTAGTTTCCTGCAACAGGAGTTGCAGTCGAGGTTGATCCTCATGGTCATGCAGCAATCCTGCGAGTTCAACACAATCTTGACCGTAACAACTAGCACGCAACGAAATCCACGAAAAGCCAGTAAAGTTTTAGGGGTCACCTTTGCCAGCATGTAACTCTGCTCTCCGCCAACCTTGCATGATCTGAAGCATCCAAAGAGGGATGAAAAGCACATTGAGGACAGATGGAGATTTTGGGCATTCAGCAAACCGGGGAAACCTTGGTCTCCAATTTAGCCTTTAGCGATCGGAACAAAAGGATTTGGTGACTTTCCAGGGTTGGACATTCTTTTCCTTTTGCGACAATGATGCTGATCTCTTTTTCTTCAGAAGAAAAGGCAGGAGGAAAAGTCTACCTAGATTTGCAGCAAAACATTCAGCTGAAGGAAGCATCACTTGGAGGTGTATAATCCTGGGTTTCCAGCCAAATCATGCTGCATGGCAAGGTATCTGCACGCAATAAAGCTGCAGTAAGAGGAAAACACCACGTCCGATTCGGAAGAATCTCACTGGCTTTCATCAGTGTAAAGGCTGATCTTTGATATCCACTATCATTATTCCCTTATATGCGAAAAATTCATCGGAACCCAGGAAGCAAAAAAGGGGCAAGTTCTTTTATCAGATCAAAAAGTAAACCATATACATATTTAAAACTGCACAATCCCAACAGGGGTCATCCTACTTACACCCAAAACTGCTGCATGATTGCAGCGGCCACACCTATTCCTAAAGGGTATTGTTACAAGTGAAGAAATAAATTAAACAAACACGTTGATGCCACTAACTCAATCTACCAAACCAACCTAAGAATTATACATGGATGTGCATCGGGAGGATGCCCTACGAGACAAAAAGGGAGGAAACGCCTAAATCCCTAAGGTTAAAAACACCACTAAACAACCTCACACCAGGACACACAGTAAAACCTTGTCATGGCACTGAGAGGAGGGCAGCACATATCGTAGTTGTGGCAGTAGTAAGTGATCTTCGGCTACCTGGACATGACCAGCTGGTTATAGCTGGCACAACTGATGGACCAAACACTGCATCCCCGATGAATTTGCAATTTTCACGATCAACCTTCAAGGATGACTCGATAAGGAATTTAGAAAGGGTAGAAGGTCTTGATTCCGGAGAGCTTGAAGGGTCGTCCTCGCTATGGGCCTTTTGTGAAGAGCTACCGCTGCTTCGGCTTCTCTTCCTGGACGCCTTCCACTTCAACTGGGCAAGGAAATCATCCTTTGAGAGATCCAGCAACCCCCGTAGCCTTTCAGCCTGATAACAAGCAGACTGATGGTGCAGATTCTCCGAGGAATAAGCTTTACTTGGAAGATTACTGTATCTAGCTGTAAGTTGATCAGCTTGGCGGTCATGATGTTTCTCCTCATCGTGCTTTAAAACCATACGTGTCAATATCATGCCAACCAGGTCAAACCGCTCCTGGACAGTAACCCATCTATTTTCCACCCATCCTTGTGTATGTCTCAGCTTCTCACGGGGAAATACCTCATCCTTTTCCTCACCTGAAATCATCAAAAGAGAAAGCAAAATTCAGAAACAAGCCAACGATATTTCCACTGAAACCATCTACACAGTACATTAACTCTATCAACAAGGATATAATAACTAACCTGGAAAATAAACATGGAACTTGTCTTCACCTTCTTTTTCAATGACTATGCCTTCCCAACAACCATCATGCCACAATACATCAACCAAAGTGCCAACGTTAAATGTTTGAGGAGGTTCAAGGGTGCGGATCTCCGGGGCTGGCCGAATCATCCTCCGACTTTGAGAATACATTCCACAGTTATCCGGATTGGCAATTCTGGAACTCAAAACCCATTCCTACAACGTTAAATCAATAATCAGAACTATTATTACCAGATAAAACATCAAGGAGGTAACTGCAGCTAATTTCAACATCTACATCCATGATAAACAATAACTGAATTAATCAAATGACAAAACCACACCTCTAGATTTTTCCCTTCATCAACAGCATCTAGAATGTCCCGGTATCGCACCTTAACTCTGTCCTTGTAGATCTTAATGATTGAAGCTCTGAACCAACAACCCCGGATGCCACTATCTTGAGAAAGTACCTCCACTTCAGAACCAACGGGTAAAGAAAATGATGGGTTCTGCCTGAACTTGTTCATTGCACCAGAGACTCCTTTCACACATTGCAGCTCAGTTGGAGAAGCCTCATGTGCCTTTTGTTTCTTTCTAGGCCTTAATCCCAAGCCATTGTCAAAATTGAGCCTCCCTTCATTAGGAACTACAGTCTGCTCAATCTCGGCAATTGGTTTTGGCAGAGTAAAAGGATACAGGCATCTAACTACTTCCTGAGACCAGTAACCTTCAATCTCAGTAATGTCAAAGGGCTGCACATCATCCTCATGAAACAGGTTCCAGCATACAAATATTTCCCGCAAAGGGGAACTGGCCTCATTCTTATATTTATCGAAATGTAGTGGAGAGAGAACAGTGGCCAGTCCATCTATACATTCAAAGCTAAGATGTTGAACACAGCGTGAAAAGAATATCTCCATGTCACTCAAACTGTCATGCAAACCAATAGCTACTTCATCAGCTTTGTGAAACCATCGTACAACAACCACCTTGTTGGCCCTAGAGTCCTCATACATATCCTCCAAGTAAGCAACAAGGCGCTTCCCCTCTTCAGCAAGTATATACACAAAGTCATGAACCTAATAAAGAAAATTATTAGAAAGAATCAGAAGACAAAGGTGTGGAATTGTCGCCGAAAAAATAAAGAGTAGAGGCTCCGAAAAATCAGGTCCCCACACTCGCCCACAAACAATAAATGAATCATTCAAGGGACTTACAGATATTTTGATACCCTTCAGGCAAAAGGATGGAAAATGCCTTCTCTTTCTGCAGTCGATGCTTGGGGAACCTAACCAAAAAATTTCCTCGTTACAGCATCTTAACTTGGAAGAGAGAGTATCCTGAATCCGCACAAAACATCATAATCAGAAACAAGCAAAGTGAAAAAGGTAAAACAGCCCAACTGGAGAAAACAAAAACATTGGTCTGACTGATCCAGCATTACAAGAAATGTAAGCTGATTAAAAGGTCCGACCACACCATGTTCACAATGACATCAGATTGTAAAACTATACCCAACAGTCGAAGAGTACATACAACCAGTGGCAAATCTAATTTGAATATCGACTCCCCACCGCTTCCATTCCTTTCGAAGCTAGTTGTTAAGGGTCACTACAGAGGAAGGTTTACAAGTTGTACTCTTTCAATGATAAAATGGGTATAGAACAAAATAGACCTACACCATTACGAATCGTGACTTGTGCAGGATACACTAGCTCTGTTTCAATGTTGGCGTCAACAGAAACAGCAATTGATGTCCACCTTCCTTTTGGTCATTCATCTGCAAAATGGCTCTGCTATTATGTAATTTTGTGTAGATTGCTGGTCGTTTGTTATTAGTGTGTATGATGAAAATTTATAATTTATGATAAAAATGTTGTTCACCAAAAGCGATAGAAAATTCCACAGCAACAATGTTCATAACAAGATAAAAGAAAAGGAAAACCAAGAGAGGATACAAAGGTATCACGTCAACAAAGTAGGCAGTTTCTCAAAAATAAAACGGGGATTTTATACAGTACCTTACTGCCAAGGGCCCAACGCTGAGCATCTTCACTACCAGAAGAACTATTATCCAGAGGGTGATGATGCCGTTGAGATGGCTGACCTGAAGAAGAACAAGTTACACTACCCAAATTAGTGCCAGCTGATGTAACAAGAGAAGCAGCAGAAAATCCCCGAAAATAAAGAAATTCCAAGCGCCAAGCCATCCAAGAAGCCTGTGGTGCAGAAACACGAACCAGATTGTCCCTCGAAGTAAACAGGGATTCATGCAAAGAATACTGGGTCATTCTACGAAGCTTGTTTAAAACGCCACTCTCCCATAAAAAAATCATAAATAAGCCATGAACAAGCATCGAAGACATCAGAGAACATTGCCATTGTCCCCACGATTACTACCACATATGACACACTAAAACCCATTAAAATTACAATTTGTTGAAGTCTTAGAAACTCCCTTCCCCACAAAATCCCATGAAGAACCACCCGATCTAATCCCAAAACCACAACCCCAGCTCCAAAGCTTCCAACACTGCCTCCTTCCGGAGGCAATACTTCCCTTCCGTGAAACAAGCTAAACCCAATAAAATAGTTGCCAAGCAAAAGGAACCACCTACTACATTCAAAAGGCGGAAACGTGAAGAAAGAGGAATAGTCAAACAAACGCAAGAAAGAAAAAACTAAAATCCCCAAAAGAGATCTCGTGTCGATCTAGATAAACCCCCCGGAACCGTACAGATCCAGTTCTTGAGGACGCAACCCGGGGGGTTAGGGGGGGCGAAGAGAAGAAATAACATAGAAAGCCCCCCAAAGTAGAAAGAAAGAAAAAAAGACAGACGAATGAAGAAGAAATCGAGCGGAAATCCGGATCGAAGCGAAAACGACGAAAGTAAAGAAGAAGCAAGCAGGAGGGAGGGGGTTTGGAAGGGTGTTAAAGGAGAACATTTTTTCATCACCTGAAACGACGGCGTTGAGCCAATCGACGACCTCCCTCCTGGACTTGAAACCCCGGGGGCCAGAACCATCTTTACCAACACCACCGCGGACGCAGCTCCCGTCCCCGAGGGCGAGATAGTAAGACATGTGCCTAAGACTCCTCTCCCTACCAACAACGGCGAGCTCCCTGACGGCGTCCCCCCTCCTCCGGAGGTAAAACCTAACCTCGCGCCTCGCCCCCTTGGGAGCAGCAGCTGCCTCTTCCTCCCACCCGATGTAGGCACATGCGCCTTCCTCCATGAAACAGAGGATGACGGCGCGGCGTGTCTTTGCCCTCAGTTCGTCCGGTCGCGGAGGCGGGCGGAGGTCCGGACGGACGAGGAGGGAAGGAAGGAAGGAAGGGCAGGGGATGATGTTCGGACAGAGAGATTGTGGGAAGGGGGAGGGCGTGCGGGCACGTCCCATGTTATTAAAAGGAGGAAAGAAAAGAAAATGGCTTTAGGGTTTGAAAGAAGGAGGGGATAGAGATGGACGGCTGAGATTAGATCTCATGAATCGCCTGTCGGGCGGGGTGGATTGATTTGCCCTCGGGGTAGTTGAATGACGGATTTGCCCCTGACCTCCTCCCATATTTTATTACTTTAATAATCATTTATAAATTCGTAAAAAATACACGCGTCAGTAAAATTATTAATATATAAGGATTTCGTTGACTCCGTCCACTATAAACAAAATCCGGGTATAGAATGTGTGTGTAGCAAATGCGTGTAGTGTGCACGGAGGGCTTTAACTCAGACATAAATGCTTGAAACGAGAGATCGCTTCCACTGCCGTCAGTTTACGAAAATGCCCCGTGGCTTCTTGCTCTCCCTCTCTTCCTTATATCTCAAATATATCCTAAATTTTAATTTTTTTTTTCAATTTATCGTAACATTATAAAAATATCTTCTTACATTCTAACGTTTGGCCGTTATCTCAATTATATCATTCGTTAGCCGTTCCCGCTAACGGAATCATACGTGGTACTGACATGGCATTTAACGCCGTCAAGTTCACGTTTAATCTATTTTTCTCCATAAGAAATTATCAAATATAACTTAAATTTTGACTTTTTTTTCAAAATTAGCCAAACATTTGAAAAATATCATCTTACATACTGATGTTAAGCCGTTATCTTCATTATCTTATATGTTAGCGATCGACGCTAACGGAGTCCTGCGTGATGTTGATACGACAATTAACGATGACAGCACCATGTTTAATCTAGTTTTTTTCAAGTTGAACCATAAACTCCGAATAAAGCTCCAAATATATTTTAATCTCATTCTTAGCGAATCATACTTCCGACCAATCCTACACCGGCACCCGACCACAATCTCACTCCGACCCTAAATCCCCAACCACTATCTCACCATAACCCTCGACTCCCAACCCAAAAAAGTTGACATCTCAATAATGTTGGTTTGGAGCTGTGCATTTGTATAACAATGTTGACATACTTATACTGTGTTGTTTGCTTGGATAATGACCGTGTATTTGCCTAGATAATGTATGAAAATGTGTTTACGTGGGCACGTCCTAAAATTTGAAGTAATCATAGATATGTTTAAAACATTTAACTTTGACTATAATTAGAACAACTATAATTTATTCATAATAGCTAAAAAATTTATGACAATTTTTGTTCATATTGGGGACGGCTACGGATTATATGATGGAGATAACAGTCCAACATTAGGATGTAAGTGGATATTTTTCAAATGTCAGGCTAAATTAGAAAAAAAGTGACAAAGTTTAGGATATATTTGATAATTTAGCTTCAGGAAAAAATAGATAAAACTGTGGCATTAATGACGTTAATTGCCACGTTAGCGCCACGTAGGACTCCATTAGCGGGGACAACTAACGAAGGATATAGTAGAGATAACGGCCCAACGTTAGGATGTAAGAGGATATTTTTCAAATGTTAGGCTAAATCGGAAATAAGTGCCAAAGTTTACGATATATTTGATAATTTGGCCTATATTCTAAACTTTACCACTCTTTTTCCGATTTAGCCTAACATTTGATAAATATCACCATATATACTAACATTATGACGTTATTTCAATTATATCATTCGTTACTCTTGCTAACGGAGGCCTACGTTCGTCAGCGCCATATTTAATCTAAGCGAAATTATCAAATATTTCCTAAACTTTCCAAGTTTTTTTCAATTTATCCTAATATTTCGGAAATATCTTCGTGTAATCTAATGTTAATACGTTATTTCAAAATTCTTCACCCTTAGACCCAACACATAACGACGTGCGACTTGGCGTTGATGTGTACCCCTAGCCCCAAAGTTATGCCCAGCCCAGCCCCGACACCAACCCGCCCGATCCCTTTCCTTCCCTATCCAGCTGTCCAAGAGGATTTTATTGAAGTCTTGTTACTTATGAGTATTATACTATATTGTAAAGAGATTTGAAGTTGCGATGACATTTCAAGACATACAGGGCACCAAGGAAACAATCGAAATACACAGAGCACCCGTAAACAGCCCCTAATCATTGGTTTTTTGTTGCTAAGACTTTCATGCTAGGTCCAACAACATAGTTTTCTTGGGTTCATGATGTCCCTATATTGTAGCTGATTTGAGCATGACTGAGAGTTCTCTTTTTCATTGGGATGTGACACCGAAAACAACTCATCGTCCTTTTACATGTTAAATCAATATATAATGAGTCAATTGGTAATTGGGCAATACAAAAGAACAAGTCAAGGAAATATACAATAAGTTGAGGATCAGGGCTCAAGACTGGGGTGGGATGGGTCAGGGGTGGGTTGGGGTCGGTGCTGGGTTTAACGTTAGAACGAGGGGCACATATTAACATCAAGTTGGTCACCGTTAGTGATCTGGTTACATGAAGATATTTTCGAAATGTCAGGATATATCGGAAAAAGTGAGAAAGTTTATGATATATTTGATAATTTTGCGTAGATTAAACATCACGCTGACGACGCTAATTGTCATGTCAACGTCATGGAGGCCTTCGTTAGCAAGGACGACTAACGGAGGATATAATTGATCGTTTGGTCATCTCTGTCAAACTATGGATATAAAAATAAAAATAAAAATTAAAATTAAAATTAGACTGGTATCACGTGAAATCATTCGTGATTGTGGGAAGTGACCTTCCGCGATTGCCGGGAGACACTATCTCTTCCTTTTTATAGCTTTTGCAAATTCGCCAGCCGCCATTCGCCGACCTTTTCTACTCATTCCCCCCGTCCCTTTTATTTTCCTTTAAATTTACTACTAGTTTCTAACTACTTTTGTTTCGGAAAACGTTGATGCAGTATGGCAGTTCCATGTCAGGCAGTTCGATCTAGTTAATGTAAAAAAAGGCCAAAAAAAAAAACCACACCCTTTAAAAGAAACTTTGGGATTTGTCGGTACGAGAACCAGTTCACGTGCTGCAAACGTCAACCCCCACCCCGAAGATTTAGGTACGATCCACTGGTTCCATTGGTTGCAAGAGACATGGACTTTTTTGGTCGCGTTGGGCTGGCGTTCCTTCAGACAAAATAAAAAATGGCCGTCCTAATCCTGACACGTGGCGTGACAGGAACTTCGTTGGTAGTTGCTCCGGTTCCCACACCTACTAAATATCAGGAGAACCAGATCCTCTTCCGAATATATAAAACGGATATCCCGGAGGGTAAAAGAGGGCGAAGCACCCATTTTCCTCTCTATGCCATGTGTACCTTTGACGTAAGCCCATGCCCGCAGACAGCCCCAAGAAAAACCCACTAAATTTCTTTCTAGGAAAAATCATATGTTCTCTTCCAGATCCACTCACCAAAGGACGGATGAGTTACCATACCAAAAGAGCTGCTATGCATACACAGATCCACAGGTGGAACTAGAGCAAGGACAAACCGGTGGGGACTAAAAGAGTCAGGAAGAAAAGGAACATATCATCCTCATTCCCACCACATGCTTCTGCCTACAATCCCCCCCAACCCCCCCCCCCCCCCCCCCCCCAAAAAAAAAAGCAACCCAATCCATAACCCGGAAACCATCCGAGAGACCAAGGATTAGAAAGAGAGGGATATGGAATCGAACCAGAGTAGGGTTGACTGACGATAGTAGCTGGGCAGAAGGGGGTGATCCTTTTCTTTTCTTCTGGTGATCAATCCTCGAATTCATGCATATGGTCCAAAAGGTAATTGGCGGCTAGCTCCTCGTTCTTGTTGCAAGCAAAGTATACCTCCATAACTATTGCCCGATCAAATCCCATGGCCTCGAGCTGAGATAATAACAGAGACAGCACAAAAAGTTCCTAAGACTGAAACATTATGATAAGGAAAACAAGGGAGGCACGTCAATTACCCGCTCAATCGCCTCGCGTTCCTCGGGCGTCACTGATACTGCCTGGGGCATGGATGCAGCCAACTGCCCCAATATGTTCCTGAGAAGTCGTATACATTAAGCATGCTGTTCTCTGAACTAAGGTTACCACTTAATATTAGAGATAAAATGTTATTACCCTTCTCCACCCTCCACAGGTTCATTGATCAATCGAAGGAAATCAGTTTGATGCTCTTGGATCAGTCTCATCAAATGTGGATTTTGATTCCCAAGTTCTTGAAGCATCGGCTGTATATGAGAAAACCCTGAGCAGCATTCAGATGAACAAGGATCTAAAGAAAATTTCATAATTTTAAGGACAAACCTGCAATATTTGTGGGTTCGCCTGTACCATTGCTCGCAGAGCTTGGAACTGAAGAAGATAACATAAAGTTTACTGGTGACATAAATGAACTAATTAAACAAAGCTCAGATGCCCCTATTCCCGACCCGAGATTAAGAGGTACACAAACCTGTTGGCTGTTGCGAAGAAAGTCAAGAGTATTTGCCCCAGCTGCTCCTGCTCCAGCTCCAACGCTCGGAAGGCCCTATTGCCAGAAGAAAATTGACTTGGTAACCAAAGCCACTACCAATTTCAAGCTAAGCACATTGTTACCTGCGGAAATAGATCCAAGGGATTGGCATTGGGGCCAGATGTAGGAGCTGGGGCAGCCTGTGGTTGCACAGGTTGTGCAGGCGGATTAGCAGGTTGCCCTGTTGCAGGAGCACGGGCTACAGCTGGAACATCAGCTTGCTCAGGGATACCCTAAATGTTGCAAAAAACTTAGATACTAGCATCCACTTCAGGAAAAAAATAAGAAAAATATGGAGGTAACAGATAGTAAACAACACCAAGAATAAGCAACTAAAGCACGCAAATAACAACAGTTCCTGACCCATCGAATTGCACAACTAACCAGAAATAGATCTGGCAAGGAAACTATCTAAGAATGTCATTAGGATAACACATACAACACAATCTCATTATTAAGAACAAGACACAATATAGAAGCTTCGAGAAAACTGTTAGATGAATAACATTCAAATGAGAGCACAAAAGTCACCCACCGAATACAAGTATTCAACAGCTCTTTCTGGATTGTTGTAAGCAGCATGAAGGGCACGGACAACCGTGTCCCTATCCCATGTGCCTCCGCCCATATCCAAAATCTGCTGAATTGTTCCTTCCAAATTGGTTCCAGCTACTAAGTTGGATGCTGCTTGGCCATAAACAACAGATTCTGACCTGATGAGGGAGACGATACATGTTCAGTTGCTAGATAAATTAAATATAAATTATTAAGCACTTAAGAAAAGTAGTTATGAGCACTCACCCAGTTGATACCGGTGCAGGGGAGGGTGCAGAAGCTGGAGTTGTGATAGATGCAGGACTGGAAAATTTATTTCAAAAGAATTATCAGTTTAACTAAAAAAGTAGGGAAATGAACATATTATGAATGGGAACGGAAGAGAGGAATAATATAATAGACTAACGTTGGCGAGATGACCGGCGCCTGAGGTGTAGCAGATGGTGCTACAGATGCAGCAGGAGGCGCAACTGTCTCCGGAGCCTACATATAAACGAAAATAGAATTAGGCATTACTAAAGGGGTATGGGTATACAAGAAAATTTTGTGATCATGGATATTAACATGCCACATCGTCTCACAAAAGGCTCCCTCGGTTCACCATTCCAATTGAATATAATAGCGTTGCGCCTAGCTAATGAGATAAAAAAAAATACGGCAAAATGGCATCAATTACCTTAGTTGCTGGTGCAGAAGAGGCAGATGAACCTTCACTGGATGAGCTCTTGCTCTAACGACCAATAGTTGTACAGAAAGACCAAATGCCAGAAATTAAGTGAGTAAAATCATAATTAATTATATTAAGAAATCCCTGATAATCCTAGTGATGGATACAAGACTCGCAGAGCACCGACAAAGCTCAGTACAAAAGAGGATTGCATAAAGATGTTCCATGTGAAGTTATAAAAGCACCCTGCCATGCTTTCTGTTACATGAAAAAGAAAGAAGAAAACCGATGGAAAAACATATTTTACCTTGGTCAACATTATGACCACGAAGCTATTGTCGGCAACATTATTTTCTTCCAATGTGGTGTTATCTTTCAGGACTTTTCCCTGATAAATCAACATTTGCTGAGAGGCCGGATACAAACCGGCTCCCTGTGACGACTCAATGGTTTGCTTTACAGCAGAAACCTGGATGTGAGAAGTTCAAATATAAAAACCAATCAAATCAATCACGAACAGACATAAGTTGCTGCTCAGTATCTCCCGCTTTAACCCTTTGCCATCCATTACATCACAAATTAAACCACCCATGCCAAATCACCAACTGAAACGCAACAGCACGGTCATATTCTAAGGGAACATGTCGCCAATCTAATCAAGCACAATCTACCGAAGCAGACTACAACACACACACACACACCACCACGTAAAATTCTGCCAAAAACCCTAACTCCAAAGCATTGCCCACAGGCGATCGCCTTGACAATCCAGCAAACAAATCAAAACAGCAGGCAGACGCGCAATCAGTAGATCACGATCGCAATCTCGGTGAAGAACCTAACCCTAAGAACAACCCGATCGATCCTAGTCACTAAAGGAATTCGGTGGCGGGAAGCCCTAACCATATCGACAGGATTGACATCGACGTCGAAGGTTGTCCCCTTGAGGGTTTTCACGACAATCTTCATCTTCCCCTTATCTCTCTCTACCGCCGACGCTCCCTCCGTCCCTGTCCTCCTTTTTATAACCATAAGGAAAAAATTATTAAAAAAATAAGTAAATTACACAATCAATTTAAACTTATTTAATTTTAAGGCTTTATTATCAAATATACCCTCAACTTTACTCGATGTTTCCGATCTACCCTGATGTTTAAAACTTATCCTCTTATATCCTGAACTTATCCCTTGTTTCAATTTTATCCCCACTCAAATTTAATCCTCTCGATTAAATTTTTCCAGACAATTAATCTGTTATCTTAAGCGGCTCTGATACCAATAATCCTTACAGGAATCGAACTTAAGATGATTTGGTTAATTGTCTTTGTCGCCGGCGTTCTGCCAACCTCGTATACTCGTTTGAGTATTTCGAGCTTGCCGCAAATCCCAAGTTAGACTTGCCTTCAAGGAAGTATTCCTCGAATTCACTCTGAACTAGAGTCAGCTCTTCTAATTTTTTAGAATAGCTTTCTATCTGCTGTGATATTTGTGATATCTGTGCCGATAGAATTTCCAGACGATCTACTATGGTATTGAGAAGACCAGTAGTAGAATCCTTGCCAACCCCGTGATCCAAATGTAGAAGATCTGGGTTAGGACAATCAGTCATAAGAATGACTCGTGCACTTGCACCACCTTAATTAAGTTGCCTTAATCAAGATCTTCTTTCTGATCTGAAAGAAAACATAAACAATTTTAAGACATAAAGTTGTTTATCATACCTTAATCGAATTGCTCAGAGGGTTCACCAAGCTTCCGCACCAAGCGAACTCAAGAGACAATGCTTCAAGAGTCTTCTTCTCAGGGACTTAGAGAAGGTAGTGGAGAGGCTCTTCTGTGTCATTCCAATGCCCATGATATGAGGGACTTATATAGACACTCCTCATCCCGGGGGTTCAGCCTGATGGCTTAGCCTTTCAAGGTTTAGTCATAGTGACTTATCCTTCAAGGTGTCGATCCGCAGATCTAACCTTTGGTTAGACTTAATCAATTTTGATTACTTCTAACTTTCTTGGTTTCTTAAGGTATGTTTCGAAGAATAATCAGAAAAAGTTTTGAGTTTCTTCCGGAGGACAATCAAAGAATTCTTGCTCAAATTTTTGAGAGAGAAAATTCTCTATTCAGATTGCCTCCCCAAATGAGGTAGAGGGCTTGTGAATATATACACCAAGGAGCTGGTGCCAATGCACTGTTTGCCAGCTCAAAAGTAAAAGGAATCTAAACTGTTACAAAAAGTTAGTGGGGTCCTAATGACCGACAAAATTGTCCTATTCTAACAGTCTCCTCCCGTCTGCATTGGTGCGTTGTCTTGGGAGGTTCCTTCCTTGCTGTTGGCGCTTGATGGTTCGCCAACTCCTTCTTTCTCTGAGAGTCCCGGCCTGTCTTGAACTGCTTCAAGAATTTGTTGCGACATTTGTAGGGTCCTCTCATCATGCTCGATTTGCTGATTCAGGGTCTTGTCCGTGAAGTCAGCAATCTTGCTCCAAACCTCGAAGGTGTCGGTTCGGAGGTGCAGCTCAGAGTTTTCTCGCCTCCAGAAGCTATCCAGAAGGTCGAGCATCCTCTGCCATCATCGGTCTCCTGCTGGTTCGTCTATGAGACTTAGATCCGACCGAAGAATCGTGACGGTTATGATGCCGTCACAGAGCACGTAGTAGTCATCCTTGCGGGTTAACACATGCTCTAGCACATCTTTTAGGAACTCAACTTTTATGGCTTTTCGGACTGTTTTGTCCTTGTAATATTTCCGCCATAAACCTCTCTGGTCAAGGTCCTGTCGTTGAGGTTCCACCAGACGTCTACTCTCACAAGGGTGGATGTTCCATACTTGCAAATTCTGCAGTATCACCTTCCCGTATAGGGGATGGTCTTCTTCCTCCCTTATTGTGCTAGTAATCAATGCCGTGGCATACTTGGGTCCGTAGCCTAGGCATCCGAGTACATACCTCACCAACATCGGCAGTGTTTCCATACACTCTGGTTCAGATCTATCGATCTCCAGGATGTCTACAAACCCAGCATGTATGTAAGGTGCTGCTACTCCCACCATCTCTGAATGGATTCTCAAAGACGGCCACTTCCCCGATATCCAATGTAGATACGGCTGAAGTACAGCGTTTTCTTCAAGCGAGGATTCGCTCATGTCTACCACCACCCTTGGGACTTCATAATTTTTGACTTCCCCTGGTATGATTGACATAGTAGTGGAGAATATCTGCTGTCTTTCTCTTTCGACTTTAGACATTTCCTCTTCATCTGAAGCCATAATCGATAGCTTAAACTCCAGATCTTTGATATACTCAACAGTCTTCTTTGCAAAGTACTCAACTTGGCGCTTGCTATCATGTTTGATGCCGCCTAGGAGTCCTCCGCAGACTACAGACGCATCCCAACTCAGGGATCCATCCTCGAATGAGTCTTGATAAAAAAACCAGGATCCTTCCAGATCCTCTTGGGTTTCCCCAACATGGCCTTTGCCACCGTGACTTCTGCCACCAGACTCTCTAACCGAGTCTTTCTCAGGAATTGCTTCCTCAAGGTTCTCCTTTTTCTCCAGAGTACCTTCCAATGCTGCGTAAGCACTTCCGAAGTCGAAGTATTGCTCACACTCCATTGCAGCCGCTTCCTCAGGTTCTACCCTTGGTTCTGGGCTTACCTCTTGGACTGGCTCGCCAATCATGGCCTTGAACTTAGCCTCTTCTTCAGCATATTGTATTTCCATCCTTTCTTTCTGTTCCTCCTTGCTTTGTAACAAAGCCTTATAGGATTTTACAGCTTGATTGATGGAAATCCTTTGCTCTTTGGCCAAGTGGTTTCGGCAGTAGTTGAACTGCTCCGTGGTCAAAGGAGACCACCAAGGTTCTTCAACCTTACCGTCCTTCTTAGGACCTTCCTTTGCAGAATCGCCCCCTTTGGGACCAGACGATCCAAGCCTCTTGGCTTTTCTCTTCTTCCTGGCTTTCTCCTTCGACTCAGCTTTCGCCTTGTCTTCCAGATCTGCCATTTTCTCCTTTCCTTTGGAGCTTCCCTCCTTAGGATCGGCCATCTTCCCTAGAAGATTTTTCTTCACATCCCTTTCGGAGTTGGTGTTATCCTTCTCCTTCAGATCTGTCTTCCCCTCCTGGGAAACTTTCGCTTTCTCCTTGGGATTGGTTATTACCTTTCCCTTAGATCCAGCCATCCCCTTCTGGGATTCTTTCGCTTTTCCCTTAGATCTGGCCTCAGCCTCTCTGGGATTAGCCATCTCCTTCTGGAGATCTGGTCTCGCTTCACTCTTGGAGTCAGCTTTTGCTTTCTCCTTAAGTTCAGCCTTCCCCTTCTGGGAATCCGCAGTTTTCAGCTTCTTGGGACATTCGTAAGAACGGTGTCCCAGTTGCTTACACTGCCAGCAGAGAACTGCCGCCTTCGTTCCTGAAACGGAACCAGCATCACTATGCTCACCATCTCTCAGGTTAGGACATACCTTTCGGGAGTGTCCCTCCTTCTTGCATCCCCAGCATATCTTTCTCTTTGCAGCAGGATCCATCTGCAGAGCTTTTAGAAAGAGAGGTGTTTGCAAGTTCTCTAGAGAGAGAGTCGGCTATTAAGTTGTGGTCGGACCGGATGTATTCGACCTCATATTTATAATAGCTCAATTGTTCCTGCAACCTTAAGAGCCTAGTTTGCCTAGCTTCCTTAAGGTTCAGACTCATAAACCTTTTAACATAGGTCGAGTCAGATCGCACTAAAAATGCTTTCGGTGCCAAAAAGATGTAGAAAGCCTTTATTCCGTATTTTAAGGCTAATACTTCTTTTTCATGTATCGGGTATCTTAGTTCGTACCCCTTGAAACTTCCCGACCAGTATTTGCATACCGGTTCTGGTTTGCGTCCCTTAATTTTAAGGACTGCTCCCCAATGTTCTTCAGAAGCATCAACTTCCAAGACTAACTCATCCTTGTCAGATGGTAAAGCAAGTTGTGGTAAATTCTTTACCTTCGCTTTAATTCTCCTGATTGACTGAGTGTCTTCATCTTCCCATTTCCAAGGATTTGTGGAAGAGGTTTTCTTCGAAATCCTACTTAGGTCTCGGGAAAGATCTTTCACAAACTTTCTTGCATAGTTAGCACATCCACAAAATCTTTGGACTTGCTTTCTATCCTCAAGTCTGTCAGGAAAGTTAACTATTTTCTCGGCAATATGATTCTGCAGTTTAATCTTACCCTGCTCAATCTCCATGCCTAAGAAGTTAACCGACTCCTTAAACCATTCTATCTTCTTCTCAGATAGAATCATACCTTCCCTTCGGAAGACATCAGTCACCTGATCAAGGTGCCTCATGTGTTCATCTTCAGACTGACTGTAGATTAGCACATCGTCAATATAGACCGCACAAAATTTTCGGACCTGCTTAAAAGCATTATCCATTTTGCGCTGAAACACGCCTGGAGCATTCTTCAGACCGAATGGCATAACCAACCATTCAAACATTCCTTGCGGAGCATTGAAGGCAGTTAGAGGAACCGATTCTTCCTCCATCTTGACTTGCCAGTATCCACTTTTCAAGTCAAATTTAGAGAAGAACTTTGGTTGGCTCAGACTTATCCTATCAATTAAATCTCCCGCAGTGGGAATCTTATAGCCATCGTCCTTTGTAGCTTTGTTAAGCTGACGATAATCTATAACCATTCGTGCTTTACCTCGCACCTGCTCGGCATGATTAATAACCATAAAGGCAGGACTAGAATGTGGACTGTAACTGTCCCTAATCAAGCCTTTCCCAAGCAACTCAGGAATTTGTTTATCAAATTCCTCAACCATCTCAGCCGTATACGTAATGTTTCTGGCTCTTATAATGGTTCCGGGATCCTTCAACTCTAATTTAGCCCTAAGGCCATTTCGAGTCCATAACTTTAGTGGATCTTCACTAAAATTATCGGCCAGTTTTATTAGGAACTTATCCCATTTCGTTCCTGTTAACTTAACAGCCATACACACTTCTTGTTTTGGAAACAAGTCGTCATACCAGCTAGAACTTCTGGTATTCGTTGGAGAAAACAGGGTTTGTTCCCATGAATCGTTCTTCTCATCCAACCGTATATCACCACGTTGAGCTCGCACTCTGAAAGCTCTTTCACATGGGATATCTCCACAGTATTCTGTCCGTTTTACCGGATAAAAGCCAAATTTTAACCGTAGTCTAGGCTCTTGTAGAATACTTATTTTTACCCCACCGATGAAAACATCGTTTTCATTCTGCACAAAAGGAAGGTTTTCCTTCTGTCCCTTTAAAAAGGCGTTACCAATAATGATGTCGGCCTCTAGTAAAGGATGTGCAAGAATCTCTTTAATGATGAACTTTTGTCCACCAATAAAGACAGGCACGTTGCTTGCCTTGTGACCAACAATTGTGGCCATACCATCGACGTTAACCATGTGGATGGGTTTCTGCAGTGGTTCCCACCACTCATCTGGCAGAGCATTAAGTCTAGCACAAGTTATGCTACACCCAGTGTCTATCAAAGTATCTAAAGAATACTCATAGTATCCAGGAAATTTGAAAGTTAGAGCCACGTATGTGCTCATGTCTTCCTTCCTAACACTAAACCCAATATTCTCAGGTACACTTTGGGATGGTTCTATCATCCTCCAGATATCGTCTATCGCAATAGACCTCTGCTCGGCTATTTGTTCAATAACCTTACAGACTTCAGGAATCTTGGATAAAGAGTATTCCATACTGGTGACCTTTAACATCCGTATAGATTCCTCTCTCGTCTGATCTACAGGGTCTTCATAGACTGGTAGTGATACCTGTCTATACCCCACGATTCTACCCGTATGTTGAGACGGGGTCCTTGAATCAACAGACCTTCGAGACATCTCTTCTACTAGTGGAGGTGCACTTGCGACCTCTGGTCGAGAGACTATTACATCTTCTCCCACATCACTAGCTCTTGAAGAGACTTCAGAGGGCGCTCTATTGAGCGACTCTCTCAGGAGTGGCATCCTCACAGGCAAATGCCTGTCAGCTCTTTCGCTAAGCATAGGCAGATGCCTATCAGCTCTAAAACTGTCTCTAGACGGTTCTCCCAACATTAAAGTAATCTCATTACCTCTTTGTCGGATATTGGCCGCACTTATGGGCCTCGAGCTACTACCAGGTTCAGTCATAACCCAGTTTCTTGGCCAGGTTAATTCCAACGGATTTACCTCTCGCCTGTGAAACTGTTGGTAGTTATTATGACCTTCTTCGAACAACTCAGTAAGCCTTGAGATGTTCCTCACACCAGGACTAGTTGTATTTACCAATCGGTAAATTACTCTAGTGTGATACGCCAAAAACTTGGCCTGGGAATTCATTCTATCCATATTCATTGATTTGATCCTTAAGGTCAATGAATTTCCCAAACAGCGATCGTTCAGGGCCATCATGAAATTTGGATGGACTTGGAACCATACAGGGCCATGCGCTAGATTGGCCTGTATCCCTGATATCAGCTGATCTCTAAACTCTCGCCAACGTTTATCAATCACAGCTGCTACCACAGGACTATCCGCTGGTAAATGAAACAGCGGGATTAATCCTACCTGAATTAACCCAATGTGTATATAGTTATATACACCTCTCGCACGTTGCATGGTTTCCCGAATGCGTTGTACGTTGAGTAATGGTATATCCAGCGTCTCAAGTTCTGTACTTGTGACTTGAGCCGTTGCCTCTGTTTGCGAGATGTCTATTATCGATCTAAAATTAAATCTCGATACATTATAGACTTCCCTCACATTAACACTAGGCAACCTCCATTCCAGTATCGACTGGGATGGATCTTCGTACTGGTGGAATTCCTCCAGTACCTGACTCGATGCTTCCAATGGAACCATCTCATCTCCATCTTCGTTTTGCACTGCTCTCATCATAAACAGATGCATTTTCCAAAGATCAGAATCCTCTTCCGAGTCTGTATCATAATCAGATACTATCTCGTAGATAGATTCTACTTCCGAGTCTAAGTCGGAAATCTCTTGCTCATCAATTGGTTCGTAAGCAAGGACTTCTTCTTCATGACTCCGGTCATCCAGGAAGACCATACGGAGTCTTTCTCTCCTTTGGTTCTTCTTCGGACAACTATCCGCTCTGTGATCCTTTGAACCACAAAACCAACAGCAATTACAGCTGCTCAAGGGTTTGCCTTTAGGACATCTAGGTTCTCTGCCATGCTTTCTCTTGAAAGCATCGATCCTATCTTTATCCTTTAGGTTATCCCTTCTCCTTACAAACCTTCTTGGTTTGTAAGCAGAACCTCCTTTTTGCTTGCGCTGGAAGTCCTTCTTGGGCCAAACTTTCCTTTTGTTGTACCCAACAAACTTCCTCTTACGAGGAAAGTTTCTTCTCTCCACAGAGTCTCCTGAAGTACTGCGAGTATCGCATCCGTATCTTCCAGGCACATACTCTATCTGAGAACAACAGCTCTTATTTAAGTATGGCAGCTTTTTAGCTGCCTCCTTTACTTGTAGCTCAGTACATGCCTTTCGCATTGCGTACTTTACCGCCTGAATTTTTCCTCCGAGTCCAGAGACAATCTTCTCTTCACTCAGAAGTAATTCGTAGGCCTTTTGCGCAACTTCCGGCCAAGGCTCTGGAAGTTTTGCAAAAAAGGTTCCCAATATGAACTGTTGAGAGACTACGTCCAGATTATAATAATACTTCTGGAATTCGCATACGTAGCTATCAAACAAGCACATATCGCAGATCTGTAGTTTAACCAGAGCGGTCAGTGACTGCTCTTTTTCCACAGTTTCAGTGGATAATGAGAAACCACAGAACTCACGTTTCAGGGCATCAGCGATTATTGCTAATACACCGTCAACCGTCAGCGCCTGATCTATTTTTTCTTTGATGTCAGTATGAGCCACCAAAGACTTCCAATATTTCTGCGCAGTTCCCATGAGGGCTGCCACACATAATTCATAGACAGATCCAGGGGATAATATCCCAGCAGATGCAGTCATTCGAATTAGTGATAACCACTCATCTATCTTTTCAGATACATGCTTTTCACAATCTATGTCCAGAAAAGCACCAGGGGTAATTATAGGCTTCAAAACATTATCCCTTGGAACAAACTCTTGTTTAGTTCTATGTGGATAATCGGGCCTGTAAATTTCCCTTTTCGCAGTCACCAGTTCGTTAAACGTTCTATTGTCTAAATGAACTGGAGCATCTTCTGCCAGACCTAAGGCTTTCCTTAAGTCTTTTGCCAACTCTCCACTTTGAGAGTTCAAGTTTGCACTTCGCTTCTGTGTATCTAAAATGAAGGGAGCCACTGACTCCTTGTACATTTCTTCTACACTTTTGCCTTGATTTGGTCTGGAATTTCTTCCTCCCAAATTCAATCTTTCAACTGGTTTTCCTGTTGTACTCTCCAGTCCAGAGGTCGCCTCGGCTTCAGGCCTCTTTAAACCTCTTTCCCTTTCCAGGGCGTCTAGTATGTTATTAACATACAAGCCTACTTCCTTTGCCATTTGGTTTCGGCTTTCTAGACTTTCTGTACTTCCTTGGATAGTTAGCTGAGTTAAAACATCATTTATACTCTTGCTAATTCCAAAAGGAGACAATCTAGCCTCTGGAACGAACTCCAATCGTGATGGAGTCCCAGAAGGATTTCCCGAAGATTTTCCTTCTCCAGCCATTTCGAAAAATTTTACTCAAAGGATTTTGATGGGGTATTTTTGAAATAGGTCTAAAGTTTAGGTTACCAAGAGATATTTTCTAAACTTTGGGATAGATTGGAAATTTCTCTGTAACCTTGGGGTAGTTTTGATAAATGGGCCTAATTTTAAATTCTATGATTAAGATCAATGGACTTCGAGTTGGAAGCGAGACTCATAACTAAATTTCGGGTAAATTTTAAAATTTAAATTCCCTAGTTACATTTATATTATTTAAAACTAATCTCAATATGATGTATTTTGCGATACTTTTAGTTCTATTCTTTTATTCCATCTAAAATGAAAATTCACGCGTATAATTCGATCGTTAGCGTGAAATCGAAATTTAATGGTTAGCAGAAACGCATGCTTCGCATAGGGAGAAATAAGTGAGGTTGTTGACAAGGAACCTAATCCCTTTTTTAATTTTTTTTATCAGTTAATTATCGTTTTTAAATCAATACTTCAACATTATAAATTATTACTTGTTAGCGACTTAAATTTTTTCAAATAAAATTATTATTAAGGAGCAAATCCTTATTTCAAATAAGGACTTCCTTGTTAAAAAAAAAAGTGACACTCAAGATTTTCTGTTTCACTATTATTTACCTATTTCTTTCGGTAAGAAATAACTTGCTACTTGCTTCTAAAAAAAAAAAAAATCAATACTTCAATCTTTCGTCCACTTTTATTTGACGATTTATTTTAGTTATAAAAGGTCGTTACTGGATTGGATTGGAAAATTTAGTCTTAGAAAATAACAACGTTTTGCTTTCCTCTTTCTATTTTCCCATTTTATTTTTTCGAGAAGAAAGTGAATAATTCTACAAACAAAGCTTAACATGAACTAACTAATCTAAACGGTGACTTCCTTAGAAAAATATTTTCATTTAAAGTAGGTATTTGAAGTATCAACTTTTAATATAATACAATAAACTCGTTCCTTAGAGCAATAAGTTTATGTTATCTAATCCATCGCCGTAAAATCGCTACAAAGTAGCGATTTCACATCGGAAGATTGAAATCACCTATTTGATTAGAAAAAAAAAACTCGGCGAAGGGAAACCTCCAAAGACATTGCTTTTTCCCAAGTTCTTTTCTCGGGTGACAATCATTCACGAAACACGAACGTTGATGAAAGTATTCGCAATGTGTTTTCGCAGTCGAACACCCTGTGCTCATCCCCACCGGGGCAAAATCACGCATTTGTTCGGGAGTCGGTTGGTAAAAGTAATTGGGTTGGGCCTAGTATTAGTTGTAAGCCCATTTAAAGGGCCCGCCAAAATAAGGAAAAGGGAAACTCAATAATTTTTCTTTTCACGAATACAAGTTTTAGACCCGAATCGGATTCATTGCATCTCTTAACACACGACTCGGCAGATCCCGACGAGTGCCAGGACTCCCGAACACGCCAAGGCCAGACCGTTGAGAACGTGGGATTCCCTGTGCCTAGCCACACTCGAGTCTTAGGGACTTAACTTTCATAGAGTAAGCGGCAAGGGCTTCCGTGGCTGCCAATTACAACCGACAAATCATCGGACGAATCGCACTGAGTGTTCGTACGACCTGCCATCGGAACCCGTGCATTGGTAACCCCCCTCGACCCCACCATAGCCACCACTGCCCTCTGAACCCCACTGCGAATCACATGCGGCGACTTCCCTGGTCCTTACGCTGTCATTTCGGGAGCAGGTGAGGAGGCCGAGGTCGTCGTCGGGGGACCCCAGTAGGAAACCCAGCTCCTGGGACCCCTGCTGATCACAAGACCCTGACGTTTGTTGGTCCACGACCTCGTCATCTCCCCAGAAGCCAGTGCTGCGGTTGCATTCGAGATCTCCTCCTGGAAACTCTGAATGAGGGAGTTGAGTTCCTGGGACTCCGTATCAGGATCGTCGGCGTCTTTGAAGAATCCAAGGAGGAGGTTTTCCCTCAGGCGCTTGACCTCCGCGGACTCAATCGTGTGAGACGCCTCGTCGTCCCCGGCCCTCTTCCGACCGCCTAAGCTGGTACTCGGAAGACCGTCCATGGCAATTGCGACGACTACTGCCTCGAACGTGCGAATGTGTAAGAACGGTTAGCATAGTAGTTCCATAAGATATTTTACAGATAGTTTTTGGACCGTCAAATGACAATTAAAACGGCACGTCGAAGAATGTTTAATTAATTGAAAAATGATGGTTGCGATTGGGTGTGGGGGGAACGGAAGGAAGTTTGTCGTCTATTTGGGCGGTAATCGCCACGGATGATGGATGACGACGAAGACAAAGAATGGGGGTGGTAATATAACATCCGACGAACGGACAACATATGAGCCGGCGGTTGCTTTAAGAGTTTTTTGTCTACAGGTGGAACTAATCAAACATTGGTTCCATGCCGTAAAAAAAAAAAGCTCAACCCTCGTTCACATCTACACAAATTCCCTCATAAAATCTTGATTTCTCAATGCCACTTGTTTTCCATGGTTTTTCTCATCCTCGTGCTTTGAGAACAAGTAAACGAATTTTGAAGTAATTCAAATTCGTAATTTGAGCCTCCGAAATATATCAAAATCATCTAGATTAATTGATATTGGATGCATCCCGTTACGAGCCACGTGTGCAATTATAAGTTGAATATCAGCAATGTTTCCGATTTTATTTAGTGTTGTCATAATTATGCTCTTTATGAGTAATTAACACTTAGTAAAATATTATAAAAATATAAAACATGTCAAGTATTTATTTAATGGTTCGAGTTTTCAAGACACAGGCCATAAAACAATTTATACCGAGTGCTTCTCATTCATGATATATATTCACTTAATGTTGGTAATAAAAAAACATAATCATGATTTATTTTTTCTCCATAACCTGAAAAGAAAATCCCCCAGAAGAAAAATTAGTGGGTATTTCGCATACTGGAATTGTTTTTTCAAATTTTTTCCACAAAACCAATAAAAAAAATTTGAAATATTTCTAATTGTGGAGTGGATCGGGGCAACTGGGTACGGTCCGCTTGCTCTCTCCGAATCCGAGGTTGTCCTCCGGAGACGACCGCGACAGAGGAGGATAAGGCCTGCTCCCTACGTTGGCAAAGTACTCGCGCAACAACACCTCCTCCTTCTTCGCCGTCTGTGGATCCTCCTCGAGCAATCCCCGTTCTGACCACCGAGTAACCGAAAGCCCCCGCATCTGGACTATCAGAAGGATGAGAACGAGGATCGAGATCACGAGATGGCCGGGTCTTCTCGGGAATCCACCGCGCATCTCTTATTCTCTCTAATCCTTGATATCCAAACACAGCCCTCTCGCATGTGAGAAGTGGAAAAAAAAAGAATAAGAAAAGAAAAGAAAAGAAGAAAAAGGGTGAAAGTTATGTGTCGGAAGGGAAGACGTCCGGGACAGACGACGAGGTTTCGGACAACTTCGCAGGAGGGGAGGGGGGAGGTGAAATGATGAGGAAGATGATTGATAGATAGCACGCGATTTTCAATATTCTTAAACATTAAATAAAAAGAATAAGAATAAACCCAAAAAAAAAAAAAAACTATGAAAACGAAAATCTCCGAGCAAGAGGCCGACACAAAAACGACTTTACAATGTTAGATAGTTTTGGAAGCGAGAAGATTAATGTTTTTATATATTCAAGAATTATTTTTTTATTGGGTCGTCGTCACATCTTTATCTTACTCGATTCGATTATTGTTCAAACGAAACTAAATAATTGATGGACTCGTGTCGTCGTCGTATATGGACAGACACCACCAATAATTCATAACCCCCCGAAGCTCTCTCTCTAATTTCCTCATGTGACGAATAATAAAACCACACCGTATTTTGTGGTCGCTTTCGATGCTGGGAACGGGAAAACCGATGACAAATATTTCGTTCCGGTGGAATAAAATATGGACATATAAAGAAGGCCTCCTTCCCCCCGGAATCATAGGCTTGGGGCGGAGGGTTTGACAGAGAGCCTTTTACGTTCCGTGGCTTCTTTTTTCTTTTCTTTCTTTTTTTTTTTACTTTTACTAATTATCAATAAAATTTTGAAAAATACGACGTTTACGCCCTTAATCAGTCGAGAACTGTGAGTTTCATTTCTAAAGAACTCCATTATCCAAACAATGAGTTTATGGGAATATTAAAAACGATTACGAAATTCCAATTTAAAATAACGAGTCACGACAACTACGAGGAACTCGATGTTATAAATAACGAATTCTTATGGTCCGAACATTACTAAAATACACGATGTTACGAACAATGGGTTTCTAAATTATCTAAGTAACAAAATGTTTCTATCAATGAATTCACTCTTCGGCCCGCATCCACCGGCAACTTGTGATTTTGGGAAACGCATGATGCATAAGTACTTTCACATTTTTTGGCGTATTTTAAAAGCGATTCTTGATGCATAAGTACTTTCGCATTTTTGGCATATTTTAAAAGCAATGCATTTGACTTTTTTAGAAATGGAAACATATGAATGGGCTTTGAGCTACAATAGTCTTCATCGTCACGGAATAATAGTGACGAATCTAAGTGAGAATTTCAACTTTGTCATAATGGGTGCAAGATCACTTACTATTTCTACTTTGTTTAGGAAAACGTTCTACAATTGTATTTTGGACTAATAGAAAGGAATATGTATATGCGACTATCAGTAAGGGAAAGTACGTTCAGAATTTGCATGAACTGATTCAATTAAGGAATAATGAAAGCAAGGCTATTTCAGATCATACTAATTGATCGAGAGTTGGGTTACTTTGATGCCCAAACAAAGAGAAAGTATGAAAGTACTACGTACGACATAAGACGTGTACATGCAAGAAATAACATACTTATTGCATTCCTTATTCCCGTGCATTGCTTGTTTCACGTTCGTCCATGTGGATGGTGCTCATTGCATAGAGTAAAATCTACACCAGGATGAATAAGAACACCATATACTCATCCAAATAATTTTCATTTGATTGTAGAAAAAAATTCCCTAATAGAGTGCGATATAAAGAAGGACCAATATTCTCTCGCTCCCATAATAGAATGGTTGTAAGAGAATGCATACAAGTTGACATGTGTTTTTTTTTTTAAACAAGAAGTTCAATCGACGACAGTGCTCAAATAAGTAAAAATTGTACGAGACTTCACTTTGTGTACAATTAGGCAATATCACATATTTGTATGTAACAACCACTTCTCTTTATGGCTTATCATTATAGAATGGACCTAGAACTTCATTGCTCGGATGTCCTCCATGACCAGGATTAGCATCAATCTATAGTCGTTTGGGAGGAAGTATATGCTTCAGTAATATGAATTAACCGAATTTACACTTATTTGTTTACCATCGTTTACTAATTGTACGTTAATGTCTTTTTACATTATAAGGTATTGCTTTGTCACCGACTTGAGAACTTGGTGAAGAGAGTCCCTCGCTAACCCGTATATATGTTTACCCTCGATAGGCTGGCCTTTTTGGTGTTGCATAAAGTTGCCTTTTATTCAGTTGGGTTGAACTATTGTCATGGTATTTATGGAGAGGTGGAGGCCATAGAGACATACATTTCAAATGGGTGGTCGAGAGATGATGATCATGATGTTCATATCTAATAGGATTGCCTGTAGATGGAGATCACATGACTGGAGATACGAGTTTCTACTTTACAACGGTATGCCAACGACTACTTGGTGAGATTACGAGTAGAAGCAACATAAGGCAGGCATGGTTGAAATGAGTTGGTTAGCTACATAGTTTGATCATCTACCAATATGGGCTATAGATGAATAAGTGTGCATGCATACAAATGCATACATATTGAAATTGATATGAGGGATAGTTTTTCTAGACAAATCAGATAGCCTTGGGCATCTGATCCGGTTACCATTAATTACGAGCGGATTTGGAGCGTGTTGGATATTATGGTTGGGGATATGCGCGTCTTGCTTGGTCGCAATCTCTTTCGTGCCTCCCATAGAGATGCTTCATAGGCAATTGGTTGTCTCATTCTATAACAGAAATGGTCAAGAGACAGATTTTTACGTCTCTCTCCCCTTACATGTTGGTTTAGGCATGTAGAGGGTATATGACATTGGCACAAAGATAAGGTGTCCAGTTCGACACGAAAACTGTCCCTACATATGTCCTACCTACTTATAGAGATGCTTCGGATAGACAAAGTAAAAATCAAATAAGAGACGGAACTAGGCGAACAATAGTTACTCATTCTAACCACTATCTTTACTTTCTGCATATATCATTATATTAAATTTTAAGCACGCATTGGTCCTTTGAAGGTTGTGCTCGGCCTATATAAGGTTGTTATACAGCTAGAAAAAAGGACAGGCGTTATTATCATACTTCAAAAGTGAGTGGATTCTTCTTCACACCTATATATTCGCTTAGTGGATTATAAGTTCGAACTAGGTTGAGTATGTCAACTGGTGGTGATATGTGTGTATCCTCCGTGTTGACCATCACTTTTCGTTTCGTATCATAATGATGTTTCTGTGTACGTTCACATGTTCAAACCTATTCGAATTTGTTGATCACGATGGTGTCTCTGTATCTGACGATCATCGAGTCCAGCCTTAAAATTTGTTGGTGATGTATTATGTATCTAGTTGGCATAGAGTGTGGGTACACATTCATTTCATTTGTTATTGAGTTATTTATCATCTACCTTTCCTTTCACCCCTCTATTTAAAGATAACATTCCTATATCTTCTTAATCAACCCACCACCCACTCGCCGGCCACCTCGGTCGAGTAACCTAACATTTTCCGTTCCTCCTAGTTCGCACACAACCCGCCAATCTTTCCCTTTTACGGTCGAGTTCTTCTTTTCGGAGACTCCGAATTTTATCTAACCATCTTCGTCAAACACTCTCTGACTTCTTTGAAGAGAACAAAAAACTTCTAATTCCCCGTACCGGACCACGATGGTATTATGATCTTGCAGTTGACGTAACTGATGTCGGAAGTAGTGTCACCAATGGAACAATGCTACCCTAGAAGAAATAGGCGACATTCATGGAATGACCAAGAGTGTTGTTTATCAGATTTCTATAGATCTTCGTACTTTCGTTACTAACTTAATGAATTGGATATTATGATACTTATAAACTTGATTTGATCTTCTTCACACCTTGGACATTCTAGTTCCATGTTTAACAAGACTAGATTTTCAATGTAACTTTTGTAGCAAAGTGGGGGAGGTATCAAGGAGATTGTTTGGAATGGTCGTAGAATGAACTCGTCATTATTACCCACAAACTTATGGTTTGGAATAAGTTCGAAGCTTATGCCCATGAACTTATTATGGTTTGGAATTAATTCGAAGCTTATGGATCTTAACTTACTACTCCCAACGACGTGTTCTTTATAAATGGAATTAGTTGTACTTAACGGCGAGTTAAGGGTTATAAACGTGTAAACAGTAAAATTATGTGAGAGCTAACGTTATTTAGGAATGAATCTCTTACATTTTGTACTAATTTCGTATTAGATTTAATCCCCCAACATGTAATGTAATGTCATGTAATCTTTTTTTTTCGCAGTTGCACTTTTTCGGAATGACTTAGAAAGTTTAAGAAATTTGATGAACTTGTGTTGTAAATTCCATGCTATATCAAAAATCGTCCCCAACATTGATGGCGGGTTGTTAAAAATAAGAAATTAGAGTTATATGTGTCACTTACGAGCCTAATCTATATTGGATATCCGATATTTATATGTATATGTAATTAGTTTGCATGTGATTTTCGTTTTAGTCGTGTTGCATGAGTATTTCGTATTCATTATGTTCATTGCAGGTAAAGGGATCGATACAAAGCGAAATCTATGTCAAAGAAAATGTCTCGAATGACGAAGGCCAAGAAGACAAAAGGTAGAGTTGCCGAGAGTAAGGTTTGGATAGAAGCATTAGTGTGGCCACACGAAGATCTGGTGCGATTACACGAGCGGAGCAAGCACGTATAGAAAGATTGGTGCGGTCACATGAGATGAGAAGATTTTCTAGAAGTTTTCTAAAATATTTTTTGATCTTACGAGATTTACCCTAACTATAAAAAGGCCTTGAATGTGAGTCAAAAGATGTAGTCAGAGGAGAGTTGTCGAGAAAAGAGAATTTTAGTTTCTTAACTTTTACGATTATGATGATGTCTAGTTTTACTTTCTTGCTTTTTGTCAATTTTGTGATGAACTTAACTTTTGTTCTAGGAATATGAGGGAACCGATATGTAGTCGGATCTTTCTTGAACCTCTTTGATTTAATGCGTTTAAGACTTAGTTTATTTATTTTATCATGTATTTAATATGTGTGGTTGACTGATCAACAATTCATAATGATCTTTCAACATATCTGAACTCGGGAAGGGAATTTTATGTTTAGAAGGAGGATAAAATAGCCCAAGTTAATGTCGATGAATCAAGTTAATTTAACATGTACTATAGGAATATATGTACTTGTCATAGGTAGCCTGAAAAAGATTGCAACTTAATAAATTTGATTCAACTATCAATTCTCATAAGAATATAGGGGTTTGGTTGGATTGAGTATTTATCTTGTATGGGTCAAAAGATGCATGAGAGCGACTGAGAATCTTACGTTAGTAAACAGGTTTTGGACAAAAGGGAATTAGACGATCAAGTAAAACAATGGGAAAGTCTTAATTCTAGTTTTCTCTCAATCGATTAATTTTTTTTATACTAGATAATGTTGAAAGGGTTGCCACCAAAATGTGACAAATCCAAGTCCTACATCGAAAAAAAAAGAGATCAACCTAGTATATAAACCTAAACAAGCTACTCCCTCTACAATTAATTTTTCTTAATATTTGGGTCGGTCCGAGATCACTAAGCTCGGTTAAGTTTCTCATCAATTTAATTTTCTGAATTCTTGTTTTACTTTATGTTTAACGTTGATCGCTAAAATTTTTCTGAAATAATTTTCCATGGAACAATTTTTACCCATTACTATATTACTTGTACGAGTCATGCACTTGCGGGTTTAAACCGTCAAACATTGGTGGGTCGTGACCTATATTTGTCTTCCAATTCATGGGCAGCCAGAGCTGCGAGCCACAGCTTGTTCTGTCCTGGCCGCGGCCGTAGTTAAATTAATGAGCAAGTGATCTTTTGATTTGTCGTGGTAGTTATTAAGAGATATATCTAGGCGATGTAAACTGACATAAAAGCTGCTTCGTCGATTCTTATCGGTTCTGCGATCTGAACAAGTGAACATGTAACGAACTGGATAGGAACACACTGTGCAATACCACATCAGGAAACCTCGGACCTATTCAAGGCTCTGGAATCCAAAATGGCAGAACAGGGATTGGTGCTCAAGAGCAGAGGAGGATGGTCGTCTCAAGCAGGGGGCTTCTTCACGACGAGGACTGGGCACTTTGCATTGTGTACACAGTAATTGCTCACACTCCCCAGAAATGCTCTGCGCAGAATTACAGCCAAGATTGAGTTGAACACAGCTTTCGAGCCAAGAAAGGAGTAATCGAAATCGTAGGTTTGTTGGAGAACCTTGAGATGGGTCCGCGGCTGTGGCTGCCCAACACGAGCAACTGGACACCGTGGTCTTCTACAGCCTTGCATATCTGGTCTTTGGGATCACCTACTTCTGTTAACACTTCTGCATCGACCTGCGCACATCCGGTTCACCCAAAAGGCAAAGCCGCATCAAGATATCACAAACTAAGATCACGCATGGATATTGTTCTAACTCGCCCGGGGCAATCAAAATAAAGTTATCACCCCATGATCAGAGCAGATCCCCTTGGCCTTCTCCAGGAGTGCAAGCGCAAGCTTCCGGCGATTATCCTCGAGACCCTGGATTAGCTCGGGAGCTGCAGAACGCATCACCCACAACAACTGCTCACTCAATCAAACTCTCAAATTGCTACAACTGATCATCCTGTTTACAAACAGAAATACGTACGGGCCTGGCCGACTGAGGCTGCGTAGACGTAACCGAACCCATCGAGGGACTGCACAGAGAAGACGAGGAACCGGGAATTGGTGCCAGCGGGGCAGAGGTTCTCGAGAGCCCAGAGGAGGGCGTGGTGGCTGCAGTCGCTGTCGTCGATCGCGACCATAACCACCTTCTTCTTACCGGCATCACTTCTACCCTCCATCTTGTTGATCTCGTCTTCTGTGGGTGTAGATCGGATCAAAGAAGGGATGGCGTTGCGTGATTTTGCCGATGAGTGTAGAATCGTCGAGAAGGAACAAAAGACCCGAGACAAAAACCGAGGAAGAGTTGTATGATGGGGGCACGTGGATTTTCAGACAAACTCAACTACAGGTCTTACAAGGTCCAAAGACGGTTGCTGTGTTTGCTTTGATAAAAAATGGTGATGAAATTTTCCAAAGCAAATATGGGCGTTGACCGTGGTTAGCTAGTGCCCGCTGCTGAAGTCCGACGAAATTTCACTCTAAAATCAATTGACCATAAAGGGGATGGCTCGCTAGACTTTATATATTATATCAGACTCTTCTTTCTTTCCTATGTGGGATTGGGTTTGCCCCTTTGTGGCAACCCTTTTCAACAATGACAACCTCTTGATGCACAAGACTGTTGTCAGCCACCACTTTGTGGTCAAGAAACTGGATGAATTGGATCTCACCGCCGGAGGAATGCGAGCCGGCCGGTAGTTCTTGTCTAGCCAAACAGCCGTATCATATCGAGATGGGGAAGAATCGGAAGTACCTCGTGGTTTGGAAGCTTCAAGATCTCATGATCTAAGAATAAGCGAGCAGCAGATGAGCCGGATACCCGCACCTTCAGGATGGACCTGTCCACACTCTGTTTGCAAAGCAAAGCTTAGCTAGAGGAGATTTAAATTAACGCAGAAGAACTAAGGGCAGAAGACGCACTCTTAAGGAAGCGATGTACTTAAGTGACAGCTCGGACAACGCGAGTGCGTTGCCCTTCCTGGCTGTTGTGTCGATGTTTATGCCAGCCTTCTCTAAAAGTTCGAGTCAACCTGACAAGGATATACAACGGAAGAATCCTCTTGAAATAATCAATCTGTAAATGTTTCTCACGCATAAACAGTTAAACCTAAAACACAAAGTGTGATGGCTTTGGACAGTTTATGATGCGATCAGCCTGTGATTATACTGATTACATGAACAAAAGCTATGAAGCACGTTCGTCGAATTCATAAAGACTTGAACAACAGGCAGCCGAACTCAAATAAACATGTTATCGACTGGAGACTCTGTCGGGGATCAATTCAAGTAGCTGTAGGATTAACCACCGGAAAAACCCAGCACCCACATCAGCTCATTGAATGAATTACCCATTCTGATTTGCTGAAGGAACAAGATCATCCATCAATAAAATGGCAGGCACACAATCACAAGCCGCTGCTTGCGTGGCTGGACTACAAACTCTCAGGCTCATGAATCAAGAACGGATAGGCAAAAGCCACAAACCCCCTTCTCTTACTGGTAATACCTAAACAATCAAGCACGCCAGATGGGAAAAAAAGGATCAACAGTAATTCGAAGAAATGAACTGACCCATGCTGGCAGTGGCTTGCACAAACAACATTGTTGACAACGCCAAACTGATCCAATTCACAGCCCCTGACCTTAAGCTCCAACTCATGGAACTCCCTAATCCTGCAAGAATACAACGTAAGCCACGAGAACAACACCGAACCTCAGCCCGGATCGAACAATCCATCAAGAAGAGATTTTGACCCTCACCCCATATCCACCTTTGACGTCGAGGGGCAAACCACCCTGGCATCTCAAGGCGGGAATCTGTTGAACACCAGGCAGCCGACCCAGAAGAGGAGATCTGTTCCCTGAACTTGAAATGGGGTAGAGCTTCTGGGTGGTTTGGTGGCTGTTGACGGAATCATCATGCATTGCTCGATCGTATCCATCGAGACGAGACCAGGAGCGGGGAGTCTTTTCGAGATGGCGTCAATTCCTAGAGAAACAATTAGGTTAGTTAGCTCTAATTCATGTACTTTCGATGATATTCAGTCAAATTATGAGGTCGGATTTGGATTTCGCTCTTGCACTCCCTCCAGCCCAGTTTCTTCAGCCTAGCGGATCATCATCATCGTAGGACTAGGAACAAACCAATCCATACTCAGCATCCGTATACAGAAAGATTTTTTCTAACATGGTCCGAGGTTTCAATACATGAGGTAGGCAAATGTGGTTGTAGAGGGCGGAAGAAACTGCAGGGCGGCGTCCGCATCATACCCTTACCTTTACGAGGTCTTGAATGGTTCGAAAAAGCCGCCCACGGCGAAAACGAGCTGTACCATGAATCATCTATCATTTGGGTTGTGCTAAGCACCCCCTCCTCACATTTCTTGCTAGCCGATTGAGACATCTCCTTGTCATCCTAACACGGATCAATAATTGGACACTTTAGAAACCATACAAAGATTGTGAGGGGTATTTGGCCTTGTTGTACCATACTCGAGCAACTTCACATGGGCATCATTAATTCCAAGTACCCGGTAGGTGATATCGATGTTGGAGGTGCACTCAATCCTTAACGGAGCTCCGTTGATGGGTCAAACAAGACGGCTATGCCCCCGAGTATTTCAAGTGACCAGGTAATTGATGATGACGATGATGGCGAGGAAGCAGCTTCTCAGCATCACAATGCCCATTTCAAGTAAGGACGCCACCAAGCAAGGAATCCAATGTTGCCAAATAATTCAGCATGTGTCTTTCTTTCTTTCAATGTATCTGGTCTTAAGATTATGCCGGCTCCTAAGTTTCACGTTTTTTCTTCAATCAGGGTAAGCTAGGAAGCATCCATTGGCATGATCCCCCGATGCATCGCAGACTCATGAATCCTATGTGGGACTCGGGGGGCAAACAAATCCGTTATTCTACATTGCGCATCGTCCCCGAATTGATCATTACTATTCCTCTTCTACCACCATTTCGAGAAGCTTAGAGGAATCGTAATGTTATGTCCAGTTTGATCCGTGGAAAAGGAACACGCGAAAAGAGAACAGTGGAACCTTCACTTTGAATAGTAAATCCACTTCCGTGTTGCTTGCAAATGCAATCATCACGTGATTCATATTCTGATAACAGATCCAGCCATCGCCATGGTGGTGATCCTGGTCAAGAAGTCACATGTCCAACAAAACCTTGTCCATGAACTAACGTTGGACAAACACGAAAAATGCAGACTAGCCCCGTGTTTGTCTAGACAAGTACGGAAACTCACTTTCATTGCAAGGAAAACGAAAATGTTGTCATCTTGGGGGAGATAAGATCGTACTATTCGTGTGTCAAGCCTACAGTGGCAGGTTTTGTCTTGGCTTGTCCGAAGATCACTTTCAAAAGAGTAAGTGCTGGCTTTTCAAATGCCAGGCTGCTGCTCTTCATGTTCGATCATTATTCTTGGATTTAACCAAATTCCGTTTAGGATGAATTTGCCTGTCACTTTTCTTCATTCTGATCAAAACTATCGGTCAATCACGTTTCTTGCAGAAACTGCTGCAGAACATGAACTGGGAGACGCGGATGAATTAACATCCTTGTCCAGAAAGACAAATTAACTTGGCATTTTCTTTGCGTGTGCTTTTTCCGCAAACAGCGTGTCGCAACTGTGATGCCCCGATTGTTAACTAACATGTATCGATTGTGCTTGATTTCACATCTTGTCGTTTTGTGATGACCGAGGATGTCCTCCTGTTCGCATGTCAGCGAAAATGATCATTGGAGAATTCTGTCGAAAGAAAAGTGCATCACGGCAAAGAAGATCGCTAGGGTCGCATCGATTTTAAGTTTGGATTCGTCGCCACAGCTGGTCATCCTTATGGATATGTCATCAGATTGAAACACGTTCAAAAATCAACACCCATCACGACCCACATGCCACGCCAACATTTATTGCGGAATTTCCTGACCGGGTAGAGAGTCATGAGGGCCGTGATTCGCCATATGCAGTCATCCGTCCAAACGGGATGCACGCAACAACCACGCCGACGGAGGAAGCTGACACTTTTTAGGTTCTCCGATGTATTGAAAAGATTGTAGGGACATGTCTGTCATTGGATAGGGACGTTAGCCAATGTGCCGCCTATGGATAGGAGGGATAACATAGACTTTCTTTTCCCCATGTGAGGATGTCACATTGTCCATAGAATTTCATCGTACTATCTCTTAGCCCTACACTTTCTGTATATATAAAGTTGTAACTCCTATGGGTAAATAGGCACCCCTGAACTCGGAAAACAGAGTCCCCTGTTTTGGGGCACTCAGCACTTTGGGAATGGAGTTTTGCAATTCCGGGGAGGATGACAGCAGCGACCTGAGGAGAGGCCCCTGGACACGAGAGGAGGACAATCTCTTGAAACGTTACATTGTCTGTCACGGTGAGGGCCGGTGGAACCTCCTGGCTAAGCGTGCCGGTAATTGGACGAACTGTTCCGTCGATGGTTATTAAAGGGTGAGCTTTTTCGAGAGTCGATTTAAGATGAATGCTTGGTTGTGTTTTGTCTGCAGGTCTAAAGCAGAATGGGAAGAGTTGCAGGTTGAGGTGGCTGAATTACTTGAAACCGGACATAAAACGTGGGAATCTCACAGCCGAGGAACAGTTGTTGATCCTCAACCTCCACCACAAGTGGGGCAACAGGTATCTGCGGGACATCGAACAGAAGTCCTCCCTGTCTTCATCGTCCAGAATGGAGGAAAAACCTGAGTGTTTCATTTTATTTTTTGTTTTTGCTGCAGATGGTCAAAGATAGCTCAGTATCTGCCGGGAAGAACCGATAATGAGATCAAGAACTACTGGAGGACTAGGGTACAGAAGGAGGCTAGGCAGCTCAGTATCCATTCGAACAACAAGCGGCTCATGGACACTCTCTGCAGTTACTGGATTCCTCGGCTTTTCACGACGACGGAACAAGACCCAACACAGACACATTCGGCAGTCACAAGCACGCAAAATTCGGCAGACACGACAGTCCTTTCATCCTACCCCACGATCTCCAGTGACTATTCATCCATATGCTTGACCCGCTCATCATCCTCCGAGGGCAACAACTTCCCAGGTTATGGAATCGATCAGCACGAATTCAGAACCCAGTCATCCAGGGACAATCCTCCAGACCAGCAGGACTTTGGCAACAGTTACTTCGATGATTTTGACTCGGGATACTACTACGATGCGGAAAAGTTATCAGCACTCGGGGCCTGCAATGCATTGACATCAGAATTCCCGGTCGATGAGGCAGCCGAGGGATTCTGGGATGTGGATGCGGATTATGATATATGGCAGCTGACGAATTCTGACAACCTGGGATTCTGAAAAATTGGTTGGTTTGGGCGTCTGTAATTAGAGGAAGGATTTCCACCAACCATTCATGAACTATTGTTCTAAACACATAGCTCCGATCCCAATATTAATATGTCAACTTTAAGAATTCTACTTGTAGTTCAAGTGATTTGCCCAACTACAGCAGAATCATGCAGAACTAGGAGGAAATCGCGTGCTGTAATCAATATTAGTACATTATGAAGCATACTGTGGTTTCTTTGTCTCTCTTGTCTGCAGAAGATCGAATTACTTATCAATTAGAGAAGATGAACATTTTCACCACGCGAACAAAACTAGACGAATAGTGATTTCCATGGATATTTCAAGAATAGTTGTGGCTCGTGATAAGGAAGGGAGTGGAATCCAAGACCTTATTCGAAAAAAAGATGGGGCTTTAGGACATCACTTGTAAAGCAAAACGTTTGTCATTCATCGCCCATACGACTCATTTTCTTGCGATGGCGAGTATTTGGGGGAGAATAAGGCCTTATCCATGCATGTCTATAGTCCATACATGTATTCGAGAGTTATGTGGAATCTATATGCAGAAAATTGTATACATATGCGTTGATTCCCGTGTCTTTACATTTTTCTAGCTGATATCAGCAGAGATGAGAATAGTACCACTTTACATAGTTGAGGCAGAATTTTCATTTAGGCTACTGCCCCCCTATTTTGATGCTTTTCCAGTGATGTTTGTGATGAGATTTTATTAGGGGGGAGAGAGGGGGACACGGAATTCTTTTCTTTCGAAAGCGACCCTGAACTCGATTCTCTGTTAAGCATGACGGGGCAGTGCTGGTTGAATTCGAGATAAAGAAGCGGGAAAACTCGCAGTTTGTTGTCGAGAAAATTGAGGGAGTTAAGTACCAAGGATTAACTAGCTAGCAAGAGGGGAATCGTTTCGATGGTTAAGGGGGCCAGAACAAAGTTTGGCGCAACTTCATGACATTGACTAGAACCCCACTACATAGGCATCAGGACAAGGTTATCTTGGGGGTACCAAGTTGTAATAAGGTAATCAAATCGGAGAGACTGTAATTCCCTTCAAAGATTGACAGGAAGTAGGTTGATGGGATGCTAAAGCCGAGCGACAGCACCTGATCATGTGGCGCACCCAACCAAAAAGCTTTCTCAAGTGGGCTGGTGGTGGTGGTGATGAGGAAGTTGATAGATTTCTCTTCGCACCCTTCTTTCCGAAGATTCCAGAATCACACTCATTCAGAAGTCGTAGTTTGAGGGAGCCAGAATCATTTGTCCCAGTCCCATGATCAGCGAGTTTGTTACGACGTAACTATCTGTGGGCGACATTTGATTGGGTGATTGCTGTCCATGTAGGTGGTATTTGATTGCCAAGCAGAAGATGTCCTGGTGCTGTCCTTGGATGTTTCGGTTTCCTTAGATCCAGAGTTGCTGTCGTTGGCTTTGAATAGAGTGGGGTTGGATGAATTTATGGGCCAACGTCCTAGGTTTTATCTCTCGTGTCCTGACTCGAGATTCTCGTGCACAACACCACGTTTTACTCCATGCCTGTCCTGTGCTCCATGTCGTATCCAACCACCCACCTTCATGAAACACGTTTCTTTTGTCAATTTCTTGACCCAGAATGATATTTCAGCTGAAAAATGGCGAAACACAGCTACCTCACCACTCAGGCATGTTCCCTGCCACACTGTAAGAAAGACAGGCGCATGAGTAACAAACAAGCTAAACCTTCCAGGCAACAAAGATAAGGTAAGGTTTTGGCACATATATATGCAAAGACTCATCATTTACACAAGGCATTCTTTTCAGGAGCAGAAAATGAAGTACCTCGAAGAACAAAGCTGCATATTTTTGAGGGACTCCAAAGGTCCCATGGTTATGGCATGTGAATACTCGCCATACTTTAACCTACGAAGAAATCCAGATCCACTTATTCATTGAACTGGGTAACTGGCACATGCGGTGCCTCGGAGTTACCGACACCCTCCCAACAATTTTACAAATCTGTGTATGGATATAAAAATCCCGTAACTGTGTGGTCTAATCTGACTCTAGTTGCATGCTGATGATGTCCCACTCTATTTCCCAGCTTTACCATAGCTGTCTCGAAGCGTCCTGGTTGAATTCAAGTTTCTCTTTTGTAGAGTCCTTATCAACCACAAAGTAGCCTGCAATTACAGAGAACAAGGCACAAGGTCCGATGAAAGTTGAGATCATTGGCATCGTCTTCATCAACTACCAAAATTGGGTAGACAATAATACGCAGAAGAACGATCGACATAAGACAAACGAGCAAATCGAGTCAAGAAAGAAGTGGAGATAGCAAGGTTAGTTAAGGCTCCTAGAAATGAGTTCGATATAATAGTCTAAATGCTGATAGACAAGACTAAGATCAATGAGAAACAGCACATGCTCTTTTTTACTAAGTAAAACAGAAAATGGCAATTCAAAGTACATACCGATCCTCTCAAACTGGAATCTCTCCCCATCTGTGGCATCTCGAAGAGAAGGAACCGCATAAGCACCGGGAATCACAATACTAGACTTGGGGTTTTAAATCAGCTAGCCAGTTACCAAGGTCAGCTGGATTCTGCATTAAAGAACATAACCAATGTTTAGGTACCGGATTTCTGTCATGCATTCGCATCCGGGAGCAACGGAAAACTGGAGAAAATTTCTACTACTCTATTACTACCTCTGATAAGAAAAGTTTATCAAACAATCTGACTTCCACCTGGAGTGGCTCGACTTCGGCAAAAGGTTCGGCCACCCAATGAAGCACTCCCTGAAATCATAATAATCAGAAAGAAAGGGACTAAGATAATCCAGATGATCAGAAGTCTGTCGGTCAAGCACACAAAAAATAACCACAGACAAACCTTTGGCTTTGTTTTCTTCGAAAGATCGTAATCTGCCTGAACCTCAACGACAGTCTCCCATTCCTCGGCTAAGACCACATTCATACACAATGGGGAATGCATAGCTACCCAAGGCATGATAGACGTTAGAATGAATATGCTCTGCTATGTTCTTTTCTCAGCAAACATTCATGGTCTTGTCCAAACCTGAGAAGCACAGATTTACCCGGGGCAAGACCATAGTAATCGTTTGAATCCTTCATCTGGAAATCCGACTGCTCAATGTAAACTACGTGCAAAAATGAAACTTAAGAAAATAAATAATAGAAAGTTCTTGAATGATCACAGTTTAAGAAAACTGAACAAGGAAGGGTATCAAGGAAAGAATTAGAAGTACCCAAAGCACAGCATTTTGCTAATTATTTGGTAAGTAATATTGAAAAGTATAGCATTTTACTTGTAAAAAAAAGTCATACTGAAAAAACTCAGTGCAAGGCCTCAACTTTACATCGACTCATTTCTAATAAGATTTCCAGGTATAATCAGGACTCTGCCCACTGCTACAGCTTCTTTTGCCAACAAATACGGACAGTAGCCAAGTAGTAGGCAAAGTTCTTAATCTAAGTCGATTTTTCCACAGAAGAATGGCAAATAATTACAAACAAAGCACTCAGAATATACCTTTTATAAAGAACATCATTTGGTGCATCCGGCCATTTCTTAGCATCGAGATCCATCACAATTTCCGGAGCTAAGTTGACGATTACAACCTAAATATAAGAATAAAAAATACACTATGGGAATAAGAAATGTTGTCCATCTACGTTGGCCACAGAAATACCCATCAGGTTGATGTCTAATATAGTAAGCAACATCAGTTAACAAACTCCTGAGCAAAGAAAGACATAAAAACACACCTTGATTGGATTAAGAACTACCATTGCTCGTGATGCCGTTTCGTTTAGTTTTTCACGTATGTGATACTCGAGTCTATGTAAATGTATTGTGCTAGAGTCACTGCATTCCGCACAAAAGATGAATCCAGTTACTCCATATGCCAATGTACAAAATGATGCTTCTACATCGACAATTGATATAGAAAACTCAACCTCTTGTGATCCCTATTCCTCGAACAAAGGAATTGGTTGATGTTGATGTCGCACCTCTTTGCTTTAACACAGCTAGTGTAATCAATCGAGGGTCGCCCCAGCCATCAACATACTTTCCAGCGACTAGGCTATTCAACTGCAATAACGTACTGCTATAAGAAACATTGCCAAATTATCTGCATTGCAACTGAATGAATCTAAAAAGTGATAATGATTCAAGCTCACCTTACCCTTCGACATTACGGCATTGGTCACGTTGAACATTACAGCATTTTCACCTTGGAGGAGATGATATACTTAAGCAACACTGGCCGGTGAACCAAAGCATTGGCAGGGAACTCTGCAACGAGCACGCATGCAACACTATGAGCCACAACTTCACAGACGTCGTTGCTCCAAACAATAACACAGAACCCCTGACTGCCTTCTCAAAGTTTAGACAAACAAACCCATTAAACAACAAACTTTGAGCTATCCGAGATCGATTTACTGTGTAGAGAAGGTTACCAATAGTCCTATCGCGTCCATCCAAGACATCATCCTAAGAAACCCAGTATTCAATAATCATCCAATCCAGTATTAATTCCACCAGCAGAATCCCACACAAACTCCCAAACTTCCACTTCCTTCCCCCTCGCGTCCGACGACAACATCATCAACGTCGTCGTCGACAGTTGGAAAGAAACAAACTTTACAACACCCAGAAACGAAACAGGAGAAGGGTCGATCCCAAAAAACACCAACCTCGCGAATCACGGCCGTCAAGTTGGACGTGACCTTGTTGCTGGCTATAATGATGTTCTTGGCTGTCCGCTCGTCCAACCATGCTGAGGAACAACTCCAAAGCCCTGTCGCCTGGATTGCCTTCCTTCCCCATCTGGGGACGACATAAGGAAGTGGGAAAATCGAAATCGGAACCGTCGAAATGGAAAATTTGCAGCGGAAAACAGGGGGTTGGTCATAAGCGGCTTTCGTTTGAGGACTGTTTTGGGTTTGAAACTGATCGTATGCCCAGGCATCCTGGAGATTTGCCCGCCTCTTATAATTAGAATAATCAATTCAGCAAAAAAGAAACCAGTTATTTCCTAAACTCATGCCTCGTTAGTTTATTATTACAACGCAAGCAAGAATTCCTCTCCCCGCTCATCTTCTTCAACTGGTTTTGCACAAGAGACTTGCCCGTGGCTCGATGTCCTCGTAACAAAGGAGAGGCCGTATAATTCATGGCTTATTCGATTCGGAAGGGTGGCAAGTGTGCAATTCATCTACTTACTGTAAGTGCTGAAAGCGTGAGCAAGAAGGCTCCTTTTGGTGGCATCGGTCTGGTATTGTGGAGAGGGATGGTCGAGGTTGCTAAAAGAAGGCTTACTTAAGGACAACTGGCCAGAATACTACGACGGAAGGATAAAAATCCGGCGACAATGCTAACAGGGACAATTCCAATCATGTATCGCAGACTCAACAAAGAAAAATGCAGATGAATGCCGATAATTCGAGCGGATGCGGAACTATAGTTGTTTCTGCAACCGACCATGCTTAGGATACCCTTAACCCCACGGAGGTCTCACATCGTAGTAGTCCAGCCAGTTGTCCTCAACTAAGCTTCTTCCACTTCTTCGCACAGAGCCATGGCACAAACAAACAAGAGGAATTCTGCAGACTTTCTATCATTGGACTGATTAGCAAGACGAGATTCATTTGCTACGGGGAAGATCATAAATAATTATATACGTAAGATCTTAGTGGAGTAAACTGAAAGATACGAATTAAATATCATAAATAATATCAGATCCTTTTCGACCACTTAATCAAGATATATAAATCTTCCCCGTAACTGAAAATCTAGTAAAAATATATAATGTTAAAATTAGACCCTTTCGTCGTCTTTTGAAAAAAATACATTCAGCGAAGATATTTTGCGAAATGAGATTTTTTTAGTATTATATTCATTTTTTATATTAATTATATTATGTTTTATCTGATTGTGATCTAAAAATTTCATTGAAATTGGACCAATATCATCATTCTCTCAAACAGTTTGGGAGTGAAATTTACTTGTTTAACATTACATGAAGTGTAGATTAAAGGATGTTGGGGGAATTTGGATGTCGAGAAGTTGAACCCTTGTTGAGGAAACAGACTGATCACTGACTGCTACTCAACACATTCCTGTCAAAAGTTTTTCACAAGGACGCTTCAGTGCGTGATCCGAGTCCAAACTTGAATCCCAACTAAGCATTTCTCAGGCTCACATTTTGCGAACCTATGACTTCTGGCTACTCTCAGGAGTACTAATGCAAACGTGACGTCATAATCTGGGTTGTGGTTATTATTTTTGTACAAGCTTTGTCTGTGTTTCGAGATTGGACCGGTTACAAATCATAGGCTGGAGGGAAATGAATATGCTTCTTTATCGCGGTGATCTGGGGGAAGATTAACTTGGTCGACATGGGGATACCTTCATCGAGGAATGTCCAGATCGACCCCTCTGCAATGAATGTAAGTTAAGAGACGGTCAATGAGGATACTCAGTTTGCCAGAAATCCAACAAGAAAGAGCGAATTCTAGGACAATATTGATCCACAACACGAGATACAAATATCTACGATTCTGCGAAAAAGGATGACGGTCTGATCGGGTAAGCGATTTACCTTTGCTTTGTTGTCAGGAACTTCTACTACCTTGTATCTGCCTGAGGTTATCTCAGTCAACCACAGCCCAGGAAACAGCATCTGCAGATGGGAAAAAGATGGCCGATTTATGCACAAAGATTGTGGCTTTACCAGTTCCACGAGACAGGAAATCCATCGACGACTTAAAGATTAGTTTCAATTCAATCGGACTTACATCTGGCATACTCTAAAAAGCATGCAACCGCTCAATTCAAGATCGATACAGAAGGGCATAAGCATACAAAATGGTAAGGCTACGGGAATGTTGGAATAGTGAGCTGAGGACAATTACCAGCACAGTCAAATATTGTAGCCTCGATGACGGAAAAGGCAGATGAGGTCGATCATCCGAGCAGAGCCAATATTTGCTTTCCTGTTTGAGCATGCTTAGAATACCCTAATACTGCAAAGGGCTCGGTTACCCATCGTAGTACTCCATCTTCTTCCTCTCCATGGAGCAACAATACAAAAGACACTTGCAGTCCTATGGGTGGACTAAATTAAGAAGATAGACAGGAGGATATACACTTGGTTGTCGTGGCAACTGCTCCGAGACACACAAGGGCCTTCAACTCTTCTGGTTGCAAGCAATCTAACAAGAATGTGCAAATTCACACAAGAGCTTGAAATTTCAGTTTTGTTTGCGAAATGATTAGGGGATTCAATTATTCAAACTTGAAATTTCAGTTTTGTTTGTGAAAAGATTAGGGGATTCAATTATGCAAATTTTTACCTCGGCATTGTTGTTGGGGATTTCTTGACTTTGTGTGCGTCAGAGTTTATCTCTGACAACCATAGTCCAGGAAACAGCATCTGCAGATGGAAAGATCACAGCCGATTTATGAGCAAAGATGAATTCACGCCGTGCAATTCATGGTGGTATCATGGCCCCGCATGGAAAGGGATGGTGGAGGTTGCGAAAAGAAGCTACTTGAGGACAACTGGCCAGAATACTACGACAGAAACGTCGGAAGGAAAAGGCAGATGAATGCCAATAGTTCGAGCGGATCTGGAACTATAGATGTTTCTGCGACCGACCATGCTTAGGATACCCTAACCCCACAGAGGCCACGCATCGTAGTAGTCCAGCCAGTCGTCCACAACTAAGCTTCTCTCTCTTCTTCGCACAGAGCCATGGAACAAACAAACAAGAGGAATTCTGGAGACTTTCTCTCATTGGACTGATTAGCAAGAGATTAATTTGCTGTAGGGAAGAGCATAAATATTTATATATATAAAAATTTGAGGGGAATAAAACTGAAAGATACGAATTAGATATCAGGAATAATATCAGATCTTTTCAATTACTAAATCAAGATATAGAAATCTTCCTCGATACCAATTCTTTATTTTTCTGATAGTGATCACAAAATTTCATTTGACTTGGACTAACATCATCATTTTCTATTCAGGAAATTCAATCAATTGGAGTGGTATTTACTTGTTTGTTGTTATATGAAGTGTAGATTAAAGGATGTTGGCGGAATTTGGATGTCAAGAAGTTGAGTCCAGGAAACAGATCACTGACTACTACTCAACACATTCCAGTCAAAACTTCTACAGGGAAGCTTCAGTGCGAGATCTGAGTTCGAACTTGAATCCTGATCCCGACTGACCCTTTCTCATGCTAACACTTTGTGAGATCTAACTTCTGGCTATTCTCAGTAGTACTAATGCAAACGTGACAGCCTAACCTGGGGTGTGGTTATTATCTCTATACAATTTTGTTCACCAGTAAAGATCCGACCTTTTTACAAATCACAGATGGGAGGGAAAAGAATATGCTGCTCGCAATATGGGGGAGATTAACTTGTTCGTCATGGGGAGACCTTCATCGAGGGATGTCCAGATCGATCCCTCTGCAATGGAATGTAAGAAACGAGTCAAGAGACAGTCAATGAGGTTGACCTCCTCAGCTTGTCGGAAATCCATTGAGAAAGAGCAACTTCTATGACATATTGTTCCATAACACAGGATACAAATATGACGATTCTGCAAAAAAGAATGCAGGGTTGTGATTGGGTAAGCGATTTACCTTTGCTTTGTTGTCGGGAACTTCTACGACCTTGTATCTGTCTGAGGTTATCTCCGTCAACCACAGCCCAGGAAACAGCATCTGCAGATGGGAGGAAGGTGACCAATTTATGCGCAAAGATCACGGCTTTACCAGTTCCACGAGACAGGAAATCAATCAACAACTTAAAGATTAGTTTCAATTCATTTGGACTTACATCCATTGTCCTCTGAATGGCCCGGGGCCGCTTCTTTGGCCGCCGAGGAGGCCGGTTCCCTGTCAACATCCAGAAATCATCTTCAATTTCGTTCCTTCTTAAGGCCACCGCGAATTTCTCCCTCTCCTTATGTTTCTCTGTCGTAGCCCTCTCCTCCACAACCACACCCTCCTTCCTTGCCGGGGAGCCGTTCCTTGCCGCTGCCACATTGCTACCCGCTCTCCTAGTCCTTAGATTCCACGGCCTAGACTCAGCAGCCTCATACTCCTCACGCAGTCCGGCCATTGCTGCAGCACGAGTCATCTTCTGCGTCGTCCTCTCCACTTCCATCTCACCCTCCTCGTCATCGCCCTTCAACAGCTCCTCCTTAATCCCATCCGTCTTCGTCCTCGGATTCAACATCAATTTCCCTCTGATGACATCAATCCCGCCTCCTTCCTTCCCTGCCCCAAACCTCGTCCGGTCGAGCAAAAGATTGGCTGACCGACGGTGGACAGAGGAAGAGGACGAAGAAGACTCAGAATGATCGAAGTCTTTCACGCAAAGCATGCTCTTCCGATTACCCCACCGAAGCCGGGGTAGGACGAAGTTGTGGAGCGGCCTGGGGTTGGGGAGTTGACGGATCATCGCCTTCGAGGGACGGCAAGGCGCCGACCTCGCTCCTCTCACCGATTCCCCCGCGGCGGAGGAGGAGGAGGCGGGGGCGTCGGCTTCTACCTTCGCAGCAGGCTCAGTCGCGAGCCGGCGGGGCGTTAGCGGAGGGTCAACCATAGGCGGACAGTTGAAAAGAAGGTTTCTTTGGGGGAGATTAGTTGATCGGAAAGACGGTTGGCGAGATTACGTCGGCGGTGGCTTCTGGCTGCGGGGCCGTCGCCGCGAACTAAAGATGAGGACGAAAGAAGAAGAAAGAGCTGCGTTTGTATTCTAACGTGACAGTTAATAAAAAGAAGGGCGTGTTTGGTTTTCGAAATTCCTTTCTAATCAAATATCTCTTTTTGGGTATAAATCAAGGGTTTTGTTTTAAAATAATATAAATCGGTTGTATATATAAATAGTATCAGCCAAAATTGAAATTCCTGTTGTATTAAGTTTATTTTTATAAACTTTAATAATATTATATTATTTATAATTTTATATAACCATCTGAAATTACTTGTCTATATGCCGACAAACATTTTGAATAAATCTGAGGGGATTTAATTGAAAATCAAAGTCAAACTCCAGTCTATTGCTTGGGTTGAATGCAATTTTTTTTTTTTCTGGGACCAACCCGAAATTAATCATATGGTTATGACGTGGACCGACCCCCTTTTTTAAGTATCGCATTACATTGATTCAAATAAAGTTGCGTGTGACGTAATAATTCACGGTGAGTTTTACATTTAAGCCGTCGTGCTTAAATTATGTGACGCGAAATTTGTGAGATGTGTGTTTGGGGATCAAATTAAACCACTCAAAACTAATATTCAACTTGACAAGAAGTCCCTACAGGAGGAAGAAGGACGAGGAGGAGAAAACATTATCTAGGATTCCGATTGGGAATCCACAGTTTCGCCGCGAAAACGGCCTCCGGACACGGGCGCGGTTCATGGTGACTTGAAAAGCGAGTAAGTACGGAGGGGTTTGGCTTACGCGGGGGATCGTCTGGCCTGGCTTCCGTCGGGAACCTCTGCGACCTTGTAGGCATCCGCTGTTATCTCCGTCAACCACGATCCGGGGAACAGCATCTGCGGAGGAGATATCAGGAGGAAAGGCTACACAGTAAGAATCGAGACGACAAACTGATAATACATGGTAGTTTTTTATACGATCAGGACGTACGTCAAGCTGCTTCTGAACTGCACGCGGCCGCTTCTTCGGCCGTCGAGGAGGCCGGTGGCCGGTCAAGATCATGAAATCCTCTTCGATTTCCTTCCTCTTAAGGCCCAACGAGAATTTCTCCCTGTCCTTCTCCTTTGCGGGCGACGACGTCACCTTCCCCACGATGCTGCCCTCTTTCCTCGCCGGAGAACCGTTCTTCGCAGCCGGAGCCCTGCACGATGCCCTCCTTGTCCTCAAATTCCACGGCCTCGTCTCGGCAACCCTGTCCTTCTTGCACTGCGCAGCTGCTGCCACGACGTTCGTCAAACCACTGCCAAACATCCCCTCCTTCACAGCTGCCGCCGGTGCGGCAGCCTCCACCCTGTTGTCGTCCTCCTCTTCCTTCAGCAATTCCTTCCTAATCTTATCCGTCTCCGTTTTCAGATCCAGCATCAACTTCTCCCTGACAGCCTCAATCCCCTCGCCGTCCTCCGCCTCCTCTGGAGAAGCCGCAAGACTCGTCCGCTTGATCATCCGCTGGACCGATCGACGGCTGACAACCGAGATCAAGGACGACGACGTGGCGGCCAGCACGGGATGATCAGCCGACTTCGCGCACTGCATCGGTATCTGGTTCCCCCACCGGAGATGGGGGAGGGTGAAGTTGTGGAGCGGCTTGGGGTTGGCCACACGCTCTCGGATCATGGTCAGACGGGGGACCTTCCTTCTCTGTCCTTGTCGCCTCCAACTCCGGTGCCAAAGAAAACAGCAACAGCAGCAGCGGCGGCGGCGGCGGTATTCTTGTTACGGCGGCCTTGAGCGTAGTGTCCGCGGGGGCCGGAGGTTGCGGCGGAGAGCGAAAGAATCCGGGTTTTGGGCTTCGGGTTTGTGATCGAGAGAGAGGGGGCCGCCGGGGTGACGAAAGGTGGTTTTGTTTTGCGGTTTATTATTAATATTAATATTATAAACGAGAGAGGAGAGGACGAAGGACGGAGCAAAGTGTTGTGTTTGTTCCGACGTTTTGGTCTTAAAAAGGGACAACATCCACTTCTTATTTTCTTTTTATATATTTTTTTCTTTCTTTTATGAAAATATCAATTAAAGAAGGTGATTTTTCTTTTAAAAAGGGATGAATATTATAAGCACAGCGGGGCGGGGGTGTATAAATTCCAAATGGGAAACGCCGACACCACCACACCCCTGCCCCCATCGCCACCGAACACACAAATCCCCTTACTCCCGTCCGTGTAAGGATTTTAGTTTTTCTTTTAAATGAATTTTAACAATCCATCTCTACGGACATTAATGAGGTAGGTCGGCTCGCCAATTATCCGGTCCGCCTCGTCTCATGTCCCGAACTCGGCTCCACAAAAAATCAAGACTCGACGAGTTCGAGCTCAAGTAACTTTTAATAGTCAAATCGGGTTCGGATGACTCACAAGCTCGATAACCAGTCGATTCGGCTTTATAAATTTTAGAAATATTTAATAATATTTAAAATAAAATTTGAAACTTATATCGAATTCGGAAGAGAATCGGGAGAATATGATTTTTAAAAGGTGCAGACTCGACATAAAAAGTTTTGGAGGGACTGAAGCCCGAACTTCACTAAACAAACAAATTATGGTCAGGTTCGAGCTCGAACTCGGATTTCATAATTTTTTTATCCTGACTTCATAATTTTTCTTTACGGTTTTTATTTTTGATTGCTTCAATCGTTATCGTAGACTAACTCGAATGTCTTTATATTTTATGTATGTTGGAACCTTTTTTAACATATAATTAGTTCACGGTCGTCAACTGCGAAATTCTATAACGTAAATGAATCATTTTGTATTTAAAAGTTACGATATCCAGTGTCGCGATTTAAAATTACGTGGTTTTTAAATAATAAGAGTTGCGGTTTAGAATTGTAAGTTTTTTTAATTTGATTATCACGATTCACAATCGTAATATATAAATAAAATTTTTAAATATTTTTAAAATTAAAATCGGATTTCGCGATACGAATCACATATCAATTGCCACCGGCCATCCCATCCGTGAAATCGATTAGAAGGAAAAAAAAAAGAAGGAAAAGAAAGAAAGAACAAATGAGGGGGATTCATGATATTAAAAATGTAAAGATTAAGACATGACATGGGAAGAAGTAATGTCTTGTTCACGTATGATTAACGACATGGAATTAGGCACCTTTCCTTTCCCCATTGACAAATCTGCTACACCCTCCACTTTTTCCTCTCCTTTCTACTTATTCCCTCCCGCTAACAAATGCTATATTTTAACAATGGAACCCCGTCGGATCTGCATCGATCTTGCGGGGACGTTATTCAACCTCCATCGAAAAGAATGGCCCGGAGCACCCGGAATATGAATGCAGGGATGAACAGCTAAAACTAAGGCACCCTAATGCCGCTGGGCTGCTTCCCTTCCATCGCCTCCTTGTCTCGGCAGTCTGCGCAAAGGAAGGGCCCCTGCCAGGGCTTCGAGCTTGTTGAGAATATCGAACCGGCATGGACCGAGATTCCCTCACTTGGAGCGAGGTCTACCTGACAGACCACGCAGGCAAACAGTCCGGATGTTGATTGCCCGGATGAATCGCCGGCCCCTAACCTGGAACGTTTTGTTTTTTGTTTTGGTGGCATCAGCACTAGTAATCTCCGGCTACTGATTTGGGATGTATTGGTGGGGAGTTGTATACCTCTTGGCAAGCATTGCGGAGCCTTCCTCAAAAAGTTCTTCAACGGCAGAGAGTTTCTTCGATGATTTACTACTGGAGCCTCTTGGGTTGCACCTGTACAGCAACGCTCTCAGCTTGTCGTGCTTTTTGGGAGGCGTTGACGGTGTAACGAGATTGTCGGGCGGGATTATGTCGACCACTATGCAGGTCGTGTCGTCTCTTAACCCTCTCATCCGCAACGCTTCCTTCAGGACACAACAACAAAAAGGGGAGGGCAGGTCAGTTATCGTACATCCCAAATTGAGATAGTTGAAGAAATTGTCCACTGACCTTCACTACTTGTGTAGCTGCAAGTTCAGCAGGTAAATCTTCGCAAGCTTTGGCGGCCGTTCCTGACGACATAGCATCCCAGATGCCGTCGGAAGCAATGATTAGTCTTCCTCCTACGTCAGACAACTGCAAGGTCGCCGAAAAAGAGGTCAGCGCAAACATGAAGCACGAGTGAATAGGATTAGAACAGAAACCAACTCGATCACACTGCAGTCACACCTTCACTTGCTTGACATGAGGCACGGGAACGATAAATTCTCCAACATCATTGTCCCCGATGGACCTTGAAAGGCACAGTCCACCCGGCCAACAACGGAGGGGACCAATCTGCATATTCAAGCAGGATTCGGTACAGCAAGTGGAACACTAGCCTAAAACAACAGAAGGAAAATGTCGATATCAAGTCACCTCCACACCGCCGTAGATGCTGAGCCTTCCGACTTCACCTCCGCTAGCGACAACACGCTCCCTCCTGTATCAGAAGAGAGCTAGTTATTGATGGAAGTCGAGCAAACACTCGGGGACAGACAGAAGGCTCAACTATCGACACGCACTCTTCGACGTTGTCCTCGAGTCTGTGATCGACCGTCAAGTTCGCCACAGGAGCTCCCTGAGTGTCCAGGACACATCGCGAATCTCCAACTGATGCAACCGTCACTGTCCATCCATCGACGATCACAAACGTAGCCGTGGTGCCAGACGTTTCTCCTATAAAACATAGGGTACAGTTTATGACATCCTGCACTGGATAGACGGAGCATCACGGCGATCAATTCCATTTCCTACCTCTTCTCTGGAACTCCTTGTCAGTCTTCACAAATCCAGCGACTAATGCTCGAGGGAGGGCTTGGAGCCAATCCTCCCGTCCGGTACCGCAAGGAATCAAACCCATAACATGGTCGAGTAAATTTTCCAGGGCGAAAATCGCTGCCGCATTTCCATTATGACCATCAAAGACCTGATATTTCAAATACAGTATCAGGGAATCCCGGCCGCGAGTAAGCAATAACAGAAGGAAGACGAAGCAACAGTTGCTTACCGCGAACACCGAAAAGGAAGACAAAGCGTTCCCGGGGATCCGCTCGCAGTCCGTGCGGATCAAATAGTAGTCCTCCCCTTTCTTGGACTGTGCGGCGCACCCGTACTTCAAACTGGGCTTCTGCAGCTTCTCATTCTTCCTCTCCCTGCCGATCAGATCAGCGAGTGGAACCAACTTAGGCTGGTTGCGCTTCCCTTCCCTTGAACTCATCTCTACTTGTCGAACTCAAAAAACCACGCCCCGGGGCCGCGACCAATGGTAAAGTAGCACGCAGAGATCCCGCAGGTTTCTTCGAACCCTTCTCGCGGTTAGGCAGATCGGCACGGTCCAGAAAGATCCGCTGGTTCGATCAGAAGGGTAAGAACAGCAATGGGATCATTCAAGAAGCAAGCAGCACAAGGCTAGAGAGGGAAAACGCGTGAAACTGGGTGGAAGGAGGAGGGAAGGGAGGAGGATGGATGGTGAAGTGGAGAAGAGATTCGATTCCCATATATGTTTTATTAGCCTCCAGAGTCTCTCCCCCCCCCCCCCCCCCTCCTTTTTTTTTTTCCTTTTTTTTTCCAGGAAAAATCCAATCGCCCTGACTGACGACAATGAACACCGAATCCCGCGTTGGGGAAAAAGTCGGGTCCACGGAGGACGACTGACTTCTCAACCCTCCCCGAACCGACCACGACACCCCAAAACACACGACACCCGCCATAGTTCCCCAGACAACTCTCTGTTTTGGGGGTTATTACAAGGTAGAAAATTTCTTTACATTTCACTTCCAAACAAATGCCAGCACCTGCGACTAAGTCCAACATATCTCACAAATTTATATCTCTTTTTCTTGTCTTTTTTAAAATGACACCCTGTCAAAATTAAAAAGGAATTAATTTCTTACGTCACATTCCACTCCTGTTTACGTATGGATTTGACAGTGGGATTCGAGCCCTTGATACGAAGTAAGTATAAAGGTAATAAATTCGAGGAGCAAGACTTGAGAGGGCTCCTTGAGATACTCAAGACGAGAAAGAGCTCATAGAAAATCGATCTTGAAAATGAAATCGATACAGAGAAAGAAAAAGATCCTAGTAGTTTAACAATGACACGATCAATATGTTTTCCTGATCAAAGTAGGAAAATATTTGAGTCCTAGATTTCATGTCTGACTCAATATCAAAACAATGATCAATCACTAAATCCTAATCTACATATGAATTCAACTGTTTTTCTCACTTTCTTAGTGAATCTTCCGAGCATTCATTGCATCCATCCTAGACCGTCGTCACCATTCTAAGATAACCTTTAATAGAGGAGGTTATCATATTCGTTGTCACGCTCCTTTCGTTCGAAGCTCCGACCGTCATTTCGTTTGTGTTCATAATAACGGTAGGTATGTAGAAGTTCATTTTTCTTTGTGAATGATTAACTTGCTTAATATAAGCGTTGTTCATCTACCGTTTGAATGACCACAAAACAACCATGTACGATTCGATACGTGTAATATAAATTACAATGAAAACTCACACCCTCCACACATATATATGTCTTCGTGAGGCTTTAAATTCTCATTTTAATTTTTGCAAGTAATCTATTCTTTTATAGAAACATGACCTTATTTTTAACAAAAATAATTTTAACGTTGATTTCGTTAACATAACACATCAATTAACCTCACTTATGTAATTATTTATATTTAGTTTATTTTATTCTGGTGTTATTTCTGTTCTATCTTGAACTTTATTTGTATCAGGTTATGGATAATCCAAACAGAGGAAATACAACCTATCAAAATTAATTATGTTAAGATGACATAATAAATCGCCACTTATCATGTTTTGAAAAGAAAACGTGATCAAAATTATTATTATTATTATTATTAGGCCTAATTCTATTATGTACTATTTTCGTTTTTTTCGATCCATCTTGTCGTTTGAAACGCTTCCTACCCATACACGTACTTAAGCCGTTATCACAAAACTAGCCTCCATTACCTCCCCTTATAACGTAATCCGACGTGGCAGCATAACTGGCTTTAATAGCGTTAAAAAACACGGCCTAATTAGCAATTCTATCCTGTACTATTTTCATTTTTTCCGATCCATCCTGTCGTTTGAAACGCTTCCTACCCATACCCATACTTAAGCCGTTATCACAAAACTATCATTCGTTACATCCCCTTGTAACGGAATCCGACGTGGCGGCCCACCTGGCTTTAATGGCATTAAAACCCCCCGTTATATCCCCAATCCCCGAAATCGACAAGAAATTGAAGAAATCTAATTCCTCTTGGAAAAAATTACCCCAATCGAAGAACTCTAATTCCTATTACGAAAATTACCCCTTTCCACCTTCCCCGTCCACCCCTTTCCTGTAACGACCTGTCCTTTTATTAATTAAAATGAGGGTTATTGTGTCATTAGACGGCGAAATGAGTGATAGGAACGGATACGGAAGTGGGGTTAATGCGAGAACGCAACGGAATGAGGCGTGGTTGAGGTTGAGACGTGTAAGGGGCATGGGACGCCCAAAATCGAAGGTTCTTGGATCGGCCCAGAACGTGTATGGGGTGATAGAGGACGTGAAATAAGGCCTAAAGTGGGTGTTAGAATTTTCAGATCGGTCGTAGATCGGGTGGTATGGAGGTCGATGCGGGTCGGGGTCATGGGCGACGGCCGCTGGCCCAGGGGGCGATGGCGGTCGACCCTGGCACGCCCAGACGCCTAACCGTGAAGAGAGAGAAACGCCTAGACGCCCATCCGACAAGAGAGAGAAACCCGCTCGCGGGCATCCCTAAAGGGACGACGGGCAGGCGCTCCCCTCTGCCCGTGGGCGATAGAGGGGCGATGGAGGGGGAGCGACATCAGCCGACCCCCCTACGCCCAAGGGGGAACCCCCCACGCCAAAAAGGGGGCTGCCCGGAGCAAAGGGGAGCCCACACAAGGGCGAGTCTTGGCCGTTGGATCTAAATGAGGAGAAATATGTGGACACTTGGATGGTTCATTCAATGAAATGATATGGACCGTTGGATGAGGAAATCGGGAACAAATCCTAACCGTTGGATTGGTCTTGATTGGTCCACTAAGGACAAGAAACGTAATCCCTTAAATCATGGAAGGGGAAAAGATATTAATAAAATATTAGATTGATTGAAATGATGTGACAAAAAGGTGGTTGTCATGATGATGGGGGGAGACTTTTGAAAGGAGAACGTTCGGAGGCTTTTCCCCCATATTCCCCTTGAATCCGAACACACCCTCCATGGAAAAAAAAAACCCACGCTCCGGCTTGGACTCGGGCAAAAAGGAGGAAAATGAGGGAGAAGGAAAGGGAGAAAGGCGGCCAGGATGGGGTGTGGACAAGGAGAAGAGGAGGACGCAAGATTGGAGTCTTAGATGAGGGGAGTTAGGCGCCATTTCAGCCAAGGAACGAGGGTCGGAGGGGCAGCCTTGGCGGGCGGAAATCATCGAAGGCGGAGGGAGTTAAACCACTCGCACTTGAGAGGTAATGCGAGGTATAACCCAACCCTCCTCTTACACTTCACCTTAGTTGGGTGGCTGGCTGCGATCTTGAGGTGTTTGAAAGGTGGAGACTCGGATTTGGGTGGGTTGAGGACGGAGCCGAACCACGGAGAGTGGGGGAGGCTGTCCGAGACCCGATTAGTACGATTGAACGGTTATGCGTCCCGGCACTTCTTGGGACGGAATGCGAAGTGAAAATGGAAAAGCGACCTTGGAGATCGGAACTCCGTCCTTCGAGGCTGGAAAATGATGGAAAGTGGATGGGAAAAAGGTAGGGTCGGACCTGGTTGAGGCTGCACCCGTTACCTCGCTCAATGAGCGGAACATCAAGACGCGTGTCTCGGAATTGCATCGGCCGAAGGGCTAGAATGTGGGGTTGAAACGGAGTCCCTTGGAGGCCTAGAAAGGCTGTTCCTCGTGCGAATGGAGGCACGGAAGTTATGCTCGGGGGAGGTTGGGTGAATGAGCTAAACTACAGTAACCAACGTGGAAACGAGCAACGTGACAAGGGGCGAGCTGTCGAGGGTTGCCATCTATGTGCAACGAGCCATTAGGGGCTGCCATTTAAGTACTCTAGTGAAGGTTGGATCGAAACGTGTCGACCCCGGAATGAACGGTAGAGATCGAACCATGAGGTTTCGGTGGAAACGAGCGAGAATGATGCACGACGAGGGAACCGATGATGGGCTGCCCTGTTTTGATTTGTCGTAAGGGGGCTGTCCTGTTTTAGCTCGAAATGAGGACTAAATTCCTAAATTGTGGAACCCTAAAGAGCCTTTTTGAAGGCAAGTTGAAAAGGGAATAAGGTTGGTATGGACAGCCTTAGTATGTTGCGTTGAAGGAGGATTACGGTTGAAAATGACGCGAAATGATCGAGGTTAGAACACGAATGACGGCCGATGTATTGAGCTGTTCTGATTCGGAAATAGTATGAAGGCTGGAAGGCCTAGTTGGAGTCCCTGGTAAAGAGGGACAAAGAGGCCATTCGCGGCTGGTATGAAGTGAGATCACGTGGTCACGGTAGGTGCGATCCCAAAAAGGAACGGTGTAGGATGAGGGAGCCGGTAGTGGGCTGCCTTGTTACGGTTCCACATAAGGGTCGAACTTATGAGTTGCTGACCTAGAAGGAAGGGTTTAGAGGCCCGAGAGGAGGCTGAATGAGGTTGAGCCATACGAAGTCCGCAAGGTCGGGCCCGATGGTGTGCTCGTGGAGCGGAACCCGCGAGGCGAACCCTCCGAACTTGATTCAGCCGTGGGCTGGAAATGTGAGCGTGGAAAGTGAACGTTTGAGGGCCTAGTGAGGCCTTTCATCGTGCCGGATGAGCACGGAGCACACGCTCGGGGGAGGTTGGGTGAATGAACTAAACAAAAGTACCTGTCGTGGGAACGAACAAAGTAGCGAGGGGCGAGCCGTTGAGGGCAGCCATTTATGTACGGCGAGCCGTTGAGGGCTGCCACTTATGTGCTTTTGCGAGGTCGGACCGAAGCGCTTCGACCTCGGAACGAACGGTTGAGACTAAAACTAGTCACGTTCGGTTGAAACGAGCAAGAATAAGGGAACATTGGCAACGTCGGCAAGTTGCCTTGTGCGCTACGAATGGAGGGTGGATGGCTGAATCCTCGCCCTTAGAAAGAATGGATAAAGGTTAAGAAAAGTGGAAAGGAAGGCCGAGAAGGCTAAAATACTAGTGGAAATACGTTAGAACGCAAAGTGGTGTGGTAGCGCGAAGTGGTATCCGTTACTTGGGACGATGCGAATAAGAGCCCTGGTGTGGCACGTGTCCGATACTTAGGCTAAGTCTTAACATGTTTCTAGTCTCATGCGGGTCCTAGGAGGATTCAGACATTCGTGAAAGTGGAAGGTTGTATAGGGAACGGAATGAGGATCATATATGTGATGAACATTGTAATGGTTGTAAGACGAAGTGTAAATGAAATTATTTTTTTTTAAATTCAACAAAATCTCGATCCTTTCATTTCCCCCTTCCCCCGTCCATCCCTTTCCCCCTTCCCCGTCCATCAATCCCTCCCAAATCGGCACCCAGGGCCCCCCCATAAGCCTAATCGCGTAATCGCTCCTCATCCACCAACCATAATCGCCTCCATTGTTGCAAAATCATTCGGCTTTCAAGTAAGTGTGCACTTAACCGAGTTGGTGGTATCTGCGAGGAGGTATAACGTGTTTGTATTCTTACTTCTTTAGATGGACGTGCAACTTGGTCAGGCAATGAGTTTCAGCAAAAGCTACTAGTCCAGAAGCTCTTCCAGCACTGTCTTGACTGGCAATCGTATTTTCTATCATTGCAAAATTGAGTGTAATGCTAAAACAGCTTCAACCGCAAGAAATTATGGCCGAAGATATAATCGTTCACTATAATCGGGCTGCTACGTCGGATTCCGTTATAAGGGAAGTAACGGAGGATAGTTTTGTGATAACGGCTTAAGTAGTGTTTCAAACGATGAGATTGATCGAAAAAAACGAAAATAGTATATGATAGAATTGCTAATTAGGCCGTGTTTTTTAACGCTGTTAAAGTCAGGTGGGTTGCCACGTCGGATTCCGTTACAAGAGGAGATAATGGAGGCTAGTTTTGTGATAACGGCTTAAGTAAGTGCACGAGGAGGAAGCGTTTTAAACGAAATGATAGATAAAATAAAAAATAAAAATAATATATAATAAAATTATTAATTAGGCTTTATTATTATTATTATTATTATTTTATTATAGCTTTGGAAAAATCCAGGAATTCGAAATCACAGTGGTTTTATTTCATTTTCCAATAAAAGTTACGTAAAGAAAGGATTCGGACAACTTCCTTTCCCTTTTCCTTTTCTTTTTCTTCTTCAGTTTTGTTCTCTTTCTTGTTGTCATTTGGGATCAATTTTGCGTCAAAACCCTTCAAACAAGATTCAAACTTCACCCCGATCCCAGGGTTTTCCGTCTGCGCATGCATGTTGGTTTCGGTCAATCGGCTGTTGTATTGTTGGGGGCGGTTCTAGGGATATGAGGGGAGGTGGTGGGTATTATGGGGAGAGCAGCAGCAGCACCACCCGGGATTTTGTTTGTCATGCTGGTGCCGGCGCTGCCGCAGGTTTGGGCCAATGATTCAACCTTCTGGATGTGGTTTTTTCTTTGGGTGTTGGGTTTCAGGAGTTCTGGTTTTTGAGTCGGTGGAGCTTGAAGTTCTGGAGGCGGTCGTTGTTGTTGTGTCCTTGGGTTTGATTGGTACAGTTGATGATAGTGAATTGTGATGCTGTTCGTTTGTTTGCGTGCTTTTTGAACTTGATGTGCAGGTGCGATTGCGGCGACCTTCGTTTGCCCTTTGGATGTGATCAAGACTAGATTACAGGTGCACGGCCTTCCTCCTGGTCACCAAGGTATTTTTGCAACTTGGTTTTATCTTAAAATGTAACTGAATTGTTCTCGCAGGAAGATTTTGAGCAAAATCGCGCCACATTGATCTAAAAATAACTTAGGGTAGGTACTGATGGCCCGGTGTAGGGTTATGGGTGACGTGATTTCCTGTTGTCATTCAAGTAGTCGGGCGCAAAAGAGGCGTAACTCTACCACATCTGCGTGCCCCCCAAGTAGGAATAGAATAGATACAAGTTCTTGTCCTCAAAGAACTTGAACCATGATGATGGCGAAAGCATTGACGTAAACTATGTGTGGACTTTTCCGACTTTTCAATTCCGATGGCAATAGAGCAGGAGTCCTTTGATGATGGAAGATAAAAAAAGGTGTATTAGCCCTCTGGGTATGCGAGGTTTTTATTATCCTCAAATCTTAACCTTATGCTTTCCCTCCTGCTTTTTCTGTATGTAGGAAGCGTTATAATAACTAGCCTACGGAACATTACTGAGGCCGAGGGCTTGAGGGGACTATATCGTGGACTCTCGCCAACTATTATTGCTCTACTTCCAAATTGGGCAGTAAGTTCAGCTATGACCTTATTTCCTGCACAATTGAATAAGTAAAAACTATTTCTTCCTCTGTAGTTAAATTTTCTGTATCGGTGTATTTTTTCAGTGTTCTCATGACTTTCGTTATGTTTCTTTTTTTTGTGGAGAATTTTAACGGGTATGCAAGCTCTTGCATAATTTTTAACAGTCTGGATTTTAAATCTGTAAGGCCACTAGTAAGTGAAATATTTATAGCTAGTGCTATTTGATTCTGGCCTTGAATTGCATCTCGAAGTTGATTTCTTTGATTCAGTCAACAGCCAAAAACATTAATTAACAGATAGTCTCCAAATGTCATCCCTTTTTTGGCATGCACTGGAGTTTGGAATTGAATGGTCTTCATGTGTGACTAACAGCAGTTATCTTTCTCCAGGTTTACTTCACAGTTTATGAGAGACTCAAGGGCATGCTCCATAAAAATGGTTCGCACAGGCATTTCTCTTCTTCAGAAATTCTCTGTTTTTCTTCTTACAGAATATAAATTTCTGTGGTTTCAGGGACTAGATTTCTCCTCCCACTCTTATGATTTACTCCTGATGTCTAGTTGTAACAAGGTCCAAAGCGTAATTTGGGATTATAATATCATGGTGCAGATGATGGTAGCGATCAACTTGGCACTGGTGCAAATATGATTGCTGCAGCTGGTGCAGGGATTGCGACATCTGTCACTACAAATCCATTATGGGTTGTAAAAACCAGGCTTCAAGTTAGTTGTCCACTTGTCTCATTATTTTGTTAATTAATAAATAAAAATGAATTTTGCTTAGATGGAGCGGTTTGCTTCCTTTGTTCTATTTTCTGAAGGTCCTTTCCATATGATCTATCTGTTGATGTCAAATACATTTGTGCAGACTCAAGGTATGAGGCCTGGCGTCGTACCATACAGAAGTGTACTTTCAGCATTGAGCCGAATAACTCGCGAGGAAGGTTTACGGGGTTTGTATAGGCAAGGCACAGTAATTCAACATTTTCCGGTCTCATGTGAGACAGGTGGTCAATTTATTGACCAACACGGTCAAGTCGTTCTGACGTTTGGTTCTCAAACAGTGGAATTGTACCTTCGTTGATGGGGATCAGTCATGTTGCAATCCAATTCCCGGCTTACGAGAAGTTGAAATCTTTTATGGCCAAAAGAGGTAGCTTTCTCGTTACCGTGTTTCTGCTTTTTTTTTTGGTGGAAGGGAGGTAGATCATCGATTAGAAGATGTTCAGGTACAGGCATTGATACATTTGAACATAGCAAATCTCCATGCAACAAGTCAATGACATAGTCTGGAGGATAACAAAGAGTGATAACTGATAAAGTCCTTGTGCTGGTCCAAAGCCTCCTTAGCCATCTTGTTTGCTATGCGATTTTTCCTTCTTGGGATATGGGAGATGGAGGTCTTCCTGAAGTCACATAATCGCAACCTGCAATCATCCACAATAGGGGCAATTAGGGATTGGCATTCCGTTTCACTAGTTAGATAGTGTAGCAGCATTTGAATGTCTATTTGGATTGCTAATCCTTGCAATCCTAATGATTTGGCTAGGATGCTTCCTTCTTGAAAGGCTAGGGCCTCTGCTAGTAGGCTGTCGGTTGGTGTTTAGGGCTGTGTTTCTGCTTTTGTTCCTTTAGTTCTTCTCTTTAAACCTACAGATGCTCCTTTGTTAATACAGCTGAATTGATGATGTTATTTGCAGATAATACGACTGTTGATCAACTTAGCCCAGGAAGGTTTGCTGTGGCATCCTCCATATCAAAAGTAGTGGCCTCCATTATAACTTACCCACACGAGGTATGGTGGAGAACATTTTAATTGTGAATCTGTCATTTTTACTGATACTAGGGTTGGGCGTACCACCTAGGTGGTACGTTCGCGGTTACAGGAGCAAGGACATGCGAAAAATCTCGAGGCTCGATACAATGGCTTGATCGACTGTGTAAAGAAAGTATATCACAGTGAAGGCTTTCCCGGTTTTTACCGTGGTTGCGCAACAAACCTGCTGAGGACGACTCCAGCAGCTGTGATAACATTCACCAGCTATGAAATGATGCATAGATTTCTGGAACGCGTCTTACCACCAGACACGAAGCATTCCCATCACTCTCATCTGGGTCCAGGGGGAGAGGGCAACAAAGTGGGAGGAAAGGCCGGATCGTCGCAACAATCCCACCACACCCAGTCAAGTAAGACTACCCATGTAGTTCCATTGAGAAATACCGAGTAGCTAACTTCTAGGCACTGATTAAATTCACATTTGCTGGCAATCGCCCATCTGGATGTGTGCTTGAGGCTCTCTACCTAATGTTGTAGTGGCTAAGTAAATGGAAAAAAGGGTATATAATAGAAGGCATGGCCTCCCTTTTTGTAATAGAGCAAGCTTCCTTTTAGCACCAAAAAAAATCATTCTTTTGTCCAGTGAGGATACCAATAGTAATGAAAATGGCTGCTAGAGGTGTAAACTGGTGCAGATCATCAAAAAGGTTGTAAAGGTTTTCTTCTCCGACTTGTTCAGACTGCCCATGATGTAGGGCGGGTCCACAAGCCAGCACCCTTTTTTGGGTTGAGCTGATTCACACGCACGGACATCCATTTTTGGTTGCACCGCAACACACGGGCGAGGGGGCCCACATCGGTACAAAGCTAAATCGGGCTCTGATATTATATTAGAATATCGGACCGGTCCATACGCCGAGCCCAACATATAAGCCAAGTGGGGTTCCACTCTAAAACCAATTGGCCGTAGAGAAGCTATATATATTAGGCTGGACTCTTTTCTCTATCTGATATGCGATTGGGTTTGCTATATGGCAACCCTTTCAACATCTTCGACAGCCAAGCATAGTCATGTCTGTTCAAGGCCTCGTTATTGTCCTTTTCCCTGCCTGCAATGGCCTCGAGCTCCATCAGCACTTCATCCATGGTGGGCCTCCACTCCTTTTCTGGTTGCAGGCATCCGAAAGCCAACTCAGCCACCAATGTGATCATCCGTGAATCTTGGGGTCGTAATCCGATCACAATGTTGGGTCTATCAGTTTGTCGAGCGTGCCCCTCTCGATCTGGTTGATGGCTAAGTTTGCCAGGTTAACTTCGTTCCTGTCCGGTTGGGATGATATGAGCTTGATGAGGACCTGCTGGAAGTGGACCTTCTTGTTGCACGCTGCTTCTTGCAGTATCTGCAGGGGTTCAAGAAAAAGGACGACAGCTAATCCTCCCCTGTGATTTGGACCCTGGCAGCCGCACCTCGCAACTGCACACTCCTCATAACTTCCCCTGAGGACTGCCCAGGTAGCAAGGCCCCGACGCCAACAGGACAATCAGGACAAGACCAGACAACATCGTCCCATTTGTAAGATTTTGCTTCTTAAAAGAAGAGAAGATGGTATCTGTGACTCCCCTGCTAACAACCACCAAAAAGTTCATGTCATTGGAAATTAGAAACGGGGTTTTGTGTGTTTGCGAGTCTTGGTCGATCTTGAGATGTTTTCAATCAGTGCTTCAAGTCCAGGTGACACACAGAGTTGACTCCGAATAATTGTGGGGCTGCACGAATCACCAGCTGAGTTACGGGACTAGCATGGTTTTGACAGAGACCTCGGTCATCGTATCCCTCTGGCGAGCATAACTAACCGATGTCTAATATGCGAATGTCGACTTCAACATGTCGAACATGGAAGAGCTACAGGAGTGGTAGGTGAGGCTAGCAGGAGGGGAACGTTACAAGGCTGCCTAAGAGACATTCATCAGAGTTCCATATGACACGTACGTCGTCGACCGAAGGCTCACCCGGTAGGTTAACTGCAGGCCTGAGCCGAGGGGTTGCATCGACTCGTGCAACCGTAATGGGAGGAGAGAGTGCTAATATTGTTGTCGTCCCACACGTTCGATGGTTATCTTTCATGCCATTCGCACGTCAATTTATATTGGAGTTAGAAATTGATACTTTTTAAATTGTAGTTCTTGCAACGCCCGTGGGCGGACAGTCTGGTGGAAAATGTTTTGACTGGTTGTTTGATGAACTTCACGTTCTTCGCTAAGTCTTGAACGGTTCAAATGCCCGGGAAAGTCCCTTTCTTTCCTTTTCACTCGCTTCACCCACGCCGGTCTAACCGCTGGACTGGCCGGCCGACCTTTCTGCCTACGATGGGGAGGAGGAGGTGGAACGAGGGACCTGGAGCCGACGACAGCAAATATCAACCCCTCTCCGGGGATGAGGAAGCAGACGGAGGGGGAGGAGTCGTCACGGCGTCCTCCGATGAGCGCCGGATGAGGGAGCTCGGGTACAAGCAAGAACTCCGCCGCAGCCTCACGTACGGACGTTCCTTTCCTACATACAAAACGTCCTTCCCCAGGGTCCTGTTTGATTGAACACGCCCCGGCCATGGGGTTTCCTCCGTTTCAGGTTGATGGCCAACTTCTCATTGACGTTCTCGATAATATCGGTGATCACGGGAATCACCACCACGTACGGGACGGGGCTCACCTTCGGGGGGCCGGCGACGATGGTGTACGGGTGGCCATTCGTGGGGACGATGACCCTCCTCGTTGGGTGTTCATTGGCGGAGATATGCTCGGCTTACCCGACCTCGGGGGGGCTCTACTACTGGAGCTACCGCCTGTGCGGGCGAGGGTGGGGGCCGCTCGCCTCCTGGTTCACCGGCTGGTAAGTGACACGTCTAATTTTTTTATTCAACCATGAAAAAGAGGCCTAGTTAGCATTCTCAACACGAATAAAGGGAATCAGATGCAATAGTGGGGAAGGCGTAACTATATCTATTCATTAACCTTTCTGACGATGATGATGATGGAAAAGGACGTGTGGTTGGAAGAAGAACGCTGACGTACGTGTTCAAAAAGAATATATTACGTTTTTTTTTTTTAAATTAACAAAATATGTATTTCTTAAAATAATTCATGAACTCCGAGTCCGGGTCGAATTCATCTTAATAAGCGTCTCATCAAACTCGTTGAAAATAATACTTAAAAGTAGTAAACTATTTTCTCGATCAAGCCTAGTTAGTCTTCCGGAGAGGACATTCCCATCGTGTATATATCCAGGGATTGATTATGAAGGGGGGGGGGGGGGGTTGGGTGGGTCATTCATTAGTCATACCAACAAGTCAATTAATTTTAATACGAAGATTAGCTAAAATAGAAATAAGAAAACGAAAAGAAAGGAATGACATGGCAATCAATCATCCAGGAATATTCAATGGGCTTGATGGCTTTGGGAATATGAAAATTCAACCATCAAAATCTTTTGAGGACTTTGTAGGGGGGGTGGTTGACTACAGAATGGAATGGGAAGGGCCGAAGATCAAATCAGTGTGAACGGTGATGAGATTCTTGGGTTTGGAAAACGTCCAACTGTCCATTTCTTCCCCAATCCCCCAGAATTCCGGGAAAATCCTGCAATTTTCTTTAGTAGATAAACTCCAGGAATATCCCGTTTCCTTTTCCTGGTGGGGTGTTCGTTCAGGATGGTCTGGGGGAGGGGCCAAAGGACGGACCTTGCCGTGCATTCCGATGAGGCGGGCAGTCCCGGTGGAGGAGCCGTCGATTCCGGTCGCGCTAGGCTGCACGAGCTCGGATACAAGCAGGAACTCAAGCGCGACCTCTCGTAAAAGCTCCCCCCTTTTTTCCCTCCTTCCGATCCGAGTTCCCCTAGTGGGGTGTCCCCGGGTGGAGTGATTGTTTTCCGGGCGGGGCTTATTGAATCAATCTGCAGGGTGTTTTCCAACTTCGCTTTCTCCTTCTCCATCATATCGGTGCTCACTGGGATCACGACCCTGTACAACACCGGCCTCCGATTCGGCGGGACCGTCTCTATGGTTTACGGCTGGTTCGTCGCCAGCACCTTCACCATGTTCGTCGGGATGTCCATGGCGGAGATCTGCTCGTCTTACCCAACTTCCGGGGGACTGTACTACTGGAGCGCCAAGCTCGCAGGCCCCAACTGGGCTCCCTTCGCATCTTGGTTGACTGGATGGTAATTGAACCGGGGAGCGTCTCTGGTTCCTGGCCTGGAATTAGGATCGTGATTAGGAGTTAGGATTATGCATCTATCTCTACGAGCCTTGATGAATGAGTCGTGTGAAGATCATTGAGTGTCTTCAATTGTTTCTATAGCTAGAATTGTTTCCTTTTTGCGCCTCTGTCATCTATCTGTTATGACAATTTTCTCTGATCTCCCCGAAATGTCTTCTCTCTTGCAGGTTTAACATCGTGGGACAGGTACAAGGGTCGAAGTATGGGTTGCTCAATTAAAAGTCGGGCTACCGTAGTTCAGTGCCAACTAGCAAATCTGGGCTAACGCTTTTGAAACCTTGACATTTGCAGTGGGCAGTGACGACGAGTGTAGACTTCTCCCTGGCGCAGTTGCTTCAGGTGATTATTCTGCTCAGCACTGGTGGTAAAAATGGCGGCGGGTATGAGGCGTCAAAGTATGTAGTCATTGCTTTCCATGGCGGGATTCTGCTCCTCCATGCTATCCTAAACAGTCTTCCCATTTCGTGGCTCTCTTTCCTAGGACAGCTTGCCGCAGCCTGGAATCTTCTAGGTCGAAATTCTGGCACATTTGCTCAATTTTGCATAGTCTGACCGATTCTCGGCCTTTTAGACTTCATGCAATGTCTTATTTCCAGGTGTTGTGGTGCTTATGGTTCTCATTCCAACTGTTGCGAAGGAGAGAGCAAGTGCAAAGTTTGTTTTCACCTACTTCAACACTGATAATGGCGATGGCATCGATAGTAGACTGTACATTTTTGTTCTGGGACTCCTGATGAGCCAGTACACGCTTACTGGGTATGACGCGTCTGCTCACATGGTGAGGGGAACTCCAGATTGATACATGCTCTTGTGAAACATAAACTGCTCGAAGCTTACACAAGGCCACGATATGTTCCCGTGTTTTACTTTTTGCAGACAGAGGAAACGAAGAATGCAGATATGAACGGTCCGAAGGGAATAATTAGTTCGATCGGGATATCCATCATTTTTGGATGGGGTTATCTAATCGGAATCACCTTTGCTGTGACGAATATTCCGTACCTGTTGAGCAGCGACAATGACGCGGCAGGCTATGCCATTGCAGAAGTATTCTACCTGGCATTTAAAAGCAGATATGGCAGCGGAGTTGGGGGCATCATTTGCCTTGGAGTGGTAGCAGTGGCCATATTCTTCTGTGGCATGAGTTCGGTCACTAGCAATTCCAGGTAAAACCTCTTGTTTTGGTTTTCCGATTTCTTACTTTCCATTTCATTCCAAATTCACCTTTTCTCACATCCCAAGATCCTTAATCCAGGATGGCTTATGCATTCTCGAGAGATGGCGCAATGCCGTTCTCATCGGTCTGGCACAGGGTGAACAAGCAGGAGGTTCCTATATACGCCGTCTGGCTCTCAGCTTTCATATCCTTCTGCATGGCATTGACGGTAAGCCCACTCCTTTGGGAGCTACTCGGAAAACATTTGTTCTTCTCTACTCTCTCTCTCGATCGATTCACTAAATCCTATTCCCTTCATTCCTTGCAGTCTCTCGGGAGCATCGTGGCGTTCGACGCGATGGTTTCCATTGCAACCATAGGTCTGTACATAGCCTACGCCCTCCCCATATTCTTTCGCGTCACTCTGGCTCGCAAATCTTTCATCCCGGGGCCGTTCAACCTGGGCCGGTACGGCGTCCTCATCGGGTGGACTGCAGTCCTCTGGGTTGCGACTATTTCCGTCCTCTTCTCTCTTCCCGTGGCGTACCCAGTCACCGATCAAACACTCAACTACACCCCTGTTGCTGTAGGCGGCCTGTTGATCTTAACTACTGTCTCATGGGTGTTCAGTGCTAGGCACTGGTTCAAAGGTCCCATTACCAACATCGGCACTTGAGGATGTCCGTACAATCTATTGTTGATCACTCACACGATACATGTAGCAGTAGAAGCAAAATTCATCTGAGATAAGGAACAAAAATGAGATGTCTATGCTTTGTAATACCTTACGAGGTTGTCGTTTCAGGAATGTCTGAATCTGAGATTTTTTTCACATTGAAACATGGAATAAGTATTGTTCTGTAACCGGCAAACAACATCTAGGAGGCAATGAGAAAGGGGTTGGGTTGAGCAGACGAGATCCATATACTCGTGATCCTCATCTCTGCATTCACTTTCCATTCCGGTCCCTTCGACCCTCGATCTCCCAACCAGGCCGTCATTACACGTGCCGGCCAACGCTAGGCGTGCCGACGTGGCGAGTCCTCATTGGGGGAGGCCGCAAGAGTTTTGGATAACAAAGGGAAGGGAAGGGAAGGTCAGCTGTTTTTGTCTTCATAGGAAGAGGTCCAGATGCCCAGGATAATGTTTGTGTTTGTGGAAGGATGGTCCCATGGTTAGTCCACGTGGGTACCTCACACGTCAGAAAAAGCGAGCCTCCCCCCATTGCTGCCACCTCATCTAGGGAAGGGGAGGTGGGTAAGGTTCTGAGCAACTTGGATTTATGATGAAGGGATTGGATGGGGCATACACGGAGGATAAAGCTCATTCAGTTCAGGTCAGGAATATAAGGCCTTGTGTTGATCTGAACTCTCTTAATGAACTCTTCCGTCTCCTTTCCAAGACGCGCCAGGTACAAAAAAAGCTTTTGTGATCTGTTCTTTCTCCTTTGTAACTTATTCGTCTTTTTGGGAAGTTCCCAATTGTTGTTATCTTCGAATGATGCCAGTTGGGTTTCGGTTGTAACTGGAGTTCCCAGTTCCCAGGTCAGATTAAAGTAGATGAGATCTTGTCTGTTTAAGGGGGATAGCAATCATGTGGCTTCTGTGAAGCTGGTCTGTGATTGGGGGCGTGAGAAGAAGAAGTAATTTTTCGAGTTTTGACTGCTCGTTTTGTGTCTTCTGTTCAAGTTACTGATACCCAGGTGTTGTTAAAGCGGTCTCCTCCTGAGCTCTTTATCTGTGATTTCTGAGTGGTGTGCGTAATTGTGGTCTCGACGAGCTGAGGACGCGAGGAAATGGAGAAAGTTTGTGAGTTCTGCATGGCTTCAATTCCTGTCGTGTACTGCCAGCCCGATGCGGCGCACCTTTGCCTGTCTTGCGATTCTAAAGTTCATTCTGCGAATGCGCTGTCTCATCGGCATCTAAGGACTCTCCTGTGCTTCTCTTGCCGGAGCAGCCCGGCTGACACTCACTGCTTGGATCATAAGATGTACATATGCAACATCTGTGACAGAAGGCTTCACAACGGAACTTCACAGCATAGGAAGCGCATCCTTAACTGTTATATGGGATGCCCTACGGCGAATGATCTTGCGAAGATGTGGAATGTGGACTTGAGTGGATCGAGTAGTAATGCTCGAATGGACTTACTCGTCTCCTCTGCATCAGCAGCTTCTATATCATCTGTTTCTAGTTTTACATATCGACAGACGAAGGTAGTCCATGATCGGGTGACAACAACGTCTTCCAAATTTCTAATTACTCTCTGGAATCATAAATTCTGATTTCAGTAACGTCCATTTCACCTTCCAGGTATCGCTGAAAGCCCGACAGCAGCAATCCTCTAGCTTGATGTTGCAACAAATTCTCGACCTAAGAAGGCTTCAGTCGAGCGTACGGAATGAAAGCTCGCACGTGCTACTACGCAATCAAGAGAAGAATGTCATATCTAAATCGTGTCCGACAGCAGACTGGACAGCAGAAGATACAACTCCTGTTATGCGGACTCGCCGGGATCTTTCAACTGAAAGAGATGGTCAAGGAGAACCTCCTGGTCTGAAACTGGCGGAAACATGTCCTTCTCCATTCTCTCAGCTGGAGAACCTACCTTCAACGTCGACCGCCATCACATCCTTGCCTGGGGAAATGTTTTGGCAACTCCGAAGCCCTCAGAGTAACCAGGTCTTGACCATCTCAAAACCCGAGTCCCTATTGGCGTTTGCTTTTTTCATATTTTGTAAGATTTTATTGCTGGTGTTAGCACAGTTCTGGTCCCAGAACATGGAAGACATTGGCTTATGTGAGGAGTCCTTCCAAGGTACTGATCTGGACATCCCAGACATCGACGTGACGTTCCCTAACTTTGAGGAAGCCTTCCGAGGGGAGGAGGATTCGATGAGGGAATCACTGGGGGAGGAGACTTCTTGCTCCTTTGCAAATATCGACACATCTGCCGCCACATCAGACGAGGGACATACAAATGTATGACCAAGATTTTTAAGAACGAATCATCTGCCTTATAGGACTTACAACATTTTTTCGCGTGACAGGCTGCTTCTGGGGCTGCGCCAGTTCACCAGGCTGATGCTTCGTCTGGGGACAACGTCCTCGGTTCATCCAGCCAAGCTAAGACAGATTGGAGAAACACCGAGGCTTTCGGCTCGCTGTCGCCTTCTTATCCCAATGACCGGTCAGTCGAGAGTGGTCCTTCTCCTAGCAATGCAGGCGGTGGTCGACTGAGTGATGACATAGCTTCTGATCATCCACGGTACACAATACAACTTCACTAGTTGATATTATCAGTGATTTTTGCTCCTACTAACTAAACCGATCTACAGAAATCACAGGCTTGAGAAAATAATGCAGATCGTGCCTAGACGAGGCCGGACGGCCGGCCGAACGAAAGCGCACCAGGGGAAAGTCAAGCAAGCTCAAAGAAGTTTCTGAAAACGGAAATCTGTAAATAAAATTTCTCAAATTCGTTTGGATCATTTGCTTGATCTCTCAAATCTCAATTGTCAATGCATGATCGGTTGCCATTAACTCATTGACAAGCTGTTAACCACCGAGCATAACTAGCAACATCCTTAGCATGTCGTTGTTACAGCGCGACATAAGATAACGTGCTTCTTCTATCTATGCTGCGTTTGGTTTTTTGGCTAGTTCCGGTGAAGGATTCGGATCCCTTTTTTCGCTTATTCTATTTCATCCGTTTCTTTTGGAGACTAAGTAACGGATCGCATTCCATTTCGAAAACCAAACATGCCGTTATAGGTTTCCCTTTCCCGGCCTAAAAAGGTTGCAAACTCACGCCTGAAATAATCTGGGATTGAATGATTGTGCGGACTAAGATTTTGTGTCGACATGAACATGGAATCATTTTAGAATCATCTACTAAGGTTCTTGGCTAATGTCAAATATTCCGCACCAAAGATTAAGCAAATTATAAACTTCAGTGCATCCCTATTTTCATGTGTTTTCCCATTTTCTACGATCACGAGTAACCCCCCCAAACCCCCAGGAGCTGGTTGGGGGATCCAATGCGCCCTGGCCTCTCACGCGTACCTCTTTTGGGCTTCGGACCAACATCGCGCTCGTGCATGAGTGGCGCAACTTGCTGGTTTTACTATACTGGCATCGTGCCTTGCGACCTTCCCTCATCGAGATCGTGCTGGGAAACCACGAAGAAGGATCGTTCATTGTCATCATCCCCTAAAAATAAACGGATTGCAAAAATAATATCATGTTCGCTTTGGTGGTCATGGCTTACGGGTGTTTTTGAGATGTATAATTTTGCTCCATATCCTTCGTTACATTCAATCGCCCTTATGGTTTCAAACTACCAAACAGGAACGCGTCGAATGCGCACGCGACATGTGCACCGCCACGGGCGTTCGAGGAATGATCTCCACCTCGTATAAGAACCCTAATTCATTGCGATAATAACAAGGAATTGCAAAATTAATGACATGATGTTTGCGTGATTATGACGTCGTCGAGAGATGAAGAAAATAAATTAATAGATTCTCACCACATGAAACCCTTTATATATATCAAATCAGCATCGCCGATTCAATTGTTAGGTCGGTGTGGACAAGAGGAGGAGAAGAAGGTGAATAATGCTGACCAGAATTGCCAAAATGGGAATCAAACTCAATCAAACCCAAAACAAAAGTTTCTTTTAATTGGAACTTTTTTTCGTATCCTTTTTCTCTGTTCATTTTCAAACCCTGCTTTGCACTTTCTCTTTTATCATGGTTGACTTGAGTGGCTTATTATCTTGACTTTTAGGATAAGAGTGATATAACAACAAACCATCACGAAAAAAAAAAAAAAGAAAGTTCTTTGTATAATCGTTTTACGTAATAAACTCAAATTAAGATCATTTTTCTGAATATTTTCAAAGAAGGATGTATGAAATATTTGGTCCTTATCACTCGTTCCCTTTCTACCAAAGTGTGATTTGGGCATGTGTTTCAAGGTCAATTTGGTGTTAGGTCATCACTTGAAAAGAAAGAAAAGGAAAGAAAGATAAACCCACTTTGTATTGTCGGTATCTTTATTGAGTGGGTGCAAGAGGTAATGGGTCAGTTTTTTTTTTTTTTTTTGTCAGTGTGTCGATGTATGAAACTAGCATTCGGATTCATTTCACTTTATGCCTCAATTATTGGGTTGATGATGGCATAATGAATACAAACGGATGTGGTATTATGATGATACTCGTCATTGTTTTCATGGATTTGAGTATTCAGTATTTATACAAACTTGGATAAATGGAGACAGCCGAGACAACTCTAAGTAATGGGGGCCCGAGGCTCGATATTTGCACCATTAACCAAGCAAATGCAAATATTATACATAGATATGGGTCAATCTTATGTTCCCCGATAAAAGCTTTTTCTTCCCCTTCTCCCAATCAAAATCCCACTTTTTCCTTTAATTTATATATGTGGTGTAAGGTAGGACTTTTTCGAGTGTCAAAAATGTTGGGTGCATGAGAGAAAGAAATGACAATACCAAAGAGCATAGGGAACCGGAGTTAGTGGAGTTATCTTCATTCCCCACCCAAAGGAAATAAATAAACGAAACCCTCAAGATCTCATTCACATGGCTGGTGGGGGCAAAAGGCCTATCTTGAAGCAATAATGTTGGGTAAATATTGTTATGTATATTAAGTATTAAAGCATAATTAGTTCATCATCGTCTACACACTTTGGACCAGATATCCATTCCACCACCACCATGCTTGCTTATTTACGTATATAAGACCAAACAGATATTACCCTTTAGACACGCATCATTTCTCCTTTGCCCTTCTTGTTTGTTGCCTTCTCCCCCTTGCTTTACCATTTCCACCCCCAGCATTTTTCTTTTCCCAAAAAAAAAACGAGACATGGGTTTCCTTCGTGGCCTACTCCCCCGGCGAGGGCTCGATCCGGCTTATCTGCGGAGGATTGAGGTCGGCTGCAAACGGCCGTAGTCCACGGTAGCGCGCGCGCGGCCTTCCCGGGCCGACATTGATGCGTGTCCGTGTGCACTGTCATTTACGTTCACGGACACATGCCAATGTCGGAGACAAAGGGAGGGACGCCTCGTGCGTGCCTACTTATAGTAAGGTAGACGAAGAGATATCCACTAGAGAGAGAGAGAAGAAGAAGGCTTTGCAATTGCGCTCTCCCAGAGTTCCTGCCCTCCGGGAGAGCAGCATCGTTGCATCGCCGGGGGAATCGAAGGGTCACCGGTCCGATCATTTCTATTTCAATGTCATTTCCATTGCGCTTGGTTTCGTTGATTAGATTAGTGGTGCTTGGGCGCCACACGGTGTTGCATCTCGTGTATTGTTTTGTTAGCTCTTTAATTATCTGTCCCTCTTCTTATGTAATAAATATTATTGGGCATCGTCTCACCCTAATGTTTCATGTCTAACATATGTTCCAAAAGACATTGGTATATATTTTAATGAACTAAACAAAGGAACTAAAGGACAGTATAAATTTAACCCCTCTTCAGGCTTTGCAGAGAGCACACAAAGAAAAAAGGAAGACATTCCTAAATAGCCTTTTAATTACCAGCCAATCACAGAATCTGCAGAGATTCTTTTGATCAAGAAGCACATTATATAAAGAAAATTGGACACACATAGCATAACATCCCCAACTCTGTAGTATTTTATAAATATAATTTACATAGATTGGGAAAATGAACAGTGCTGGGCATTTTCCCGACTTATCTAAAGTTGTAGGGAGATGGGGATGGAGTGGGGACTAGAAGTCGTGGGGATGTGTCTGCAGGAGCATCTCTCCTGGCAGTGAGATTTAGTTATCAAGTAGTAGTAGTCCCAAAGTATTATTATTATTAGAGAGAGAGAGAGAGAGAGAGAGCATCGGGTGTCGTACGTCGTCTCATGCAAAATATCTGGGTGGGATAATTTCTTTAGGGCAAAGAATTTGGACAACAAATGCAAAATTACAAGATAACATTTCCCCTCTCGCTTCATGGGGGCATGTAAACGGACCAAGATTTCATTCGTTAAAAAAAAAAGACAACGATGGGGATGTCTGAATTAGGAAGTGAAACATGCAAAGTTTAGTAAGTTGACCAATTGTCAATTCCATTTTACCATATACTAATAATAATAATGAGAGCCAATGTTTTCCTTTTGGCTTTTTTTCTTTGAAATAAAAGGGGGAGAGGTATCCGAAAACAAAGAGAGGGCGGAAAGGAACCGAAAACAAAAGTGCATTTCACACATTGGGGGGGCTTCCAATCCAATCCAATCCCATTTTTTGTAGCCGAGGAAGATTACAAGGGCATCATCATTTAGACACTTGTGTTTTGGAAGGAAAGTAGTATTGAGTAACTTAGTCGGATGCGATGTCTTCACTTGCCTACTGCCCGTCCACGACTTGCAGACAGACTGTCCACGACTTCCCTCCATGAGAATGAATGATTTGTAGGAATCTGAAACCTAAGACTAATGCAGTGTTAGAATTTTTATTTTACTTTTTATTATTTTTTTTAAAATTATGTTAGGCTATAAATAATTACTGATTTAAGTTTTTGAAAACCTGCCTGTGCTACAATATACGAGAAAATATATGATGACTCGTTCAATTTATGTGATCTTTTATTTGAGCTTTTGCGGTATCGGCCGTCGGCAAGTCAGAGAGAGAAACATCGCCTTGTCCTATGTTTTGAAGATATCATCGGGCAACGCTCCTCGAGAGAATACGCTAAAGGCTTGATAATCGGGTTATTTAGAGGTACGTCGACCCAGTTACGTACACTTGTTTTCCGCACTTTTCGTATCCTAAATTTGATTATAGTGAACCTGAATTAAATGATATTTTCTTACATGAGATAATCGGATTCTAAATCGATTAAATGGATTAAATTTAGAATTTGTGATGCGAGGTATACGTTCTTCGTGAGTTTTAATTATTAGGGTAATTCGCTTCCTGCTTCATTTTTTTTTCCTATCAAGACAATCCCTTTCGGAAAAATCATCGGCGCTCTCGCCCACAATTTTTTTTTTCCGTCGCGGTGCAAATGTTAATCGAAATCCTCGATTGTTTTTTTTAATCATATTATGGGTTCTTCTTTTAAATAAATTTGGGAATTAGGTTTAAAGTTTAATTTATTTTTATGGGAAATAGAGATAGAAGCCGAAAGTAGGTTTGATCCTTAGATCTGGAGTTTGGTTTATGTGAACTCTTGAGTGAGGTATTTCTTGAATTAATCGATGGTTAATGATGATAAGAAGACGTTCTTTAAAAAGAAAAAAAGGAGAACGACTCCCTCTATCTATCTCCAAGAGGAAATCTACTCTCAAATCGCGACCCCTGATTTTCACTTTGATCCTTTTTCGCTTTAGATTTTCCACCTTCCCAGGTTTTAAATCGGCGGGTCTTTGGTACGAGAATTGCTAGTTAAACTCGGCGAAACTGAATCAAAAGTCATCGAACGGAAAACTACAACCCACAAAAGCTTCTGCTTCAAACAACAGTAAGAAAAATAGAAATAAGAAAGGTCATACGCTAGACTCATCTCCTGCTACTCATCTCTTGCTCTTCTGGTACCGCTTCCATCCACTCTTCCCCCTCCTCCATCCTTATCCTCCTCTTTTTCTCTTTCTTTAACCACGCCGCGCACACAGTTTGTTGGGGAGTTTGTTAGCCCGTCCTCCGTCTTCATTATTTCCTCTTCCCTCCTTTCGTCCTTCACTTATCTCCTATTTTTTAGTTTCGTCCTCCGCGACCTTCATTAGCCCTGTTCCTCCGAAAGGCCCACACACTTCCGGCTCACGTACTTCCGGCCCACTTCCCTTGACAGTCTCCCCAACTCCTTGGCCCATCGTACTTCCTACCGTTAAAACGGTTAATGATTCCCCTACTGCTATTTCCACTGCGTTTTCTTCTTCCACCTCAATTCCTCGTATCAATACCTCCATCTCAACATCACCCTTGTCCTCAAGGGTGAGATGCGGAAACCTTTGCTGGAGATCATATAAAAATTCCCACGTAGCCAGCTGTTCAGGTTGATTGCGCCATTTCACAAGGACCATGGTAGCGGCCTGTTGTTTCCGCTTCATCATCTTCCGCTGCAGAATGTATTCTGGAACTAAGGTCGCATCCTCAGTGGACGGTAATTAAGAAGAAAAACTATCTGCAATGCTCAGAAACTTCTTCAGTCGGGAAACCGGTGGGGTGAATTTTATAGTCACTAGGCAGCTCCAATTTGTATGCTACTGCTCCCAACTTATCAATTACCTTGTAAGAGCCATAGTACAATGGACTGAGTTTGTTGCAGTGCCGCCCATCCCTCAAACTCTGCTTATGTAATTGGAGCTTAACATATACGTAATCACCAATGTTGAAGCTACGTTCTGATCTCTTCTTGTCTACAATCTGTTTCATTCTGTTTGAGCTCGATGGATGTGAAAGCGCAATAGCTGGATCATAGCTTCCTTGTCTGTTAATTCCCTGTCAACCTTGACATTGGCAGCCGTTCCCCTGATGTATGGTTAATGCACCGGTGGTTCATAACCATACAAGGCTTGGAATGGGGTCATGCATATTGCAGAATCATGAGTGGTATTATACACCACTCATCCAGTGCTAACCATTTGCTCCAAAGGGCTGGACAGTCCGCAAAAACATCGCAAGTATGTCTCCAAACAACGGTTGACTACCTCAGATTGGCCAATAGTTTGCGAATGATATGCAGTCGATAAACACAATTCCACACCCTGCAACTTGAATAATTGCTGCCAGAAGTCGCTTAAAAGGATTGTATCCTTGTCACTGGTAATCGTGTGCGGCAGACCATGTGATTTGAAGACATTAGTGAGGAAAGCTTCACCCACAGTTGAGGTAGTGTAAGGATGTTTCAAAGCTACGAAATGGGCAAACTACGTGAGCCTATCCACAATGACCGTAATATCTTCCTTTCCTTGTGATTTCGGCAAACCCACGATAAAATCCATGCTTATGTCTGCCCAAATTTCTGTGGGTATGGGTAGAGGTTGCAACAAACCGGGGTAAGATGCATGGTCATACTTACATCGCTGGCAGATATCTTAAGACTTGATAAACAGACCTATATCCTTCTCCATACCCTTCCAGTAGCAAAAACTGGAGATTCTCTTCAGAGTTGCATTTACTCCTGAATGGTCTCCTACCGTTGATGCATGAAACATCTTAACTATGTTCTTTCTAAGATGCAAGTCTGTCCCAACCACTAACTTTCCTTTCCGCAGCAACTGCCCATGCTTCCACACAAATTTAGTGTTTTTCCCATTCTGTACCTGCTGTAATACTTCTTGCAAGGCTTTATCAGTTTGCCAACTCGCAGCAATTTCATCAAGTAAGGTGCCTTGCTGCAGGTTAAGTATTATGGACATAACTTCCGCACCTGGGATGCGGGACAGAGCATCTGCAACAACGTTGTCTTTTCCCTTCTTGTAACTAATTTCGTAATCAAATCCAGCTAGTTTTGCCAGCCATGTAATCTGCATTTCGTTGTGCACACGCTGCTCCAATAAAAACTTGAGGATCTGGTGATCTGTCTTGATTATAAAGCGCCGCCCCATCAAATAATGGCGCCACTTGTCCACCGCGTATACAATTGACATTAACTCCTTTTCGTAAACCGACAAGGCAAGATGTCGTGGTGCTAGAGCCTTACTTATAAATGATATAGGGTGGCCGCCTTGCATCAAGACTACTCCGATCCCTGCAGAACTCGCATCCGTCTCTACTATGAACTCCCTTGAAAAATCTAGTAGAACGAGAATGGGGGTAGTTGTCATCGCCTCCTTCAACTGTAAAAACGCCTCCTGTGCTTGTGGACCCCATTGGAATGCATCCCTTTTTAGTAATTGTGTCAGCGATTTGCTGATGACACCGTATCCACGGACAAATCGTCGGTAGTACCCTGTCAATCCCAGGAATCCACGCAACTGCTTAATGTTTACTGGGGTCGGCCATGCTTGTACAGCTTGAACCTTCGTGGGGTCAGTCGAAACACCTTCCTTCTGAATGAAATGGCCTAGGTACTCCACCTTCCTTCTCGCAAAAGAACATTTACTCAGCTTTGCATAAAGAGAGTTCCGCTGCAGCACTGTGAGCACTTCGGCCAAGTGTTCGGTGTGTGTATTCAGAGTATCACTATAGATTAAAATGTCGTCAAAGAAAACCAGTACAAACTTCCGTAGGTATGGTCTGAAGACATCATTCATCAAGCATTGAAAAGTGGACGAGGCGTTGTCAGCCCGAAAGGCATTACGAGGAATTCGTAATGGCCCTCATGAGTATGAAAGGCAGTCTTGTGAATGTCATTCTCCTTAACTCTGATATGATGATATCCAGAACGCAAATCTAGCTTTGAAAACCAACTTGCACCGTGCAATTCATCCAACAACTCTTCAATTATCGGAATTGGGAACTTGTCCTTGATCGTTTTGCTGTTAACTCCCTGTAATCAATGCAGAGGCACGCCAGCTACTATCTTTCTTTTTAACTAGTAACACTGGTGAAGAGAATGGGCTAGTGCTTGGTCGAATGATCCCCGTCTGCAGCATCTCGTGCATCAACTTTTCAATTATATCTTTCTGCCCGCTAGAATATCTGTAAGGCCTTAGGTTCAACCCTTGTACCCCTTCCACTAGAGGTATTGCATGGTCGTGCCTCCTCTTTGGGGGTAAACTAGTTGGTTCCACAAATACTCTTTGAAAGTGATCCACCAACTGTTGTATTACTTTAGGTAGTGGTTGTATCATCTGTGACTCCATTTCTTCCTTCAACTTCGAAATTATCATCATTCCCATTTCATTGCTTGTTATAGCAAAGGATCCTGTAGAAAGTCAGGTGAATTTCCCCGTCCCGGCCGTAAGTGTGACCGTTCGTCCTTCTTTCTGGTATTGCATAGTAAGGCTAGGAAAATCCCACGGCACCAAACCCAGCGAATTCAACCACTCTATTCCCAAAATCATCTCACATCCCTTAAGGGGCATTAGCAACATGTTAGCTTCGTAAACTTCACCTTGCATAAACCAACGAAATGCCTTCACCATTGAATTGCAGAACAACTTCTCCTCGTTTGCCGCCATGACACTCTTACCAGCAACAGCTTGAATTACTCTGCCTACTTGCTTAGCCACCTCCGCATCTAAGAAATTGTGTGTGCTACTAGAGTCTACTAGAATTGTCAATTTCCATTTCTTGTACAGACCTACGACTTTCATAGTGCGATTCTTAAATGATAAAGCAACTCCGTGCAGTGCATGTAAAGACACTATGGGGTCTCATCTGCTGCCAACTCGTCCGTTGCCAACTCCAATCGCTCATCTGCTTCCTCAGCCATGTGGCCGTGGATCCCACCCATTGGGAGTATGTGGTCGGACCAGGGGGCGAGGTCGCTCACGTTATTAATATGTATTTTTTATCATGAACATGGGAGAATCGTAAACTCAGATTAACAATGGCGATTGAGATTATCATATGAACTTTGTTTTAGTGTGTGCACTTATGAGCCAAAACACTTTATTGTATTTGTGAATAAATAATTAATAAAAGATATTATTTTTCATTAATTATTTTACTTTTGTGCACGTAAAATTATTAATGATAAAGTCTCACATATTAATGAGTATATTAATCTGAAATAATCCGTGATCGGATAGATGTTTAGATGGGACATGGACATCTAGATCATCGCGGATTATAACTGAGGCCAAGATAGACCAATGGATAGCATATCCAAGTTATACTTAGGAGTACTCGGAGATTAGGGTTACTGGACACGACCCGAGATTAGGGTTATTGGACACGACCCGTTTAAGAGGATACCACATATTGAACATCATTGGTCAATCCTTTTTTTGAACGAATGTAACTAATCTTTTGGCTTGATACCTTTATTTATTCTATGCGTGGAGTTTATGCGCTTTGACGTCGTTAAAAGCAGTCTTTAACCGCATTATGAGTTACGATTGTTTGTGACAAAGCGTAGAGAGAATAGTGTTGAATCAATATAAGATTCATCGCTCTTTTGGATTAGAGAGTTGACGTCTAGGGCACTTGATAGAGATATTAGTACTCTAAAATCCATGGCCATGGTAGGAATGTTTAATATTCAAGAGAGTCTATTATATCAATTAATTTGTTGATGATGTATTTTGCGCCGAATTAATTGGGATGTCGACGTCTAGGGCACTTGATAGAGATATTAGTATTCTAAAATCCATGGCCATGGTAGGAATGTTTAATATTCAAGAGAGTCTATTATATCAATTAATTTGTTGATGATGTATTTTGCGCCGAATTAATTGGGATGTCGGAGAAATTGAATTATACAGTAATCGGTTCAAAGTGGTTTATAATTTATGATCATTAAAACTCGCATAGCACGAACATTATAGTAATTATTTTAGTGAATACTAAATTAATCATTTTAATATTTCAGAATTAAAATTAATTGGATTATTAATTTATTCGGAAGCAAAATTTAGGCCAAGAGATTTATTCAGGTCGATTTTTAGTAAATAAAAGGATATTTAAATAAATATTGATATTTTATTTAAAAAATATAATGTCTTTTTAAATTATATTAACGCATGAATGTAGTTCACCTTTTTTAAGGGTTAAAAGTATTTTGCAATAATTTAATATTTAGTTCCTATATGATAATATAAATCAATTTAAAAAATTATTTAAAGTTTAGTTCGAAACGGGAAGATATTAATTAAAAAATCTTGTTAATAATTTTAGGCTACGATTTGTTGATCCAAGAGGTTACCACTATCGAATCGGATGAATTTGTGCTGAAGAATCTATTTCGCTGCGATATCTAACAATTTGGATCCCAGCCAAGCCGAGATTCATGAAAATTTTATTCAAAGATTTTTGAATGACAGGAAGAACATATGTCAGAAATTGGAATACCCCAATTAGGAATCAGCGTGTAAAACTAAAAATTCCAAAGAAGGATCATCGTCAAAACTCCATCTGCCTGGGGCGAAAGTAAATCTGGGTTTGCTTATACTCCAGCGCTTCCTTGGTTGCCCTCAGCTCCGACAACCTCCTAATGTTGTGGACATCACCGGCGTAGTTGCTACTCCCGCTCCCGTCATTCATCCCCCTCGTCACCTTGTTCGTCAACTCCTCTATCTTCTTGTTCAGTGACCGTATCTGCTTGTCCAGCTTCCTCATCTCGTCCTCTTGGCTCTGCGTGCACCCCATGTTTTTCAGTTACGGATGATCGCCTCATGCCTTTGCATATATACACGTCAAGCCAGCCATCTCTCTGATATAACCATGGAAACTGCAATTCCGATCGTAGAAAAGGAAAGAAAACAAGGATAAAAAAGGGAAGAAAATATCGGCGAAATGCTTGGTATTATTATTTTTCGGTTGTGGTTAGGGCGGAAGATTCTCCGATTCTACGTCCTGATTTGCCTGCCCCCCCCCCCCCCCCCCAAAAAAAAAAAGAATGAATATTCCCGTAATCTTCTTTTTGTTTTATTTGATGGGAGGATATATTAAGTATCTTGGTACGTGGGATTCTCCTCCTCTGATTCCAAAATGGAACTCAATGTTTGGATTGATTGACTACTGGGCGAGGACGCCTCATCGTCTGGATTGGTTGACGATGTTAGAACTGTCTCTAGGTTCTCATTCATGGTCGAGAAGGTTGGGGATCTCGGCTTGGTATTGGAGGGCAGGGTTCGGTTCCTCTTCCTGGACCAAACAACGAGTCTTGGTGCCAAGGATTGGATGGACTTTGCTACAAGGAAGGGGACCGCTTTGCGAATAGTTGTTAGATGATTCGATCGGATTGTATCAGATATTTTGCTAGTGAGGTTCCTCAATCCTACTTGCACATGCAACCGAAATAAAAAAAAAAGAAATGTACTTGCTGGAAAGGATTAATTAGGACTTTTGCAGTTTATTTTACATTGCCATCGTGAATGCAGGAGGACTGTCGTCTTGTGGTCTCTCTGCTCTTGCAGTTAAGGGAGCTGCGTGGGGACTGAAAACCATATGCTGCAGGTGACTCATTCTTTTCCTTGTGATTATTAAGACAAGGATGTGTGGATGATCTCCTTTGCTTGTCACCATATTGAAATGACGGGGTCTACTTTCTGGAAACACTCTCGAAACATCCCCTTTTTAAGACAGTGATAGACCAATCTGGAGTCGATTGTTATTTTGCTGTCGCGCCGTTGTTCTATGTGTCCTGTGGTTAGCGTTTTGTCGCTATACTTGGTGGGGCATAATTTTGCTCTCATCACAATTTCCTTGTGATGGTTCGACATGGGCCTCTGTTTCGAATTAACTTATATTTCGGAAAAAATTTTAAAATTTGCCCAATAATAAAATTAACGTTTCTAAATCTCAGTTCTTAATTTTCAGCGAATTCGATATTAGAAATATTGAATTCACGGATGAACAAACTTATGCTTCTAACACTAAATTTGATGAGTTTTAAATGTTGCCCAATTCTATAAAATATTTTTCCACACAAACTTTATTTTGGAACATAGCTAATTGGACACGTGGGATAAATGGGTTGGTGCCTATTGTTTCCTTCTCAATGGGTTGGTGCCGATTGTTTCCTTCTCAATGGGGAACAACCCAATCGGGAGGACTTTACAGGAAAGGTCTGGTTAGAGGTGTTTTTTCCGGTGTTGTCAAAAGCGCGCTTAAAGCGCAAAGTGCAGCGAAGCACATCCCAGTACTTCGCTCCCAAGCTCTGAAGCGGCCCGCATGAAGCGCGCGCTTAGAGGCGCTTCGGGCTTTAAACGCGAGGCGCAAAGCGCAGCCTAAGTGACAAAGGCGCAACGGTCCCTATACTAAACCCTATTTTTCCTTTTTTCTGTCAGAAGCACTCCCTCCCAGCGCTAGAACAGAAGCCTCTCTCCCTCCCAGAAGCCTTCCCTCCCAACGCCAGAAGCCCTCTCTCCCTCCTAGAAGCCTTCCTTCCCGTCGCCTCACCGTTCCCCTTCCAGACCCCGTCGCCCCGCCAGACCCCGACTCAAATCCTCCCTCTCTTGTTGTGATTTCTGATTTCTTATCTCTTGCATATGCGGGTTTTGATTTCTATGGGGTTGATTTATGTGGGTTTGCGTTTTGATTTCTATGGGGTTGATTTATGTGGGGTTGAACATACTTAGCTCCCACTCCCAGCTCAGTTTGTCTCTTTTCAAATATACGTGGGTTTCGATTTCTTTGATTTCTGATCAAATCGTGTGATGTTTGTCGGGATTAGGAATGGATTCATCGGAAAAATCTTCGAAAAGAGATTAACATTGATGCCTACATGTCAAAAGCGCGCTTTGCGCTTAAAGCGATTTGAGAAATTTGCGCTTTTTGTGTGCTTTGCGCTTTAACAACTATTCTAATATCATAATATGGTTATTTTTAAGATTTTGTTTAGATTTTATCTGATTTCTTTAGATTTCTTTTAGCTCTTATAAATAGGGTAAGGATTGTCTTCGTATGGAAAAAAAACCAACCATGCATTTTGATTTCGAGAGAGCGCTTCTGCTCTACATGAGTTCTAGGTTCTCGTGTGTTCTTTGGTTTCTACACCAGAAACACCTATACCCATGTTTTCGCTTCCGCATATCCATATCCATACCGATATACCTATCACCCAAACAATGCGTACACTGCAGGAGGATGTGGCAGGTGCTGGAGCTGCATTCTTGGCTGTGCAGCGACTCCGACACGAGCCGAGTGCCGCTCTGCCGCAAATTAAAGACCGGACCAAGAAGCTGAACAATAGGAAGGATGAGGAAAGGTGAAAGATATTGACGAGGAAGATCTTGAGGATCAAAACAATTGGGGGTGGCCCATTTTTCTCTTCATCATCAGCTCAAGGGGGTTCTTAAATTGTTCGTATAATTTTTGTTAGACCCAAAATTAATGTACAGATTTTCAGTTAATCAGGTGAGTCAGTCGGTTCATTTACATCATGTTCGTCACGTTAAATAATTATTTCGAGAAAAAAAAATGATCACAACAATCTCCTCCTTGATGTTTTGCTGCGGATCTTCAATTTTCTTCAATTTTCTTTTATTCGCTCAGAACTATGACCTCCTTATGTTGGTTCCACGACTTCTGTATGATTGTCGGGGAGTGGGGTTCATAATCATCCTCTACTACTTCCCACAAATCTGGTTATCGTAGGATTATCGGGGAGTTGGGTTCATCATCATCCTCCACTTTTTCCCACAACTCACTACCTTGCATAAAAATCGCTTGCCTTCATCTCCTCCTAGGACGAAAAGCATGGCTCTGATACCTAGCTCCCGAAGCTGAACATAGGCTTCCCCGGATGCCATTGCCAAGTACTCTCTGACTGTGATTAGGAGGAGATTTTCTCCTCCAGTCCCATGGAATCATGATGCTACGATTTCGCCGGATATTACATTATTTTGCAAAGGGAGTGACCAATGTTAAGTTAGGAGGCACTTTCTATATTAGGGCTCTAATACTTCAACACAAATTACTCGCTGTGCTACTTGGCTTGCGTATTGGGGAAGAGGAAAGGATTCAACGCCATAACTCGGCATGTGGCGAGATGTTGATTGAAGAAAGGACGTGTTGTCGTTGAAGATGATGCTGGTGTTGTTGTGGTTGTTATCGTCTGTTTCATTAGATCTTGTGATTCCTGCAAAGTGGTGGTGGGAAAGGGCAAAAGAGGGACGTCGCCGGGACACAAGGTGTCGAGGTTGTTTCTTTCATGTTCGTGCATGGAATAATATATTTGGAGACACCGAGGCCATAAACTACCAACACCATGCGGATGGACAGCTTTGGTCAGTAGGATAATCGCGGGTAATGTTTGCTCGGGGTCTTCTGTTAGAGCTTTATTCGTTAATAATGTTAGTCATTAAAAATTTTTATGAAATAAAGTTTTTAATTTTAAAATTTATTAACTAATATCACGAATCGACCGATTTTAATATAAAAGAAAATCGACGTTATCGATTTTTAAATTTAAAAATAGATCTACTTCTTTATTTTATATTTAAATTAAAAAATCAGTATTACAAAATCGACTTTCTTAATGCATAAAAACAGACGACATTAATCAACAAATTTCAAAAAACAAGCTCGCTCCTGTGGTAATAACAAAACCCTCCTTTCTGCATGCCCGTTCTCTTTTTCCCTCGCTCTCCCTTCCATGGTTGCACGGGGGGTGGAGGGGAGGAGCGCACCACCGCTTTTCCTGGAGACTTCCCTTTGGCTGACTTGGGATTGGGGATTGTCTCGATGCAAGCTTTCGTTTTGCAGGGCTTTCGGGACCCTTCCCTTTCTGTCTCGACATCGTTATCTTACATTGGATTGGTCTCTGAGGTTGGTTTCTTGGTATTCGTAATCCCGGTCCAGATTTGTCCCCCCCCCCCCCCTTCCTTAACCGTGTCTTTTCGGCTGCTGGTCATCTGGGTTTTAGTTCAACCTGATTCGGTTTTATTGTTCTGGGGTCCAACGAGGAGCTGGAGATACACTCGGCCGCTAATCTAGTCGGGGGAAGGGAGGGAGTGCCCGGATTTTTGGGTCCGGGGGGTTGTTTTACTGTGATTTACTGACAGGAGTTCTGGGCAATTCTTTAATATGAATTATGAATGTGGGTGTGTCTTCACTATTTTTGTTCATTCGTGTCCTTTGGTCCGAGTTTGATACAGAAGTAAAAAACAGTTTGCGGTGGTGTGTTGTAGTTAATAACTAGCTCACTGTTTCAGATGCACGGCACTGACCCAAAGACCCCAGTGTTTTTGCTTTTGTGTTCCCTTTTTATCTTCTTTGGGGTGTGGTTTGTCTGCATCTGGTTTTGATTGCTTACGTTTAGTCTCCTGCAATTGTTATTCCCCCACCTGAAGTGAGGGCTTTTCATCATCCTCTTCCTGCCGCTCCTTCAATCCGTGGTGCATTTTAGTTCTCTTGGGGAGTGTGGTTGTGGTTGTACTGCTGCTGATTGTTGTTTCTGGTATAAGTTTGATTTTTCTTGAAAGGGGGTTTTGGTTCGTTCTTAATGGGCAGTGTTTAATGTTTGGAGCATAATTTGGTGTAGGACTTTGAAGGAAACAAGATGGAATTGGCAGATCAGCTAATTGTAGGGAACTTCTTCTTCTTCCTTTATTTTTTCCTTTTCTTGTTCCCCAGGAATCCTCCACCAGGAGGATGGCAAGGCACCTAGGATATGAACTCCATTCATGGTTTCTTGAAGCCAAATGTGTTGAGTATTGGGCATTGTCAACTACTTAGTTGAGTAATACCCTCACTATGCAATCTCTCATTTTTCTCGTACTACCTTAGTTGATCTGTTTGTGCTGTATCTACAGCCCGAAGGTTTTGAGAATTGGGTGCTAGTTGGGTTTTCTGTTGAAAAGTTTTCGGTATGAAATCTGAGTTATACGCTGGCGGCTTCTGTTTTTACATAAGAGTTGAGATTTTTCTTCTTTGTTAGTCTTTTTCGAAATTTCAAACTTATGCTTAGTTAAGTTCCACACATGACTTCAACTCAACCTTTTGTATACTGTGAAAAATTGGGTCATGAACTTTAATTCCCGAGTCATCGTCCTGTGTCCTCGCCAAGGCTTGAATAAGGTCAGAGTTACAACACTTGAGACCTCCTTGGGACTAAAAACCAGCTTTAACGGTTCTAATAGAAAGCTCCAGTTTGGCAATCATTGTTCATCTTCTCACAATTTTCAGGAATGATCTATTGTTTTCTTCTTGTGCATCCATTGATGTTTCCATCAATTTCATATGACATAGTAACTGAATTGTTTTGGTGATTATTCTGTTAGCTGGCTTCTATATGGAGCTGAACAATTACAGCAGGCGAAGTGAACGGCAGTCTTCAATGCTTGCAAATGGCATCGGAAAGTCGGCTGCAGTGGACGATGATTTCGATCCATGGACGGCATGGGCATACAAGCCACGGACGATATCATTGTTACTTATTGGAGCATGTTTACTTATGTAAGTTGGGTGTGATTTCAATTCTCCCTGTTCGAATAATGGTATGATCATCAATTGTTTGATGGTTCTTGTAGATGGGCTAGTGGGGTACTAAATTCAGAAAGTTTCTCGTCAGTCAAAGGGTTGGTCCATCATCTTCTAATTGTGAGATGTAGTCGATGCAAGCACGATATTTCCACGACTTTCATTTGCTAAAAAAAAAAGGATTCGAGGGGCTATTGTTGTGCTTCTTACTTGCAGGGGGGTATGGGCCATGATTGCTGTTTATCTTGCTTATAGTTTGTTGCAGGCCCCTTCGACGTGAGTCTTCTCAATTAAATTGATCCGATATAACCTTTTATTGATAGCTTCATATACATGCTCATTTTTAGGTTCCTGACAACTGAATGTTTATGATTTATAACCAAGGACCAGGGAACGTGTACAGGATCCTCATAAGGCCACATCCTGCACTTTGACGCCTAGTTCACGGGATGGCCGTTATTTATCTCAATGCTCTTACTTTCCCGCTTTTTCAGGTGATCCCATGTTGACAGGCATCTGAGTATTTATTGTATTTGTTTAAGATGATTTAGTAATTTTCTCAAGCTCTTGATATAGATTCTGGAATTCTAGTCAGAAAAATGGTTATAATCTTCTAAATCTCAGTCCTTTAAATCTTCATTTCTCCTCCGGAATCGGGAGAATGCCCAGCAATTCATGAACTTCGTCCAGATCTAGGAACTGGTAGGGACTCCACTTGAGAAACATTCGATGTCATATTACTCGGATTCATCTGCCTCACCTTCATCGGGGATTTTACATTTGATATGATTGAAAATGCAGAGCTCCCGGAAAGATCTTATGGTGCTGATTGCTGCATTTATATCCCGGAAAATCCCACAAGCCGGTTTAAGAATGTTTATGTATGATTTCTTCCCGAATGATTTGCCCATTCCTCTTCAATGGTCTTTATACAACCTTAAGCTCTCTTTTAGTTCCAAAACTATAATACATTTGTATCTGTTAACCTAAATGGAATTGGATCCCTCCCACAGGACACACTTCTTGATGAGTTTGTGCTAGCTCACATATTCGGCTGGTGGGGAAAAGCAATTATGATCCGTAATCAGCCTCTTCTGTGGGTTCTTTCAGTAGGATTCGAGTTCATGGAGGTCCCTTGCTTTCATTCTTTCTGTTCTCGTTCAGGTGTCATTTTAACGAATGTCTGTCTTCAATTATTATGTTTTCAAATATCTAATATGTCTTTTGTTCGACTTCTATGGTGTTTCCAGCTTACATTTCGACACGTTACCGAACTTCAATGAATGCTGGTGGGATAGCATTATTCTCGACATCTTGATCTGCAATTGGTTCGGTGAGTTTCGGTTGAGTGGTGGAAATTTCTGAGCATATTTGCCCACTTTAAAATTTCCGTTTTCTTCAGGTATTTGGGCTGGTATGCGCACAGTATGGTACTTTGATGGGAAAACTTACGAGTGGGTTGGAATCAGCCAGCAGCCTAGCGTGATGGGCAAAGTAAGACTCAACGAACATCTCTCAGTTTTAATGACCTTTGGTCTAAGTCACCCGAAACTTTCCCTTGTTGGCTGAATGTGCGCTGCAGGTGAAGCGAACGTTGGGCCAGTTCACTCCGGCTCAGAGGGACAAAGATGAGTGGCACCCGTTGCTGGGTCCCTGGAGATTCCTTCAAGTACTCACTCTCTGTGTGGTGCTTCTAACTTTCGAACTAAACACGTTCTTCCTTAAGTTCTGTCTGTGGGTCCCACTGAGGAACCCCATGATAGTATATAAGTTAATTCTTTGGTGGCTCATTGCGATTCCTACTATCCGCGAGTACAACTCATACCTCCAGGACAGGTTTGATCTCGGGTTAGCCCAAGCTGATGACACCATTTCCAATCACAAACCTTTTTACTTTCTCCGTGATTTTAAATATGTTCCTGACAATTCAGGAAGATGGTGAGGAAGGTCGGAGCTTTGTTTGGCTATCACTCGCCATCTGCATAGTGGAACTACTCATTTGCATCAAGTTCGGACACGGTATTATCCTATTCCAAATGACTTTGTAACACAACATGCTCATTAGGCGTTGCTGGTGCTCGAGAACAGCTGTTCTGCTTTCCCTTTATCTTCATTCTTTCGTGGACAGGTATGTACCCGGAACCCATGCCATGGTGGCTGGCCATCTTCTGGTCATCGGCCGGAGCAGCGCTTGTTCTGTACCTCACTGTCTGGTCATTCCGGCTGCGGAAAGCCATGGAGAGGAAGAGGAAATGAGTCCCGGATTAACGATTAGCCAGGACATTCTTTCATTTCTTTACCATGATATCATTGGCGTTGTAAATGCCATTCTTTCAATTTTATCTGGAGATGTCGCCTCGGCGGGCCATTCTCGATAGGACATACTTCCAACGAAATGCATCGAGTTTTCGGAGCAATGATAGGGGTCACGTTGAGTTAGTGCTACTAGAGCAGAAGCTGTAACCTTTTGGACGAAGATATTCAGACGAAAAATCTGGTTATGGGGCCTAACCGCTTCGTTTCGGACAAGGAGAAACAATAAAAGATTCGACCTTTCTTCTTACATCAACAATCCTTTTAGCAGCGGACGGTAAGGCGAGAAGAAGAAAGAGGACGTGCACTGCCGCCGCCACCATGCTATCCAATGTTTGGCTCCCTACTTGCTCCTCCCTCCATGGACTGGCGAAACCCCATCGGTCTTCTGGCTTGCAGCTCCACGGGAACCCATGGAGGACCGGGTTAAAGTTCTCGAGATTGAGGAGGGTCCTACCGTGTTGGACTTGTTGACTAGCAAACAAACGTATCGGGAATATTTGACAGACGAATACGCGCTTCGGTTGTTGTTTCAAAAATGTGATTGTCGTGAATAAAAAGTAACAAAGAAAAACAATGTCTAAAAAAGAATGAATACTCACATAAGCTTGCAAAGTGTAGCAAAAAACAAGTTGAACCTTAAAAGATAGATGATAATGCAATTTATGTTTAAATTGTGATTGTGTTAATAACTTTATTATACGTAAAAGCCTACTTGTATAAAATCATAATCATCTGTCTAAGATCTCAGGGTTATTTTTATGATGAGTGGCATTAGTTATGTCGTATCTTAATTGTTAATGAATCGCTTCATTTTCCTTATTGTCAAATCAACTCCTAACCGCCTTTGGTCTTATGGTACGTGTCCTTCGTCTTTCGCCTGGATGGGTTAGAAATTATTACTCTCTTTTGTGCGAATATGACATTGGCGTCGTTTAACATTCAACAATCATTGGAACCAGGCAACACTCTTGTAACGAGCGATGACAACTGGTTGTGGTTTAGTGGGGGAAAGGACGCGATTCAAGTGATGGCAACTTGCCTTGGTAGGTGAAGACCAAACGATCCCCATGTACCAGGCTTTTTGATGTGCTACCACCCGCGGAAACGGGGAATACTATGACGACTGTGAAAGAGAACAAACGGGAACTACGAAACGAACGAACGGGATAGAACTCGGACCGCCACGGATACAGCCTAAGCATTACCGGGACTGCCACGAGGGTTGAACGCCTCATAACCGGATATAGAAATACCACCGATTATGGGAATGCTCGGATAAAATCTAGCCACTCTTGGAATCCACCAAACGATAAGAGAAGTTGCGCAAAGTTAAAGAAGAATTTGACGGCCGCCAAATTTAGGTAAAAATAATCAAAATGTTCTATCTAAACCTAAACAAAGGAGTCATATTTATAGAAGACCTAAAGTGGGCTAACCATAAATCCCAATTAGGCCCAAAATGGATAAAATCAAAAGCAAATTAAAAAATAAGTCCAACTTTCTTAATTTAAAGAGTCTAGACCAGAGTCAATTAGTCTCGTCTTAAAGTGTTCTCGAGTTTTCGGGACTCGAGTTGGAGCTGATCTCGAGATAAACTCTCGTCTTCTCGAGTTAACGAATCAGCTCGACCTCTTCAACAGCGTGAAGGTGCTCCTCATATCGAGCGCTCCTCATATCGAGCACTCCTCTCGACTTGATCTCGACTCAGCCTTACTTAATTTAACTCGCATCATCCTCCCTTTGTTGAGGAAGAGTTGTCCTCAAATCAAGGGGTTCTTTGTCATCCCCATATAATGCATGATCCTGGATATTGAATGTGCTGACACTTCATACTCCCCTGGTAAGTCGATCTTATAAGCTGATGGAAAGGACCATCAGCCATGGGCATGAGCTTATTCTTCCTCCTTGATGGAAGCCTCTCCTTTCGCAAGTGCAAGATCCCCGGGTTGGAATATCCGCTCCTTTTTACCACGATTCGCCTTAGACTAGTACTTCTCATTTTGTTGCTCAATGAGGGTTCGAATCATCGCATGGAGCTTTAACATCTCTTCAGCTCGCCGAACCGCGTCTTTCTCGAGAACCCTTACTAGGCATTGGTAGTAACTCGATTGGAATTCTCAGGTTAATACCATACACCACTTCTAACAAAGTAGCTCGAGTAGTCAGATGAGGGGCTCGATTATAAGCGAACTCAACTTGTGCAAGCTTGATGTTCCCATCCTTCCGATTCTTGGACACCATAGCCCGAAGTAGGCTTTCCATAGTCTTATTTACAACCTCAGTTTGTCCATCTGTTTGTGGATGGCAAGTGGTGTTGAACAATAGCTTTGTCCCAAGTTTGTGCCAAAGTATCTTCCAGAAGTAGCTCAAGAACTTGGCATCTCGATCAGACACTATCGATGATGGGACCCCATGCAGATGAACAATCTCTCGAAAATAAAGATCTACCACGTGAGAAGCATCATCCGTCTTACTGCAAGCAATAAAGTGAACCATCTTTGAGAATCGATCCACAACAACCATGATCGAGTCCTTCTGGCATTGTGTTCGGGGCAATCCAAGGACGAAATACATGCTCACATATTCCCATAGAGGTTCAGCTACATGTAATGGTGTGTAGAGGCGTTGTGACTAGATGTGACTCTTTACGCGTTGACAAGTTGCGCAACGTCGGACTAACTTTTGTACGTCCTTAGCCATTCAAGGCCAGTAGAAATGCTCCTGAAGCATCTCGAGAGTTTTCCCGACTCCTAGGTGACTAGCGAGTCCTCATCCATGTACTTCTCAAATAAGATGCTCGTGAATGGAGCTTCGGGGAATGCACAAATTAACTCCTTTGAATAGAAAGCCATCGAATAGATGATATTGCTCACCAGACTTCTCGAGACATCCCTTATACACTTCTCCAAAGTTTGCATCATTCGAGTACAACTCTTTCAACATATCGAATCCGATCAACTTCGATTCCATTCTGGACATAAGAGTTGATTTTCTCGACAACGCGTTTGCGACTACATTCTTCACCGACTTATGCTTCAAGACGAAAGTAAATGATTGGAGAAATTCCACCCACTTTGCATGTCGTCGATTAAGCTTTGCCTACCCATTGACATGCTTCAAGGAATCATGATTCGTATGAAGAACGAACTCCTTGGGCATCAAATAATGAGTCCATGTCTTGAGTGTACGAATGATGGCATAAAACTCATGATCATAGGTCGAGTAGTTCAGTCGAGAATCATTTAACTTCTCGTTGAAATATGAAATTGGTCGGCTCTCTTACAACAATTCGCCTCCAATCCCTACTCCTGAGGCATCACACTCGACTTCAAACACCTTCTCAAAGTCAGGGAGTGCCAATACAGGCACTTCGCAAAAGCGACTCTTGAGCAACTGGAAACTAGATTGAGCCGCGGGAGTTCATTTGAAGGACGTTTCCTTCAAACACTCTGTCATCGGGGCTGCAATCGAATTGAAATCCTTGATAAATCTCCGATAAAATGACGTTAGGCCATGAAAGCCTCAGACGTCATGAGTTGTCTTGGGAGTAGGCTAATCTCGAATATCAGCAACCTTACTCTCATCCACCTGAATACCTTCTTTCAAGATGACGTTCCCTAGAATGACAAGTTTGGAAATCAAAAACACGCACTTCTTGCTATTCCTGAATAGACGTTGCTCCCTCAATTTCTCGAACAACTGTCTAAGGTGGTTGTTGTGTTCCTCCTCGTTGCGGCTTTATACCAGAATATCATCAAAATAAACAACCACGAATTTCCCGATGAAAGGACGAAACATCTGGTTCATCAATCGCATGAAGGTACTTGGCGCATTCGAGAGACCAAACGACATAACCATCCACTCGTACAACCCGAATTTGGTTTTGAAGTTCGTCTTCCACTCATCTCCTTCCTTCATCCGAATATGGTGATAGCCACTTTGTAGGTCTACCTTCGAGAAAGCTGTCAAACCATGCACCTCATCGAGCATATCATCAAGTCGAGGAATGGAAAATCGATACTTGACGGTGATCTTATTGATTGCTTGACTGTCGACACACATTTGCCATGAACCATCATTCTTGTGAACCAAGATAGCGGGAACGGAACACGGGCCGAGGCTCTCTCGAACAAAGCCTAGTTCAATGAGTTCATCGACCTGCCGCAGCAGCTCTCTCGCCTCGTCGGGATTACATCGATACGTAGGTCAATCAGGTAGTGACACTCCAGGAATGAGGTCGATTTGCTGTTGTATGTCCCTCAGCGTGCCCGGCATCTCCTCGGAAAACACATCCTCGAATTCTCGTAAAAGTGCCTCAAATCGAGAGGAACAATCGAGGCCTGCTCTTTTCCTTCCTCTAACAACATCAGCATGTACACATACTTCTCCTCGCGAATATCTCGAGTCAACTCCACCAACTTCGAATTGACTTCCCGAGTCTGATATCCTTGTGAGGGTTTGGTTAGTACTTGTGTGGTCAAGGGAAGAAGCGTAATCTTCTTCTGATCGAGAGTGATGGAATAGATATTCTTGTACCCATCATAAACTACTCGCCGATCATATTGCCACGGCCTTCCCAATTACAAGTGACACACATTCATCGGTACTACATTGCAAGTCACTAAGTCCTTGTAGCTCTAACCAATGCTCAATGAAACCAACACCTGCTTAGTCACCCTTAGATCACTCTCTTTGCTCAACGATTTGAAGCTTGTATGGTCGAGGATGTGGCTTAGTCGATAACTTTGGCTTCTCAACCATGGTAGTAGAGGCCACATTGGTGCAACTCACATTGTCGACAAACACACAACACACCTTCCCTTGTATAGTGCATCTAGTTTGAAATATCCTCTCCCGTTGGTCGACTTCATCAAGCACCACATTTGCATTAAGGGCTTTTCGAATGACCAACAACTCGCCCTCATTGGGGTCCTCCACTACTTCTTCTTCGACATCCCAGATGGGTTCTCCTTCTCGAACAAACACCTGATCATCCTCCAAAAGCTTGATAATAGTAACAGTTCGTCGATTTGGGCACTTAGAAGTTATATGCCCAACTCCTTGACACTTGAAACACTTTCTCGAGACACTAGTGTTTGGGGTGGCCAAACTTCAGTCTTGACCTTGTCCCTGTCGTTACTCGAGATTGGAGTTCTCGAGGACGAACTCCCTTTGCTGAAAGGAGTGCTCCTCATGGCTGGCTTCACAAGCGTTCTCCTAGCTTGCTACTTCTCGACTTTATGGGCTAAGTTGCGTAAATCCGTGAAACTCCAATAAGGCTGCAACTCGACAGCGCCCACCACTGGGGTCTTCAACTCTTTGATATACCTTGCAATGGTTTGCTCAAGGCGTTCAGCTATATCACACTGGAGCATCAATTGCTTGTACTCGTGAGTGTACTCTGAACACTCAAAGACTGTTGAAGCGAATTCAATATGATGAACAAGTCATGTCGATACCGCTCGAGCAGAAACCTCTTCTCCATCTCCCTTTTCATTTTGTCCCACGAGCGAGTCTTCTCTTTCCCTTCTCGACGACGCTGCTGATTCAAGTTCTCCCACCATAAGCTAGCGTACTTTCGAAGTCGAACGGCTGCCACCTTAACTTGTCTTTCCTCTGGAATCTCTTCATAGTTGAATAGTCTCTCAATAGCTTGAAGCCAGTCGAGAAACTCCTCGGGGTCTATCTTTCCTTCAAACTAAGGAATGTCTACTCGCATATTACTAGGATGCGCGGGTTGACGTTCTTGAGTTTGCCTCCTGGGACTCTCGTCGTCCTGAGTTGATCTCCGAGGACTCTTCTCGTTCTATCCACAAACGGATTTTCTTCCGCGTCCTCAAAATATCGATAAGATTGTGGTTCAGGTTGCCTTCTTTCTTCCAGGAGCTGTTGCATTTGACGGCGTAACTCTCCAACCTCTTGTTCTAAACGAGCCAAACGGGCCTCCTCCAACGTCATCCCACACCAGAATCTATTCACCATTGCTACCACCGTGCGCTCAACAACAACTCAACACACTCAACAACCCAGCTCTACATGACCATGCGATGTCCAACGACTGTGCGCTCCGATATCAATTAATGCGCTACCAGCCGCAAAAACGGAAAAAGACACCACGACGATATCAAAACGCATGAACAAACCGAAGGAAACGAAAGGGATAGGACTCGGATTGCCACAGATACAGCCGAAGCACCACTGAAACTGCCACGATGGTTGAACGTCGCACAACCGGATACAGTAATACCACCGATTATGGGAACGCTCGGATAAAATCTCGCCGGAACAGAGAAGTCCCGATGGGCGGCGAAGGCGAAGAAGTTCCTGGTCAACCCCAAGTGGATAGAAGCCTCCTATAACAGATGGAAGCGGCTGCCAGAAGAGAAGTATTCCGTCGAACAGGCCGTCAAACGCGTAGGAAAAAGTTGCAGGGGGGAATTGTTCGACCATGTCCTTGCTTGGGTTAGTTGATGGAACCGGCCGTGCTCGTGGACTGGCGTGGATCCTTGTTGTTGCCGAATTTGCTTCGGCCTTATCAAACAAGTTTTATTTTCATTATACGATTATCGGATTTGAATAGAGTGAGAAGAGAACAAGCGCCGCCATTGTGCGCTGATGTCATCGTGACGACCGAAAAAATCCCCAACGACCAGAAATAAAAAGCCCTCCCCTCCCTTCAAGCAGTCCGTTCTGTACCCGAAGCCGTCTTTCTTTCTTTACGCCGTTCCCCGCGCCGCTGTCCGTCGGCGCAATCGTCGTCGATCTTCGATCCGCGGGTGAACAATGGGAGAGCGTAAGGTCCTGAACAAGTACTACCCGCCGGATTTTGACCCGGCGAAGCTGCCGAGGGTAAGGCGCCCCAAGAACCAGCAGATCAAGGTCCGCATGATGCTTCCCATGAGCATCCGCTGCTCCCTCTGCGGGAACTACATCTACAAGGGTACCAAATTCAACTCCCGCAAGGAGGACGTCATCGGCGAGGTCCGTAGGCCGATTTTGATTTCTCTAGGGTTTCATTGATTCGATTGGGTTTTTTGGTTTTGGGTTCTCATTGAATTCGTGTTTCCGTGGTGTTCGTTTTGGTGCAGACGTACTTAGGGATTCAGATTTTCCGGTTCTATTTCAAATGTACCAAGTGTTCTGCCGAGATCACAATGAAGACCGACCCCCAGAACTCGGATTATGTGGTTGAGTCCGGCGCCACAAGGAATTTCGAGCCATGGCGAGAGAAGGATGAGGTATTTGCTTTTTTCAGTTTTATGCTCTTCATTGTGTGTTGCATTGGTTCTCGATGGTTTTTGGTTTTCGGTTTGATGATCAAGGTGATGATTTTGTTGGATATAGGAAGCGGACAAGGAAAAGAGAAAGAGGGAACAGGAGGAGATGGGGGATGCGATGAAGTCACTGGAGAATCGTACAATGGATTCGAAGCGTGAGATGGATATTCTAGCGGCCCTCGATGAGATGAAGTCCATGAAAGTATGTCTAGTTAGATTTGATATCCATGTTTGGCAAGTTTGGATGAAAAGAGCCTGACTAGTATTTTTGCTGTTTTAGATTTCATTCGCTTCAATATTATTTGCTGATTTGTCTGTTGTTATCATATAACTTGGAGTTAAATGGATAATGTCAATGTTTTCCATTGTTAGATAATTAGTACTGCTCAATTATTCTTGGCTACAATTAATTCTGATTTCATGTTCCGTGCAGTCTAGGCATGCTACTGTCAGTATAGATGCGATGCTGGAGGCCTTGCAGCGTACTTCTGCAGACAAGGTAGGGTTTGAACTGAATTCACTTCTCATTTTATACTACTACTGCCACCATCCAAGATATATCCACAATTCCACATGCTTATTGGTTTATCATTCGAACTATTCCTTTTGTTCATTGTTGTTGTTATTTCTTAACCTTTGTGCTCCGGGATTATTCTTCACTGTTCACTCGCAAACCACCTGGGGTGTCATTAGTTTTTATCTCAAGTAGTTTTTCAATCTCTGAAGAGAATATTGATGTTATAATACAGGAGAAGAAGTTAGAGGAAGAGGACGAGGCTTTGATCAAATCAGTAGTCTTCCATGTGAGTAACCAGAGTCCCGATTTCAGCTCCCTTGTTGTTGTGTTACTCTTTAAAATGTTTTTAGTTTTGCTAACATAGTATTCTATGTTGATTCAGAACTCAAAAGACTTTGTTCGTAGAATTGAGGATGATTCTGATTCTAATTCTGACGAGGAAGATGATTTAACTGTTCATAAGGTCAGTCATGTATACTGTCATCAAGCGTATGTATCACTTCTTAAAGCATAGGACCATGTAATTTTAATGTGTCTGAGCACCTTGTAATTTCCAGAAAATGTTTACGCTCTCAATGCCTATTTCTTTTACTATTTATTTTGACTTTACATTTCTTTATCCTTTTTCAATCATGGAGGTTTTTGGTTTGCTTAATGGGCCATCTTGTGTATATTCTTGTTTTTTTTTTTCTTATGGCGCAGAAAAAGAAGGTTGCAGTGGAGTCTTCCACTGAAAAGTTGAATGTGTCGAAAGAAGCTTCTACTAGTGAAACAATAGGAACCACAGGTACCGCAACTTCTGCAATAATTTCATCATAGTTTTATGGTTGTGGAATCTTATTGTTTAAACTGTTGTTAATTACTCCACTGTTGTTCTCTTACTTGATGTGATTTATGCTTTTCAATCTAGTCCGATGTCTACTCTAGGAGGTAATACTCGTTCTCTTAAACTGTCTTTTATTGTATCTTCACAGGAAATCATAATGGATCCCTGGGGCCTGGTCAGACCAAGGTTATCTTGAAAAATTCATCCTTACAAATTTCTGTCGTGAAGAAATCGGCACCTACGTCTACTTTGTCTTCAACACAAGCTGAACAAAAAAATAACCTGGCGGAGCAAAGGGTGGCAAGCGGTGCTCTGCAGTCGCTCTTTCAAAGTTATGGAAGCGATGAAGATGAAGATGCTGACTGAATGCCTGGATAATCAATCCACAAGGTGTGCTTTTTTACCTGGCTATGTAATTTTCAAACGTGTTTAATGCATGCACTACCAGCAAACACTGCCAGTCCAGAACTAGCAAAGTTAGTTGGGGTTTAAAACACTAGCTTGCAATTCTTGTTGTGGTTGCGATCAAACTACCTTCTAATACCTAGCGGTTCCTGCACTGCAAACGTTCCTTGCACGTGTTATTGTATGAGTTACAGAATCTTTAAGGATCAACATTTTTCACAGGGACTACACTACAGTACATCAGCTGCTGTGTATTTCGGAATAACAACTCTACTGAAAGGTCTGAAAATGGCCAGAATCTAGAAAACTCGTCAAATGATTGACCAGGGCTAATAGTTTTGTGTGCTGATAATTTTGCATCATCTCTGTCTAGCTCAGGGAACATGTCATAGATACTGAGCTCTTGATTTGCATCAGATGATGGAATTGACGTGTGATCTGCGGTCGCTTTGGAAAAAATATCTGGCTGTGATGGTTTGATACCTGGCATTGAAGTGCTCCACCCATCTCCTGTTATTAGGTCTCGCATTTGCGACGGTATTGCCTGCTCGCTGAAAGACGCGCGTGAAGACCTTCCCGTCAAACGTTGTACTGTCTCCTTGAATACTTCGGGAGGGACATGTATTGTCGTAGGCATCACCTCATGAATGATGACCGGCGGCGGCGGTCGCTGGTAGTGCCCTCCCCCCTGCCCTAGTTTAGTTATCATGTGCGAATCTTTATTCACTTTGAGTAGTGTAGGCCGGTTCCCTTGGAGCCCTCGCCTGGGTGGCCGGCTCTTCGTAGCACAGTGCGACGTGTGATACATCTCCTCCTTGTTTTGCCTATCCACCTGCGTTTCCGACATAGTTTAGGGTGTGTGCTTGTTTGGGTCAAGTGAAACACACTTTTGTGCATTTTAGAAGCAGGCAATGTATATATAGGTTTATAGGGAAGATGGGAGGTATGAGAAGGGGTCTTTCTGAAGCAGAAGAATCGAGGGGTGGGGTTGGTGTGAGGGTGTGTGTATGATCAGGTCAATGTTAATGGGAGGGAGTTTTGCTCAATCCAAGTGATGTCAATTCAGTGTCTGCTTTGTTTATGTGGATTGGATGGAGAAACAGTAAAGAGTAAGATGTTTATGAATTTTTGGGACAGGAAAGGGAGTGGCCTCCTCGCCTGGTCAAGGCTTCGGCCTCCGCGTGGGCGGGGCCGGCCTTGTTCTTTCTGGAACGTGTGGACGAATTCTGTCTACCTGGGGAGATTTATTTTATTTCTTTTCTTTTCTTTTTATCAACCAGGACTCGTTTCACTTATATTCTCAGGGGTGAGAAAAAAGTTTGGAATTTTAAATATCGAATCGATTTTTTGATATTTCGGTATTTGGTATTTAGTTTAATTTTGTATCTTAGGTAAAATTTGGTTTTCGGTATTTTTATAAAAAAAATCAGTATTCCAAATTACCGAAATATAATTGAGTTTGAGCTTGGGTCTCGTTTGGACTCTTGGTTGATAGGACTTCGGTATTCCAAATTGACAAGCAGCCCGGTCCACCCACCTAGGGCTTCTCTCCTCTCCCGGTCAATCCTCGTCCCGACAGCACACTCAACTTTCGGTGCTCGTTTCGATATTTTGCACTATTACCACCGTACCTACCGACCGACACCACCCATTTTTTTCTGGAAAAAATAGAAAAGGCCCCGCCCCCGACCCCTCTTTCCTCCCTCCCACGTTCTCCTTGCTGCTGTTGGTTGCCGTCCGCTTCGACCCATGGCTACCCCTGGCGACGGCCTACCTTTGCCCCTGCCTCCTGGCCCCTCCTCTCACGTCACCAACCTCATCAACTCCACCCCTCCTCACGGCCTCCACTCCCCTTCCCGGGCCATCCTCTCCGACCGCTTTATCCCCGCCCGCTCTTCCTCCAACCTCGACTAGTTCACCTCGACCTCACTCCTTACAAGATTCTCCTCTGCGCTGCCCTCTTTGGTCCCCCCGCCACTCCCGACTTCTCCGACCAGATCACTGTCGGGGCCAAATCTGGGAGAGGTGGTGCCGACGGTGTCTCCGTGGGATATGGTTCTAGGAATGTGTTCACGTTCTGGGAATGTGTTCACGTTCTGGGAATGTGTTCGGCCTTTTAATTCGGCCCAACTAAAGTTTGGAAGATCCAAATACCGAACAGAAATACCAAAATTTATTTCGGTATTTCGGTATTTGGAAGTTTGGAGTTCGGTTCGGTATTTGAATGACAAAATATTAAAATTTTGTCATTTGGAACTTCGGTATTCGGTTCAGTTGGTATTTGACGTATCGAATGCTTACCTCTAGATATTTCTCCCCACGGAGGTGATTGAAAATACAGTTAAATAAATATAAATTATTTGGTCCAGTAATATGAGGTATGAATTAAGTTTGTGCTAATGTCACCTGCGCAATTCCTGAATCGTAGATATCGTGGACTCTAAGAATGCCCACGTGGCACCATAGATGTATAATACTCCGAAGTTGAAGATATAAAAGTTATTTGGAAAATATTTGAGAGATGTATGTCTCAATGTTTCTTGAATTCCGATATATTAGGTGTACTATAAATAAGTGACAAAGGACAAGATAATAGAGAGTAAATCCTGATAGCATAAAGGAGGATGTGTGTTCGGAAAGAGCGATCTTGTACTCGGTAGGCGTGTCACCTCATGAATGATGTCGGAAAGCGAGATTTTATACTCGACTTAAAGTTTGTACTTAATTGTTATAGTGAAATCTTCTTCTTTGTCTCTAGACGTAGGCCACGTAAAATTTTTATCTCCTTATTTTTCATTAACTTCCGATCAAGGATCGGATCTAATTCACACACTTTCGCATACAAGAACGTCTCCCTAAAGCTTTGGTAAGAAATGAGTAGTGAACATAACAACATCGCTTGGATCTACTCATCGATCTTGTCGCCGATCCTTTCAAATCCAAAGATGCAGACAACCAATTATACAGGTAAGATTTAACGGACATGCCTTCTGTCACTCTGAGCATGTAGAACCTTTGTCTGAGAAGAAATTTGTTGCTCAAAGTCCTCGTCATGTAAGACTCTCCAGCCTACTCCATAACTCGACCGATGTTGTCTCTTTGAGCATGTTCATCTGAACCTCGTTGGACAGACACGGCTGAATCGCCGATAACGCTTTAGCATACATCTCTTCGTACTGGTCAGAAATCAACTTTGAAGTGCTCTTCAACTGATCTGTAATAGCCTTATCCAATCTACCCTGTACCAGTAGCGCCGTCATCTTGACTTGTCACAAGTCGAAATTCATACTCCTATCCAACTTCTCGATCTCGAACTTGCCACCCGCCATGGATCTCGAGTCTATATAACCAAGCTTTGATACTAATTGTTGGCGAACGCGGAAGTGTTCTCATAGTTGACAAGGTATGGTCTGCTATTTAATCAAAACATTTGATTGATAAAGAGTTGACGGGTGAAACAAGGCAACCAATGGTGGAGGCATTAACATTAGACATGACTGGATCCAAATGTAGTAGCAATGTAAGGTGCTTCCAATGTGGTAAGAAATGGCACATAAAGAAAAACTGAAGGAAGCGGACATGGAAGTATGAAGGATTGCAAGCGTCAGCGGATGTTACTATATATACCAGCGATAATGATTCCAGAGACGGAGATGTGCTCATGACTAGCAAGGTGCAGGCTACAAACCCGAATCGGAGAGACCATTGTATGAGTACTGGATTCTCGACTCAGGAAGTGCTTTCCACATGAGTCCTCATAGGGCGATGTTTATCGCATACTATTCCACTACAGGTGGAGAGGTATGTTTGGGCAATGGTCGCAAGTGTAAAGTTGCAGGTGTGGGAACAATGTCGACTCGGAATGAAGGATAAAACTGTGAGAGAGTTGGCAGGTGTCTGACATGTACCTGACATCACGAGAAATGTTACTTTCGTGAGTGTTTTAGAAGCCAAGGGGTACGAATTTTCTGCTTCAGGTGGAACCCTCGATATTTGTCTAGAAAGACAGTTGTAGATGACCGGGAATCGATTAAAGAGCTTGTATGTTATGAGAGGTGTTGTTGTTATTAATATTGTTGGGTCTTCTGAAATGCGTCATGAACCTTTCAAGAGGAGTATTCAGTCAACAGAAAAGCAGGGTGATAGGTTGCAAGCGTAGAGAAGCAAGAAAATGTGGATAGTCAAATCCGTCGCTGATGGGGTTGGATGTTCCGTTGACTAGGCTCGTTGGAGCCTACAGAGGAGAAGAAGAGAAATTTTCACATCTAGTCTCGGGCATACTAGTACATAATATAGACTTTGGCCTAAGTTGGAGTTTGATAGGATTTTGTTGCCCGAAGTCGAAAATATTATGATTTAAATATTTGATTCGTTCGTGAAATATACAAAAGGTGAGAGTCTTCTAGAGTAAATATATTGAATGATATATAATTATGTCACTAATATATTTACCTATTGTTATAGAAGATGATGTTTCCCGAAATTTGTACTCTATCGATATCGTAAAATCTTCTTCTCTGTCGTAGGTCGATTGACCGAACTGGATCCGATTCACACGCTTTCGCGGACTTCTGCTGCATACTGGTGTTAGGCGTGCCATCTCCCGGACGAAGGCCGGAGGAAGGCGATGGGCAGAGTCGTGATGGATGGTGTGTGCTGGCATTCTCGTTTAATGACGTGCCATCCTAGACGCCCATCCTGCATTCCACAACCAGCTGCAGGCAAAGGCAAGAAGGGGTGCCTCAGGTGCAGCCTTTACGACCACCGTGACAACTCCCCTATGGCCTGCTCCTTCCATGGTCACACTACCGGCCTGTTGATGTACTCACACAACTTTCAGTGCTGGTGGAACGTTCCTGTGATCTTAAATGGATCGTGTACAGAGCCTTTTTTCGCTGGCCCCACCGCACCAGGGGATCGACGAGGAGTGGAGTGACCGTTCTGGTGTCAGACTACAGGTGGAACGACCAGGGAAACCACCTCAACACTGACAGGGCCAACTGGAAGAGGAGGTGGAGCTGCTGTGCGGAGTACGAGGACACCCCGCCATGTCTTAACCGTCAGCCTAGTAGGGAATTTAGCTTTCCCCATTTGACAAAATCTTAGGAAGACATTCACCCGACCCCAGTTTTTCATCATCATCACATCCCCAAATCACAACATAATATGCAAGGGGCAGGAAGATAACAATAAACAGAATATCATTGAGAGAATGCCTCCTTCACAAAAAAGAGAATTCAGGAGGAAATATACATCATGTTTCTCTACCTTCCACTTTTTCCACATTTATTTGAGCGTCATTCCAGAAGGAGAGGGCTCTGGACAGAAATCAAACTCCACCATGCCGTTCCATTTCCCACACTCCAAGACAAAATCAAAATGCTTCCTTTTCAGGGAGAAACCTCGATGCACTATCGTCTTCAGGGAATCAAGAAAAGCCATCGCTGGCACCGCCAGCTATTGTCTTGAGATTATTGTTTTTCCAAATAATCAAGATGCCACAACAAAAAAACAGTTTGAGGGGAGGCTACTCTATGGTATTTAAGCTGGAGCGTCCTGCGTGATCTTCTCTGCCTTTGCAATAACCTCCTCTATACCACCAACCATGTAGAATGACTGTTCCGGGAGATCGTCGTACTTCCCGTCCAACACACCCTGTCCAAAGGGAATAGCGGTCACTCATCAAGGGCCAAATCTAGAAAAATGCCCGAATCGATCGCAACAGGCATTAAAACAGACGTAAAATAACCGGCCTGCAAAAGTGTCACGTGGATGTTTCCGACAATCAGACTGCCAAAATAAGACCTTGCACTATGTTACCTGGAAGCTGCTGATGCTCTCTTTCAATTCTACATACTTTCCAAGAGCACCGGTGAACACTTCGGCCACATGGAAAGGCTGGCTCAAGAATCGCTGTATCTTACGAGCACGGGCCACTGTCAACTTATCCTCTTCACTGAGCTCATCCATACCCAAGATAGCAATGATATCCTGGAGATTCTTGTAGTTTTGAAGAACTTTCTGCACTCCTCGGGCAGTGTTATAGTGTTCCTCGCCCAAAATGAGGGGGGAAAGTAGACGAGATGTAGAGTCTAGAGGATCCACAGCAGGATAGATACCGAGCTCAGCAATCTGAAAAGAGGAAGTTCAGCAATGCTGGAGCGAAAGAACATATCTGAGCAATATACATGACCGAGTAACTTAAACCTGTCGGGACAGCACGGTGGTGGCATCCAAGTGAGCAAAAGTAGTAGCAGGAGCAGGATCTGTCAAGTCATCAGCAGGCACGTAGATGGCTTGAACAGAAGTAATGGAACCTTTCTTGGTCGTGGTGATACGCTCCTGTAGTTCTCCCAGATCGGTAGAGAGAGTTGGCTGATAACCCACAGCAGATGGGATACGACCAAGCAAGGCAGACACTTCAGAGTTGGCCTGCAGTGAATATATTACATTTTTGGGCACTATCGCAAATATCTAATTGATCTAGCAACTTCACAGAACAATACGCACCTGAGTAAATCTGAAAATGTTATCAATGAAGAGAAGCACATCCTGTCCTTCAGCATCTCGGAAGTGCTCAGCAACAGTCAGCCCAGTAAGTCCGACACGAGCACGAGCACCTGGAGGCTCATTCATTTGACCGTACACAAGTGTACACTTGCTCTCGGACTGCACCATGCAAGAATGGCAATGAAAACTAAACTCCCACTAGAACCAAAAAACCTGTGATGTGCAAAGAAGACAGTTTACTGCTTTCTCGCCCAACTTGATGACACCACTCTCAATCATTTCTCTGTACAAGTCATTCCCCTCACGGGTACGCTCCCCCACACCAGCAAACACAGAGAAACCACCTATAAAAGTAAAATTGACACAAAAATTAAGAAAAAGGGAGCGAGTGAATGCTAATGATAATAATTGGTTAAATGCCAACCATGAGCTTTGGCAACGTTGTTGATCAGCTCCATAATTAGCACGGTTTTCCCAACACCAGCACCACCAAACAGCCCAATCTTTCCTCCCCTTTGGTAGGGAGCAAGAAGATCCACAACCTAAATAAAGCAACCCTCAACCAAATATCGAGCTAAAAATTTCCTCCTTTGAATTTGAAAGGATTGGAAATTAAGAGCAAACAACCTAATTTGAATGTCAAATACCTTAATACCAGTCACAAGAATCTGTTGCTCAGTAGACTGCTCAACGAAAAGGGGAGCCTCTCTGTGAATGGGGAGGTAATGATCCGTTTCTGATTAAAGAAAAATAAAATGGGTGAACAACTGGTGTCAACAATTAACAATCAGCATACCGCCCCATCATGGAAGCAACACTCACTAAGTTCTCCACAAGCATCAATGGCCTCTCCGATGACATTTATGATACGTCCGAGAGTAGCCCTTCCCACTGGCACCTACCACAAGAAAACCCCCAAAAAATTCAAACAAAATTGAGTCAACAGGACAGGCTGAAACACCAGATTCCACACCTGAAACAAAAAAATTCACGAGATCGCACTCAAATCCAGCTCAATTGAGAAGTCGAGCAACATTACAGTGATCGGAGATCCGGTGTTGAGGACGCGCTGACCCCTGACGAGTCCATTCGTCTCGTCCATGGCAATACACCTCACGATATTCTCCCCCAAATGCTGAGCCACCTCGAGAACGACCCTAAAGGAGTGATCCTGAACCTCCAGGGCGGTCAAGATGGGAGGCAACCCGCCGTCCTCAAACCTGACGTCGACGACGGCACCGATCACCTGGCAGACCTTGCCGATAGATCCGGCGCAGGTGAACTCATCCGTGATCTTCCCGGAGGCCTTGCCGGAGGCGGGAGGAGGAGGGGAGGAAGAGGGGGAAGCGGCGGAGGCAGAGGCGGCATACTGAGCGGCGCGAGTGAGGAGGTAGCCGAGGGGAGAGGGGGAGTGGCCGAGGGAGGGCCTAGTGGCTGCTGGAGATGCGGAGAAGGGAGATCGGCGGCTGGAGGAGCGGAGGAGAGTGGATAAGAGCCTGCGCGAAGCCATGGTGGCGGCTTCGATCGGGATGGGGCTTTTTTTTTTCGTTGGTTACGGAGACTGCGTTAGGGTTAAAAGCGTGGGTTTGGGGAAGTCGACGATGGATTCGGAGGAGGCGATGATCGAGTGCGATGAGCTGTACGTTTGCTTCGGTGGGGTCGCGGAGGCGATTCAGCGGGACACGTGACCTTATAATGGGCCGTGGTCCGTGGGCCGGTCTGAGCCTTGCAGATGACGTCACGGTCCGAATGGCCGAGCTTACTTGGTTCTCACTAGTTCTTGGCCCATATTGTTTTAGGGGTCTATGGGCTAAAGGGCTCGTAATATTGGGCCTATAAGAAAGACGACCCTGTCTTGCAATTTTTTTTAATTTACAATCAAATTAGGCGATAATATATAATACTATTACAATTATCAAATATAGCATAAACTTTGTCCCCTTTTTTTTCGATTTAGCATAATATTCCAAAAATATCCTCTTACATCCTACCGTTGGGCCGTTATCTCTATAATAACATTCGTTAGCGCCACATTTTATATATTTTTTTCCCATGCCAAATTATCAAATACATCCTAAACTTTTTCGCTATTTTTCAATTTAGCCTAACATTTGAAAAATTTTTCTTACATCTCAATGTTGGACTATTATCTCTATTATATCATTCGTTATCATTCGTTAGTTGTCCCCAATATGAACAAATGTTGTAATAGAATTTTCTTATCTATTATGAACAAATTGTAGTTTTCTAATTTGAGTCAAGTTAAATGTCTAAACATATCTAGGATGACTAAATTTCAAAACATGCCCACACAAGTATATTGTCATACATTATCTATGAACACACAATCATTATCTAAGCAAATAATAATGCATAAGTATGTTAACATTGTTATAAAAATACACAACACCACACCCAGATTGCGATAAATCAATTAGGTTTTGAGGTTGGGGCAGGGGTTGGGGTGGGATAGTGGTCGGGGATCAAGGATTGGGATGAGATTATAGTCGGACGCGAATGTAGGATGGGTCGAAAGTAGGATTAAAATATACGTTAAAAGTGGGACTAAAATATATTTGATACTTTAAACCCCGAAACCAACCTAACTCGGGATTTGAAAATTCAAAACCCCAAACCCTAATTCGGGGTTTATGATTCAATTTGGGAAAAAATAAATTAATTAAACATGGTGCCGACAACATTAATTGTCATATCAACGTCATGTAACACTTTGTTAATGTCGATCGCTAACATAGGATAGAATGAACAATAATGACTGAACGATGGGATGTAAGATGATATTTTTCAAATGTTATGATAAATCAGAAAAATATGTCAAAGTTTAGGATGTTTGTTATAATTTGTCTTGGGAAATTAACCGTAGCGCCGACGGCGTTAACTGCCATATCAACGCCACGTAAAACTCCAGTAATGGCATTAACTATAATCTTATCGAACTTTTTCATTGAACGTGACGTATGAATAATGTGATTTTAAAAATTATAAAAAAGAATCATAGATGTTAATTTTGTTAACCCGTTTTCAAAGCATAGAATATTAATAGAATTTTGGGTGTTAAAACATTGAACAAAGAGACGAATAAAATTTGGGCCGACCGGATAACATGGGCAACATAAAAGGAATGCGAATCTTGGGGAAAAAAATAAAGCCAAAAGCAGAAAAAATGTGATGAATTGATTAACGTGACCATTTAGTACATAATATAAAGGGGGGGGACGCCTGTCGTTTGTGTTGTTGGCTTTGCTATTACAGTCTCTTTTATTACTATATTATGGGGGGATGACTACTGTACTAACTAAACTAAGCATTTCATTCGATCCCATCATGACAGTTTCTGTCTGCCTCGTTCGTAATAACTCCACGCGACGATATAATACCAACTTTGCTTACTCACTTTTCTTTAATGATCACGATGATAAGACCAAATTCTTTTTATTTTTCTCGGGGGATGCGGCACGGTGATTTGGCTGTGGAAAAAATAATTCGCAATAATTTTTTAATTTGGATAAATATTACTCTTAACTGGATGTTGAAATTTATTTTGAAAAAGTGGTATTACTTCCTTATATAAAAAAAATGTTACAAATATTTATCTATGGTCCAAGTTAATTAAGTTTGTTATATAATTTTGTCACTAATTTTATTTTTATTTTTAAGTCAAACAGGGTTAATAAACCGTTTTCATTTATTAACTAATAAAAAAAATAAAATAATAATATCGAAACCTCCCGTGTAATATTTTATTTTAAAATTTCAAGTTCGGTAATTATTTTAATATAAAAATATAAAAAAATAAACCTCCGAACCCAACTTCTTCGACCTCACCCAACCCACCCACTAAGACCCAAATCTCCACCACGTCCTCTTATGTTGGTTCATATCAACCATCCGCCCACAGATTCATTGTCTTTCTTCCTCCTCGTGATGTTGCTTGTTGTCAATTGGGGGTTTTTGTTGTTTCTTTTTCCTTTTAAATAAGCAAGGAATCCCGTTTTTATAACATCTTGTATTATAAACATCAGTTTCACTTTTTTTTCAAAAAAATAATTCGATAATTATTTATCCAAATTTAAAAGTTTTGCTAATTATTTTTGCCAGTTATTCTTTGAAAGTAAAAATCGCAAGATTCAAAAGTATACTTAATATAACGTTATACTTAGTGGGCTACAATCACTTACAATTTGCAACTCCAAATATTGACCGGATAGTTGTCTCCTTTTTTACTTATTACACCTTCCTAATTAATTTATTTCTAAAAAAAGTTCTTAAAATGTGTTTGCAATTAATCAAAACTAATTAATAAAAGTATCTAATGAATAAGAAATATGTCGAGAATATTTAACGAATTTAATTCGAGAACGTGATCGCCAGAAAAAGAGAAAATAAAAACTCAAATGTTTAAGTAAAAACAATGGACACCTACAAAAATGCAACTAAAATGCCTAAAAATTAAGAATTATGTCAATCTAATTTATACCTTTTACTATCCGTAAAAAGTCTATTTATAAAAAAACATATAATTGTTACCCAATCGCTTTTTTTTTTTTGTTATATCTTCAAATCTTAACTAATTTCTTAGCCTTCCTTCTTATGTATGTCTTTATTGGTTCCCACGACCTTCACCTTGTGATGTATGTCTTTATTGTCACCTTGATGGGTTGGAATAACGAAGTTCGAGGATATTTACGATCAAGTGAACCAAGTGACTCTTCCTCAAGCGAGTGTTGCAACGAGCCGTGATCTTCTAGACGAAAGATAAAGTCCAAACGATGACATTGGACAATAGTAGGCGAAAATCGGGTGATCTTGGAACATGAGGATTGAGTCCATCCATTTGTTCATTTTTATTCTACGGCATATAGCCTAGAATTTTCAGTAGTAAATAAAATGAAAACATCGTCGAAGAGAACAATTCAAACATGGGGTTCGGCTAAAATATCGTTCACGTGTGTGGAATTCTTTTTCTTGAACGAAATGAACTTCCGGTACGAACTTTCTTAAATAGAAAAAAATCGGGTACGCGATTTAGAATCGCGAACGTGGTCACGTGATTAAGACCGCAAGCTTTTTTTAACAAGAAAGTTCGTTTCCAGGGTTCTGGTACAAACTTTTCCCGAACAGAACGAATTCGTGCATGCAGTCACACAATTAAGAACTACGAGTTCACTTAACAAAAAAATTTATACCAAGAATTACGGTAAAAACTTTACTTGAACGAAGTACGAACTTTAATGAACTTTGGTTATGAAATTTTCTGAACTCACAAACTTTCGGTATTAAGGTATCTTTCGTGTGATTTTAGCCGTTACCGCCGAACGTTAATCTTCTCCCCGAGTTTTTCCTTCCTTCAAAGAAAATTTTGATTTGTTCCTATTTTTCTCACGGTGGGCTACCGACCCCTTCCGGAGAAAAGCCATGAAGGAGCCGTTGCTCTCTGAACCGAGGGGCCGGGACGATGGTGCGAGGCCCTCCTGGCCCGTGGTAGCAGAGGAGGTGAAGAGGGTGAGCTGCATAGCTGGCCCGATGGTCGCAATCACCTTGTCCCAGTACTAGCTCCAGATGGTATCCATCGTGATGGTCGGCCACCGAGGGGAGCTCGCGCTGTCCAGCACCGCCATCGCTGTCTCCCTCGCTGGTGTCTCCGGCTTCAGTCTCCTTGTACGAACTCAGCCATGTCGCAATCGGATCGAGTTCGTTAATTGTTTGCTGATTTAACTTTTTTTTGTTAACAGATGGGAATGTCTACAGCGCTGGAAACGTTATGCGGCCAGGCTTGCGGAGCCAATTAGTACCATAAGGTCGGAACCCAGACCTACGCTGCGATATTCTCGCTGTCACTGGTCTGTGTACCGTTATCGATCCTCTGGCTATACATGGGGAAGATACTCACTTTCATAGGTCAGGATCCTTTGATTTCCCGGGAAGCAGGGAAGTTCCTGCTGTGGCTCGTCCCTGCACTATTAGCATGCGCTTTCCTCCATCCCCTGGTCCGGTACTTCCAGACACAAAGCCTCACCACCGCCATGATAAGCTCCTTCGCCTCACTTTGCTTCCACGTGCTGCTCTGCTGGTTGTTGGTGTTTCGGTCTGGGCTGCATAATCTCGGGGCTGCTCTTGCCACGGGCATTTCCTACTGGTTGAACATGATCATTCTAATGCTGTACATGAGATTCTCCACAGCCTCCACAAAAACAAGGGCGCCGATTTCCTTGGAGTTCTTGCAAGGGATACCGGAGTTCTTCCGTTTTGCCGTGCCTTCTGCAGTGATGATATGGTAGGTTTCTTCGATCCAATCCTTCGCTTATTACTGGCATAAGCATTTGTTGCCCTTACATTAATATCTCAATCCAAGCCTCTTTCGAATGCAGTCTCGAATGGTGGTCGTTTGAGCAACTTATCTTGCTCTCAGGACTTCTGTGGAACCCTTAGCTCGAAACATCAGTCTTATCCGTGTGGTATGCCCATATTTCTTTGACATAACTATTTAGACAGGGGGTTTTAGTTCTCATTCCTGCTTTCTCATGTAACATCCAGTATTTCGACGATATCGATGCTGTACACAATCCCTTTCGGTGTGGGAGCAGCAGGAAGGTTAGTATATCTTAACATCTCAAGAGTTCACAGGTAAATTCCGGTAAACTTGACGAATATATCGTCCGATGACAGCACGAGAGTATCGAATGAATTGGGGGCAGGAAATGCACAGGCAGCACACACAGCAGTCTACGCAGTGACGCTGATTGTAGTCTCTGAGAACGATGTTGGGAGCACGATTCTCTTCGCCACACGGAAGGTCTTTGGCTACACGTTCAGCAATGAGAACGAGGTCATCGATTACGTAACTGGGATGTCCCCTCTCGTCTGCCTGTCAGTCATCATTGGTAGCCTGCAAGGCATCCTATCAGGAGTGGCGAGGGGATGCGGGTGGCAGCACATCGGAGCATACATAAATCTGGGGGCTTACTACCTGTGCGGAATCCCCGTAGCCGTGACTCTGGCCTTTTACGTAGGACTGCGAGGCGTAGGTCTATGGATCGGGATCCAGTCGGGGGCTTTTGTTCAGACACTGATGCTGATCATCATCACAAGCTGCACGAACTGGGAACAGCAGGTAAAACTTCGATCTCTTTGCAAATTCATTCAACCTTAGGCATCAGACCATCTTTTTCAACGGTTGCTTTCTTGCTGATACCTGCAGGCCAGTAAAGCAAGGGAAAGGATCTTTCAAGGAATATTGCCAGGAAATGATGGAACAATTGCAGATGTATGACCACCCATGATCATGTCATTTTGAGTATAATGCGTCTCGATTACAATCTCAAGCAATCATTAATGTATAATAAGCAAACATTTTCAATGGTGCTAGCTTCTCTTCCCTAGCTATTATATAACTATGGCCTCCGAGTAAAATCGCCACCTATTGGTTTTATTTATACTAACTCCTTTGCTGAGAGTTAGGGTCATCAGCAAACGGAATGAAAAAAGAATCGGGCTTGGGGGTTTCCTGGAGTAGCATTACAATAGGGTTGAACGTTATGACATAAATATCAGAAGTTCTTCAGTATTTTCTCCCTGGAAACTCCATCTGCTACAAGAATGGACGTGATCTCCTGCACCAGATGCATGGTGGTCGTATTATACAAAGCCAGATTCTAGAAAATGATGCAAAGGACAAAGCAAATACAGGCAGCTGTTCGATGTGCCAAACAATAGGAACTGATTTTACTAAGCAGACTCCAAAAAATACAGAAGATCCAGAAAAAATACTATTTATAAACCCACATCACAAAATTGGCTACTGGATCTCAACAGCAAAGTGACAACGCAGCAATACCTATCGGTAACTTGCTATTACTCTTAATCTATCAGGCTATATTCTTTGCAGCCTCCTGAATAGCAGCCGAATGATTGGACAATAAAAAATCCCTTCACTTAACAAGGAGATGGTGCATTATAGATGTGGTAAACACTAACCTCCACCATTTGTCTCTGTCCGCACAACACAGCACCTGTTTCAAGAGGGCTAAAGTTCTTCTTAGCTCTATTGAATGCTGCCTGCACATATGCCGAACACAATTTGTTTACCATACACAGATGTAAGATATCACACTAGGGACTCATTTAAGCCAGGGAGACGTGCCTGTACAAATCCAATTTCACCACTCCATCTATTATCTGGTTTGGATAGAACAGGTATGATGTTTATGCCGGAAGATTCCCAATCTTTAAACCTATCCTATAGAAGAAAAGAAAAACAAATCTCTAAATTAATTTTCTACAAGGAAATCTTGAAAGACGGATCATAATAGCGCGTGTTATGATGGTGAACAAACATACACAATAAGCCATTCTCTCGAGATTTCTCGCTCCATAATACAGCCTTATATTGGATCTTCTCTCAGCACCAAAACCGGACTCAATCAGTGATCTGATGGGACTGAAAACAGGAGAAGAGAGGATCCGCAGAGCAAAATACAGTTTTGAGCACTAGTCTAACCAAAATAAGTGTGATTTTCCTTTGAAAATAGAAGCATTTCCATCAGGAAAGTGGCAGACAATTCATACTCTAAACACAATGATTCAGGAACATGGTAACACAATCTCCATTCAAAAAACTTGAAATCCCTTTCGGAGTACCAATTTCTGAATCTACCATTGCAAACACATATCAGCAAAAGTCAATTAACAGAACCCATTTCAATGAGCTTTACTTTGAGAAACAACCCAAATAGACCCTCCTATCAATAGAACATTACCAAGACAAAAATTAACGAAAAATTGTAACTAGCGGGATAGAAATTGTTGGACAAGAAGATTGATGAAAGGCAAGACCCTCTTTGATGGTGATGCGCCGTAATTAGTATGGCTTGAAAATAAATGACCAACATGGTAGAATATCAAACATATTCATCAACCCATTCGCCAAGAATAGCATAACGACCAAAGCACAAAGAAACATCAACAGCGGGACCTAATCAAGTCTAAGGTGATCAGACAATTGGCAAAGGAATCGCGAAACACAACACTGACCTAATACCAGCACCTGTAGCGAAAATTAAAACGTTGGGAAACTTCTCGGGCGGACAGATCCTATCGATCTCGAAACCCTTCCCCATGGCCTGGCTAACCTCGACAAGCTCCCCCTTCCTCATCCTACAGAGCGCCTCCGCAGTGCTTCCTTTAACAGACTTCACAAGGAACTCGAACTCCCCGGTCGCGGCAGCCTTGGACGGTGGCGAAGCAATGGCGAGAAATGACAGCTTCGGCAATCCATGGATGCGAAGCTGGAGGTACTGCCCCGGAATCATGTAGGAGGACAGTATCTCGGGCGAATGGGAGAGGTCGAGGTGGACGTGGAAGAGAAGCGGTGAGGAGGTGGCAGCGTGCTCGATGCGTGAGATAGGGGCAGGGGTGAATAAACTGGCGGCATCGTGATGGACGGCCGCAGCCGAAACGCTTAGGAGGCGGCGGCGGGGTAGGAGGAAGGGGGCGGCGCGCGAGATGCTACGGCGGAGGAGATACATGTGACAGGGCGGAGCGGGTGCTGGGCCTGGGAAAACAATGACGGGGCACTTTTGGGAATTCAAAAGGGCGGATGGGAGGTTCGAAGGGACTTTTCTGTTGGTCTACGTGGAGAGGTGAGGTGGCATCTGCTAATGTGCGCCGGCGACCAAATAATTCTACGCGAACACTTATTTGAATTTGTTACTTATATTGAAAAATATTGCACTGAACTTTTAATTCGCCATTTAAAATTTAGTACAAATTATTCGATTTATTTTAAATTATATCGATTTTTTTCGATTTATCCTACCATTTACATAATATCTCCATATATCCCAAACTTACTCTGTTACTTCTTATTTTTTTCCCGTCAGTCGTCCGACAAACGGAAGTTGACGTGGCACTGACATGGCACTAACGCCGTCAGTCACCCCGCTATCACAAGATAAATCAGCCAAATTAACCATAAACCCTCAAATCGAGCAAGAACCCTACCCCCAAATTGTTCACCTATCAATCCCGACACACCATTCCCACCATCCCTGACCTCCTCACCGGCCCACCATCCCCGACCTTCTCCGATACACCACCCCTAGTCGTTCCCGTGCTGTTTTCGACCTCCCCACCACCCCAACTCGTTTCCCGACCTCCCTACCCGAAAACCTTCCCCAACCCACCACCCAAGTCCTTTCCCAACCTTCCCACGCAAAAACTTTCTTTGACCCACTAGTCCCATTCGGTGAGGTTGTGTGGTCTGAGTTGCCGTTAGGTAATGGAGGAATGTCATGGCAATTTGATTCTACATGTGGGCGGTAAGCTTAGTTTGAGGGGTATGTGAGTTATGTTGGTGGAAAAACATGCAGAATCGAGAATGTTGATGTGGATAGAATCGGCTACTTTACCGTGAAGAATTTGGTCAATAGTGTTGGATACGATCCCACCAGGATGTGGTTTTCTAGGCCTGGAGAGAGTTTGGCTAAAGGTTTGGTAGAGATTTTTAGTGATTCCGAAGTAGCTAAATTGGTAAAACTGTTTGCGGAGGTGAAATCGATCAATATTTACGTTGAAGGTAACGAATGCAATGAGAGTGATCATGAGGAAGAAGAGCCTGAACTGGAAAGTGATGATGATTCGGTTGAAGGCTGCCCAAATGAGGCTGTTCTTGGCATTCCCGTGGAAATCGAGCCTTTGGAATCGGAGTATCAAAGTTCAGAAGCCGAACTTCATGGAGGGTCAGATGATGATGGAGGCGTGATGCAAATGTTTGTGATCCTGATTGTGTCCATAAGAATTTGAGATTTGATGTGGGGTTGAGTTTCGATTCTTTTGAACAATTTAAAGAGGCAATTCAAGATTATGCTATATTGAATAGAGTGAATGTGCTTTGGATTAGAATGGACAATAGGAGGATAGAATGCGCATGTGTTGTTGATTTTCCTTGGCGTGTCTATGCGGGTTGGTTGCAACGGGATCGGACAGTTTCAGTGAAGTCTTGTTGTTTTGAGCATAAGTGTACAAATATACAAGCTACTCTGAAATGGCTATCTAGGGAGTTCACTAAGCAAACTCGGCCTCTTGATACGATGAGGGCTCACGATGTTGTTGTTGGACTAATGGAGAAGTATTCGATTAAGGTGAACAACTTGCAGGTTTATAAAGCCAAATGGCTTGCTCAGATGATGGTTAATGGTTCCATAGAAGACCATTTTAAGAAGCTTCGATCATATGTTGCATACCTTGCAAAAATGTCTTCTAATAGCACTTTTAAGTTGGATGTTAAGTTTGCTCCAAGTGCTGGTCTGTTTAATACTTTCAAACGAATATATGTGGGATTTTTTGAGTTGAGAAAGGGATTTAGACTTGGATGTAGAAAGGTGATTTGATTTGATAGTTACGAAATCTTCTAGAAAGAGAAAAGCCTCTCCGTCATTTGAAAATTTGGTTGTAAATGATGGACGAGGTTGGACATTCATAAGCGACAAGCAAAAGGTATGCGTTGCGAGCTTCTTATAGTATGTTCTTCTTTGTTGCAATCATAAAAGTTGTATAACTTTCTTTTTTCAGGGGTTAATACATTCGGTAGCTGAATGTGCACCCCTAGTCGTGCATAGAAATTGTGCTCGTTGTATACCAATTGGAAAGTAATTCATAGAGGACAATTCCTAAAAAGATGTTTCTGGGCTGCGGTTAAGAGCACTAATGAAGCCTCTTACAACCTAGCATTAAGGAACTTACGGGCAATATCAAATGATGCTGTAGAAGACTTCATTAAGCAAGGCCCGGAGCATTTTTGTAAGGTCAACCTATTGTTGGACAGTGTTTAACACGGTTTTAAGAGCATGATCTAATATTTACCTGTTTGCGTACATATGTTTACTTTGACACATCAGTAAAGTATGATGCTACCAATGACAATTTTTGTAAGTAATCTTTATGAACTATGTATTTCTTTGTATTTTTTAGATATAAGACTATTTCCCGATTGTTGTAGGGGCGAGGAAGGGGACGAGGAAGGGGCAAGGGAAGAGGAAGAGGGGTGGCGGGAATGGGGAGCAGTGGAGGAGGAAGAGGACTGGCGGGAATGGAAGGAAACTCGATGCTTGAAGATGGCAACTCTCGTGCTCAAAGTAGTTTTAACTTGGAAACTTCTGAAACACAAGAAAGCTCAATAGCAGGCCGAGCATGGAGGCATCGACTGGGAACTGGTTTACTTGACTATCTAGATTTGGTTGAATGGGATTTGATTGGCTTACTTAACTGTCTAGATTTGGTTGAATGGGATTTGGTTTAGTGGATGAACTAGTTTGTTGCAGCTGGATGAACTAGTTTGTTGCAGTAAGGCAATTTGTATGAACCGGATTGTTGCATTAACCAGTTTGTATGAATGAACCGTAAATCAGATTGTTGCAATTAAACCGATTTGTTGCAGTGAACCAGTTTTTAATGTTATAATGTGCTATAAAACAGAATGATAACAAAATCCAACAACAGAATGATAACAAAATCTAGCTGACACTCTGGTCTTATACTCTAGTCATAAAACAAAATCCAACAACACTGATAATAAAGATAAAGAAGATACAAGCCACAATTATAATATCCAATCTCGCTTCAATCTTAATTGCATCTCGACCATCGTAAATCTTTCTTCCAACGCATTGTTAACCAAGAACGTGAACTTGCATTTTCAGATTTCAACCACACAAAAAATCCATGACCTCCATCATCTTCTTTGTAACGAGGACAACCCGCATGTATTCTACCTTTTTCTTCTCTGTTTTTGCTACTTTAGGATGACAAAGAATCCCACACTTGCAGTGAACCTAAGACTGTATATTCTCATGGCTGTCGACACTACTCGATAACTCCTTGCTCAAGTTTTTCCGTTTAATATAAATCAAGTGCTTAAAAAACTAAAAAAATGAAACCATAATCTCAACTCTTGACAAACCACCAACACACCGCAAATATTAGCAGCTAGAACAAACCATAATCACAAAGAAAACTAGCAGTAAGATAAAGCATAATCTCATGAAGGATCGGACAAACAGAAAGTGCACCCTTCCATCCTCGGCTAAAATCTCATAGTGCACCACTCAATCCTAATCCAGAAAAATAGCAGTAAGAGAAAAACTAGCAAGCAAGGGTTTGGGTGGTGTCACAGGTCGATCCCGTTTCCGGTTCCATTTAAAATAAACATCCTCCCTTGACGATAAGGGAAGGAGGTCGAAAACAGATGGGGAACGATTAGGGGTGGAATATCGGAGAAGGTTAGGAATGGTGGGTCAGTGATGAGGTCAGGGATGGTGGGGATGGTGTGCCGGGGTTGATGGGTAAGCGATTTGAGGTAGGGTTCGTGCCCGATTTGGGTTTAGGGTTAATTTGGCCGATTTATCTTGGCGGGACGACTTACGGTGAATAACTTTAAGATAAATCGAAAAAAACCGATATAGTTTAGAATAAATTGAATAATTTGGCCTAAAATTTAAATTCAATAACTTTTGGACTCGGTGAATTCATTTCAATAGGTTGAACTTTTGGACTCGGTCAGCCGCGTAACGAAAGAAGCTCAAATTCCATCGAAATCTGAAACCGAAACCCTAGTACATGTAAAGAAAACGCGATCTTGAACCACCACAGTAGTAGAAAAGAAAGTGATTTTAAAGTGGAAAATTGCGTTCCAAAGGGTCCAAGACGTTATCCATGAGCACTTTTCCCGCGGACGCCACGATATCTCACATCTTCTATATAATAAAATGATTCTCTTCCCATTTTTTTTTTTTTTTGGCTGTGAATTTAGAATTTTTTTTTAGTAATTTTTTTCATTAAAAAGTATTAATATCGTGAGACACAATTTGAAACTACGGGTAAAATCATATTTGGTAATTTTTTTAAACTTGGAGAGAATAAACAATGGCGTCCCTCGTCTGTACAGGCCCTGTACATTATTCCCAAATCCCAAATCACACAAATTATCCATGATTATGAAGTAAGCCCAAAAAAGAAACTTTACATATGTACCAGTTCTGGCTGCAGTCTAGCCAGATCCATCATCCTCCACTCACGAGAATTTAAAAAAAAAAAAACAGGATTTAACACCAACATCATTGTAACTCAAGAAGCAAAAATTTATTAATAAGACCGGAGGCAGATGCGTTACTCCCTGTCACTCTATTGTGGCCGGTAGTAGCCGCTCTGGTGGTGAGGAGGATATGGAGGCTGAACCGTGTACGGAGGAGGCCGAGGGTGGGACGCTTGTTGATGGGGATTCACGTTGTAATATGGACTACGCCATCCAGGATAAGCTGGTTGACCATAGTCGTTGCTGGCAGGAGGTGGTTGTTGGCCTTGAGGAGGCTGGTAGGTGCTGGCCTGAGGGTTGGGAACCTGGTAGGGAGGTGCCTGTGCAGTCGAGCCGTAGGGAGGGGCATGGTAGCCGTAGCCGGGGGTGGCGGTGGTGGGCTGTTCTGGTGTCTGGTAGGGAGGAGGATGGGGGGGCGCATGTTGTGGTTCTGCTTGTGGGTTGAATCCGGGCCTCTGTCCAACGAACGGGTAGCTGCTGTTGAATGCGCCGGCCTTCCTGTCCTGGAAGGTCAGTCCCGCCATCTTCCTCTGGACATCCCCCATCATCTCTCGGCTCTGGATGCTCCTCGTCATTATAAAATCGCTGCATTGCTGCTTAACGTTTGTAATTGCATCCTGCCAAAGAGAACTCATAAAATCTTCCATGAGACCAACTAAAAGAATTACACTAATGCTGAGGACATCGTCAAGATTAGGATATCTTGAAAAAGACATTTATGCTCAGTCGTTTAAAATTGAGCTCTAGGGATGAAACTAAGGACGAATGTATCAATAGGGATTCATGATGGAGGAATTGCATTACCTGAAGGGTGACATAGAACTTCAGCCCCTCATTGATATTCTCCTTGATTTCTCGATACTTAGCGATAGCTGCTTGAATTTGCTTGTAACATTTCTCCCTTTGCACTGGAATCAACCAAAAGGATCGGCTTATTAAGATGAATTAAAAGAAAGGAATTTCTCAAGACTGAAATAAGAAGTACGTGAGGGGCAGACTTTCATAATGCCCAAATGCACGGACATGTTATTCGGAATCAATTAAGAATATGGCCAACAATATTGAGACTGAAACTTTCACGCAAAGGCACATACCTTTGTAATCTTCCAGATTGAATATGTGAGAGAAGTCATCATTCTGAGCCTGCCAGTGAACATGAAGTCAGTCTAGAAAAACGAACACTGCTGCAATCATACTCTTTCTAAATGAATATGATTGCCGTAGGGAAGAGAGTCATAGGGAAAAATACCTGGATCTGCATGAGCAAATGCTCTTGTGCTTGAATATTTTGGGAAATTTCTCCTTGAATGCTATCATACTTTGCTATTTCCTTCTTAAACAGGTCCTCATAAGATCCCGTTGACGTCATCAACTTGGGGAGGATATCATCCTGAAGGAGAAAATGGTTTGAGCAAGGAGGGCCACAAAGAACATGATTGTTTCTTTTACCACCCAATCTGAGCAGTTAATGCCCGAGTGTACAAATTGCAAAAGTTTCAAGTAACACTGGAAAGAACTAAAGCGTCCAGAATGCCAGTAAAAATATAGATGGGAAAGATCACACGAGCTCACCTTTCTCTTCATTTCCTTAAGCATGTCCTCAAGCCCAGCTCGCTGTGTGCCAAGAGTTTCCAATTGCCTCTGGAGAATGGAAAAGGAAAAAACAAGATGGGAGACCTTACAGTAGAGATCTTATTGGAAGTCAAATGCACAGCTCTCTTTTCCAACCTAATGCATAACATTTCCTTACAGTACCCAGACATTTATCCATCCAATGACGACCGGAAGAAAAAAGGCATTTTACCAGGCTTTGCTTCAAGGCACCAACAACAGCATCTTCATTAGCATCCAAAGACATCATTGGTCGTGCCAAAGTTGGGAGAGCTGTTTGTATCTAGCAAAGACGTAGCACAGCATTAGAATTTCGCCCCCATGAAAACAACAATTACAATTCACAGAACTAACGCACACTGGCATCCTATCTACGTGGGAAACAGGCAGGAATAATAGAACAGTACGCTTGTCGGGAACTCACCGGCCGGCGATCAAGGATTGACATCAGTGCAGAATGATCCCTAACAGAACGCTCAATCCGAGCATCACTATCAGCAGCCTGCTTCAAGTTACCAGCAAACCTGTTCAATCTATCCTGCAAGTTTTTTGTCAATGTGCTAGACTGAGGCCGTGTCCATCGAGTTCCAAATTGGCTTCTGAATTGAGCATCCTCTCTAGCTTCCTTTTGCAGGAGCTCTTCAGTTTGGACCAGCAGCTCCTGGTTTACTCTCCTCAGATCCCGCAGTTGCTGCAATTCAGCTTCCAGCCCAGCTGGACCTCCACTAATCTGCACTGCTTCAACATCTTCTTTAAGATCCTCAGGAAGACCGACATTACCTTCGAGTGCATATAAAGAATCCGGCAAATCCATTTCCTTAAGCCTCACACGAGCAAGTTCACTCCCTTGCTGCAATTTTTCAGCTAACATTCGAGTGATGTCGTCAACCATTTCCGTGTACCTAGACAGTGCTTTTGCACTACTGTCAGGAACAAGACTAGAAAATAACTTCTCCTTGCTGGCATCCAAAACCTCAGCAATCGCTACTGGTTTTACCATTGAGAATGATGGAAGAGGTGCCAAAAAACTAGGAGGTGGAACCCTCATAAGATAAACTCTATCATTTTCCTTAACCGCCCTTTCCAAATTCCAATTGATGTTAGTTTCTAGCTTGTTTAGAGCATCCAGAAGCTGAGCTGGGGCCCCTTTTGAGGATTTCTTGGCCTCAGTGAGCGCCGCAATTCCACTCCTTAGCCGTGCAATCTCCTCCGCAATTTCTTCCTTTTCATGCAGTTCCAGACCAAATCGGTAGCATGCTTCTCCATAGAAAAGGGCAGCCTTTAGCTGTACATGGGCTATCCATCCCTTGTCGAAATGCTGATTCAAAGGTACAACACTTAGAGAAGCCAATGCCTCCTCGTAGTACAACCCTACCTGAACATTACCACAAGTGAAACATTAACAACTCCTGTAGCATAAACAGCCAACAATAACAGCAGCAAGGCATCAAACTGCAAAAAATTGTTTTGTTTAGTTCTCACATAATTATGTCATATTAATAATCACTATTTGTAGGATGTTATTTCACATGAAAGCCTACTTTTTCAGTCATAATTACAATTTTCACTACAATGCACAAGTAGGAACAAATGACTAACTGGCCCATTGCATTCTAGGATTGCAGTGAAAAGCTTACCTTTAGTCATGAAATAACTTTATAGGAAGAGATATTGCATAGTTCACACACAGAGTAAAAGCTCAGAATTCAAAATGACGACTCCGATAAAACATGCCATGACACGGTATTTAGCTCCAAACAGCCCCAAATTAGGCCATAGATCAGTTGACATCAACCAGAGTAAGCACAACCTCACCGAAACAACCAACCTGTCGTGATATCTTGGCACATACTCCAGGCGTGCTCCCCTTGGCAATGGAAGTCTCGAAAACGCACTCCTGAGCCTGAGCAAGCATCAGTCTCTCCAACATGCCGGCACACTCGACCGAGAGGTCCACGGTAGCCTTATCCCCAGTCGAAGCCTTGACGGACTCCTCGTCCCTCAGGTAGGCGTACGCACCTGCCGCAGATATAAACGCCTGGACGGCATCCCTCCTCCCCTCAACAGACGATCGATCGTGACTCAGCCCAATCTGACTATACACGGCCCCCAAATTAAACAGCACAGCGGCCTTCTCCAGATGGATGTTCTGCTGCACCGACTTGGCCTTGGGCTTGAACGCGTCGTACCAGGTGAAGGTGACGGCGTTGACGTGATCCTTATCAGGGGAGATCGGGAACCGAGTCTCGACGAGAGACAACGCCTTGAAGTAGGAGACGAGGGAGTCCCGGCGGGAGGGAGGGGACGTCGGGGAGGACTCGACGGAGGAGGAGCGGAGGGACCTTAGGGTTTGTAGGTCGTCCTCTAGGGACTGGGCCTCGCGCTCGGAGTAGTTGAAGCAGATGTAATTACGGATGGGGCGGTATAGATCGACGGCGACGGTCTTCTTCTCGAAGATGGCAAGCATGATGTTGGCCGTCGAGGTGGAGGAAGGAGTAGTGGCGGATGATGACATGGCGAGCGGGAAGGGGGGCGTGGTCGAGTTTACTTGCTGAGGAAGGAGAAGGAAGAAAGAAAGACGATCGCTTCGCTTTCCTTCCTCCCCTTGTACCGTTTCTTCGTCCCCTGACCAGCTTGATCTACTCCCCTCTTCCGGTTTTTTTAGGAAAAAAAAAAAAAAAACAATCTGCCCCTGTACCCAAAAAAAGACGCCGTATCGCGGAGTCCTCGATTGGGCTCGGTCATGCTCTTACCTCGGCCCATTTCTCATTTGGGCCTATAAGTAATATCCGGGCTTCGTGTCGTGGGCAAAAACGGGGAGATCTTCCTCGTTTCTTGTTCCCTCTAGACTGAATGATTGAAGGGGTCTTCTAGATTTCCAACAACGCCCGCGTGAAACAATATTATATATCTAAGCAATGTCCGAAATTGTGCTGGGGTGGGTCCATGTCCATACACTTGCGTCGATTGTAAACTCCATCTTATCAATTTCATCATTTACTATTTTATATGATTACATCACCCGATCTTATCCATTCAAGCTTCGAAAGTGGGATTCTATGACAACCTTACGTATGGAATTTGGATATTAATAATTTGTTATGAAGTTGGGTATGATTTTGTGCCTTACAACTCTCCCCCCAACACACAGCCCACACGCGCACACACAAAAAGGAATTCCCTCCCTGTTCAAAACCTGCTCTTGAGACTTTCAACCTTCCCCACCATCTTCCTTTAAATGGATAAATAGATACACGCGCGCCATCTCCCCCGCTTCTTACAAACTACCTCAAGAAACCCACCGCCCTAACAACCTTCAAAAAATGGTCTTCCTCCCCCACAGTATGGGAAAATTCATCTCCACATGCACCTTCGCCATGCCGACAGGCTCCTCCCCCAGCTCCGTGGTATGCAGGGTCATCTTCCAACGCTACCCCGTCGGTGCCGCGGAGCTCATGCTCAATTGCCCTGGCTTCTTTGTCGTGGACTTCAGGGGGCTCTTGTAAAATGTCCGTGTTTTATCCGTCTTTGGTAAGTAAGAACGCCGTAATATAACTTTGGAAATATAGAAAGGAAGTCGTTGTGAGTGTGGGGAGAGTGACTCCCGTGTGAATAGTTGTATAAGGGCGTGTAGTGTTGTGAAGGTGCCTTGAGCGTCCAAAATGGGACGTTTCCGTATTAGCGTGGGACGACACGGGCAAGTAAGGGACCTTAAAAGAGGCATAGAAACGGATTTTAGAAACTGGTGTTGAGTCAAAGAAGTGGGCGGAGGAAAGCTGTGAAAGGCTAGGAAATGGTCGACATGGGTGACACTTGGGTAGGCTACCGTTACCCATCACCCGACCCTAACCTCCAACCATGAGGGAAGAGAACTGCCCAGGATACTAATGGTGAAAAGAGAGAACTGCCCAGGATACAAAGTTGTACTGTGATATTTTACTAACTCACTTCATAAAGTATGAAATCTCACAGTATAACTTCGTAAATTTTACGATGCCTAATACGAACCAGATGAGAGAGGAGCATGAAGCCCGGTACTAAAGAGTGCTTACTGTTTCGTAAAGTACAAAGTTAATGTGGTAAAGTACGAACTCAGTTCGTAAAATACAATATTCACGCACACTTCTTAAAATTTTACAAACTCAATTCGTAAAATATGAAATTTTAAAATACCACTTTATAAAATTTTACGAGCACAGTATGAACTCGGCGGACACTTCTTCGTAACACGCCGTGCACGTCATTTGAGCTTAACCTAGGGTTACGATTATTTTGAGCATGAGAAAAAATGAAATTGTGGAGAGAGGGAGTGAGACTCGTGTCTGAATAATTATTAAAAATGAGTTTCCATTCATTTAAGTATTTCGAAACCTACGGTATCCAATTCCTGCTGTTAGAAGACAACCCATTCTAGTCAAAATGTTATACCAGAGCCGATTTCGGGTAGTAGGAAAATCGGACGGTCAACCAAAACGGTTCTTATAGTTGTTTCTTTCCTGGACGGCCGTTTGTCCATGACGTTTTACCCAAAGCAAAGGGTGAACACGCTTCCGACTCCGACTATGCAAAACCTTGTTTACTCCGAGCGATGTTGTCTGTTCCCGCGAAGCCTGAGTCGGGTCCTACGAACCTCCCAGGTTCTTGATCGTGTCAGTGGTCGTATAAATTCGGTCGTTCCCACAGACATTTCTAAACAGCTGGAGTCCTCGAGATTGGGCAGCATGACTCGAGTCCCCTGCCTTTCGGTTATCGCCGTTGTTGTGGTCATCGGCACGATTGCCTGTGCACCAGTAGCGACGTGCGTCGCTTCTGTGTCTCACGATGATCACAAGGTCATCGCAAAAGAAAAAAACAGGTCTTGTGCGACCTCGTGCGGATCAGATCGTGGTTTCTCACGTCGGTTAGGTGTGGCTTGTTTGTAGGTGTATGTAGTTTACATGGGCAAACTTCCGGAACGGGATTACTCGGCTTCAACCCATCATGCTAACATGCTCGTGGAAGTCACCGGCCGGTTAGTTTCCTTAATTTCGTGGTCCTCTACATGGGATTGTATGTACTGACCGGTATTTTTTACTTGGTTGCGTTTGGTCCCAAATCACAGTCACGCGGAACACTCTTTGTTACGGAGCTATTCCAAAAGCTTCAATGGATTCGCCGCGAAACTCAGCCACGACGAAGCACAGAAACTAGCAGGTACGGATAGAATCGTGGATCATGTTTCAGACTTTTCCCTTTCCTCAAACCCTTCACGTTGATCTTTCCTTTGATATTGGTTCAGGCAAGAAGGGCGTGGTCTCCGTGTTCCCGAGTGGAGTTAAGCAGCTTCACACCACGAGGTCTTGGGACTTTATCGGGTTTCCGGAAAACGTTCAGAGAGTGGCCTTCGAGAGTGATGTCATTGTGGGGGTGATCGACACAGGAATTTGGCCATTCTCCAAGAGCTTCAGCGACAAAGGGTTCAGCCCGCCGCCTAAGAAATGGAGAGGCACTTGCCAGAATTCCAACATCACCTGCAACAAGTGAACGAAACATTTCGAATTTTTCCATTTAGTACACTATGCTGAATAATGTCGTTTCCTAATTCATGATCATGTCGATTTTTATCTTTGCAGTAAAATTATTGGCGCACGGTTCTACCGACACAACCACACCCTTCCGGAAGGAGATGTGTTATCCGCCATAGACACCTTTGGTCATGGAACCCACACAGCTTCGACTGCAGCGGGCGTGGTAGTCTCCAATGCCAGCTTGTCTGACCTTGCCAATGGGTCTGCGCGCGGGGGCGTTCCCTCAGCGAGAATAGCTGTTTACAAGGCTTGCTGGAGTGACGGTTGTCCTGATGAAGACCTCCTGGCTGCTTTTGACGATGCGATTGCAGATGGAGTTGATATCCTTTCGATATCTGTCGGGGGCAGGGCTCTGAATTATTTCGAGGATATTCTGGCGATTGGATCATTTCACGCCATGAAAAAGGGGATACTCACTTCCATATCCGCCGGTAACGGCGGGCCAAAGCCAGCATCGGTCACGAATGTTGCACCTTGGTTGCTCACGGTCGGCGCCACCACCATTGACAGGAAGTTTGTCAACAAAGTCCAACTAGGGAACGGGAAGGAATACGAGGTACGTTGCTTTATACGAACTTGACTTATGCTTCCTATTGAGTACACAATGGCGACTTATGCTCGATCTTCTTACAGGGCGTCACGATAAATACGTTCCTGGACACCGATAAACTTTCCGTTATTTATGGTGGTAATGCCCCAAACACTTCCGCCGGTGCTAACTCGACTGAAGCTGGGTAACTGTCTAACTGCAATCACGTTACATACTGGAATCATAAGCTTGTCTGCTTATATCTACGAGAAGTAACATTTCCGATCACAGGAAATGCAAGGAAGACACGTTGGATAGTAGTTTGGTGAAAGACAAGATCGTTTTCTGTGACAAGCCGGACACTCAAGGTCCTTTGGCTGCGGGAGCAGTCGGCGCCATAATGCAAGGCGTTCACATTAGGGATTTCTCCATATCTTTTCCATTAGCTGCGGCCCTCATGTCCTTGGAAGATGGAACTGAGATCAGTAATTATCTTAGCTCAACAAGGTATGCCTAATAAAAGCTTTAGCAGTTGATTAGTTATAACTTCAAACTCTCTTGCTGTTCATTTGATTGAAAGCTCGATCTTCCCACTGTTTAGCCAACCAGTCGCCTCTATATCCAAGAGCACCCAGACCAGCGACATGAAAGCCCCGTACATTGTCTCCTTCTCAGGTAGAGGTCCGAGCAACATCACAAGCGACATCCTGAAGGTGAATCTTACATCCCCATTACATCAAAATTCCTGTTTTTCTTATTGACGATGTAGCATTCGTGCAGCCGGATCTTGTCGCTCCAGGTGCAGACATCCTGGCCGCATGGTCACAATGGTCTGAACTTTTCAAAGCAAATAAAGATAATAGCCACACTCCATACAATATCATTTCTGGCACATCCATGTCCTGTCCGCACATAACGGGGATGGCTGCGTACATCAAGTCTCATCACCCGAACTGGTCTCCGGCTGCAATTAAGTCTGCTCTGATGACAACAGGTATTAAAGTATGATCTTTTGGATTCATCTAGACGAATTCTACAAAGCAATGCATTAACCGTGATACTTGTGCAGCAACACCGCTCAGTTCTTCCCTGAATTTCGAGGCAGAGTTGGCCTACGGCTCCGGGCAAGCAAATCCCGTGAAAGCCCTGGATCCTGGGCTGGTTTACGACGCGCACGACATCGACTATGTGAAGTTCTTGTGTGGACAAGATGATTACAACATTACCGATGTCAGGCTTGTGACCGGCGAGCTGAGCAGTTGTGCGGACTACACGGACGGAACAGTCTGGGACCTGAATTACCCATCCTTCGCCTTAACAGTTCCCACGAGGAGCGCCAAGAGCCAGCTCTTCCGGAGGACCGTGACGAACGTGGGCCCCGCGGCATCTACTTACAAAGTCATCGTAGATGCTCCTCAAGGATTGGAGATCACGGTCGAGCCCGACACATTGACATTCAGGTCCTCGTTGGAGAAGAGATCCTTCAATGTGACGGTCACGGCACAGTTGAGAGTATACAGCATTCTCTCAGGATCTTTGGCGTGGGATGATGGGATCCACAAGGTCAGATGTCCGGTGGTTGCATTTTCCGAATAGACTGACAGGCATTGCTGCCGATTTTCCGGCCACGGTCGCAATAAAAGCTTATGTACTTCGAAACTGAGATTACTTCAAACGGTCGCAAGAAAAGCTTCAAATGGAAATCGACTCAGATTCCATCGACGTTTCCGTACAAAGCAATAGCGGCCCAAGTTAAATTGGGCTTTTAACGGGCTTAGTACAAGGTAATGAGTCAAACGGGCTTCAGTAGGACTAGCCCAAAATGGTTAATCATTGGGCTCAGGCCCATTAACTACAACGTCCTCTCACCAAAAGAAACCTGAAAAGGTCGCCTTCCTTTCTTCTCCATTTCTCGCCTAACCATTTTAACAACTCCCCTTCCTCTGCAATTTCTTGCATCAACCTTAAAACAAACTCTCCCGTCTCCTGTCCGATCCTAAGGGGAAGGCTCTTCCTTTCCCCTTCCTCGGCTAATCCCTCGTAACCATCTACGGACCACGCCGCCTCAAGGATCGAGCTAGATCGGCCGGGAATACTCCGCCGTCCGGTTGGTTCCAATGCGTCTGGCGGCAGCGGCGTCGAAGACGACGACCCTCGTCGTATTTCTTGGTGCTCTCTTTCTCGGATTAAATGAGGCGAGGGACCATGCCGGATCGCGGTCGATCCTGCGAGCGGTCGGAGGGGGCGACGGTGGCGTGGTCGAGTACGGGGTGGAATTGAACGCCTCGAACTTCGACGCCGTCCTGAAGGATACGCCGGCTAGTTTCTCCGTCGTGGAGTTCTTCGCCCACTGGTTAGTCAAAAGTTTCTTTCTTGAGGATCGGTAATGGTGATATGTTTGATGGGCAGACATGATTCGGAGTTTTATTACATGCTATTTGTTCGTGGGATGCTAAGTTCATTTTTGTCCAACTACCGGTGGTTAGACTGCTTATCTGCTTCTTTCGCTGTTTATGCAGGTGTCCTGCTTGTCGGAACTATAAGGTATCTCTGGGGCATTTACTCTCTGATGTGTTACGTGAGGAATTTTGTGATTTGTGGTCATTTGACGGGTCATTTGATTGACCGGGCAGCCCCAATACGAGAAGGTTGCGAGGCTTTTCAATGGACCCAATGCGGTGCATCCTGGCATTGTCCTTATGACCAGAGTTGATTGCGCATTGAAGGTAATTCAAGGTTTTACTTGGTAGCTGCAGCCTGGTAATACAGGATGAGTGTCTACCAGGGGTGATATGGATTCATAAGGAGTAATTGGGTTCTCTGCTGGGTTGTCAGGTTTACTACTTACCGCATGTCTATTAAAGAAATCCTTGTGATTCGCGTGGCTTTAGGACTCCATGTGTTTATTATAATTTTTAATGGATGAACTGATTAATTGAGGATTAATTGTTTGTAGCCTAGTTTAGTAATCAACTGAGGATTAATTGTTTTGTAGCCTAGTTTAGTAATCATCACTGTTTTCCAATTTTTTTCAAGTACCCATCTCATGTTTTAGGACAATTATGTGCGATTTTGTCGTATTTAACCGTGATCGTGTTGATTGTTTTGGGTAGAACAGGTAAATACTAACCTGTGTGATAAGTTTTCTGTGGGCCATTATCCAATGCTCTTTTGGGGACCATCTTCGAAATTCGTTGCTGCCAGTTGGGAGCCAAAACAGGAGAAAAGTGATATCCGTGTAATTGAGCATGGAAGAACAGCAGAACAGCTGTTAGATTGGATAAATAAGCAACTGGGGAGGTAGAATATTTTATGATCTCTCATTTTTATTACACTTGTGCAAACTTGATTTGCTATATCACATTCCTTATTGCATCTTCAGAATCTGTGGCATCGTTAGTGGAGTGTATAGTTGAGTGAATGCTTCTGGTTGGCAAACCTTGAGAACTGGTTTACTCTAATGACATGGGATATACTTCAATTTTGTCTCACATTCTGTGCATATCAAGATCAGATAGACTAGTCTTTTACTGTCTATGATGTAGCGTTAAGATCTTGATTTAAGCTTGTCGGCCACATAGTCAAGCCTACATAAAGGAACTCTAACTTGTGAGATAACATTTACTCCCGCAAAGAATCACAAGTAGTTTGTGTTGGAAAGATGGTGTTTTTCTCGCTTTTAGTATTTGGTCAGCATCTAATTTGATCCGCCTATATCTGCAGCTCATATGCTTTGGATGACGAGAAGTTTGAAAATGAGCTTATCCAGTCAAATATTTCGGACCCTGAACAGGTTCTCGAGAGATTAACACTTCATTGTTTTCACTATGGTTCTCTCTTAACCACGTGTCAGTTTATATTGAAACTGCTATTATTTGACAGATTTCACGAGCTGTATATGATGTGGAGGAGGCTACCTCTACTGCCTTTGACATCATCTTGGAGCACAAGGTATGATCAGTAAGTTATAATAACAATATTTCTTGCGTCCAAGAACCGAATTGGATCTTGAACATGATCTCTTTTCTCTTGAAGATGATCAAGTCTGAAACTCGGGCTTCACTAATTCGATTCCTGCAACTCCTGGTTGCACATCACCCTTCAAGAAGGTTGTGAGACTTCCGTGGCTGTGCCTCGCATGATGTTTGGATTGCCTTCTACATATTAATTAGATGCTGTTGTTCCAGGTGCCGTCAAGGAAGTGCTCAAGTACTCGTGAATTTTGATGAGCTGTATCCTTCTGAAGCATTAATTGAAAGTCAGGAAATCGATCCCGGTGATGGCAAGAATTCTTTACATGATTTCCAGATTTGTGGAAAGGAAGTTCCCAGAGGATATTGGGTGGGTGACTTCATCCTTTTCGCTTTTGAATCTGTGACTTGTATCGCAGCTTAGCTTAAGATTTTGTTCTGGCCCAAATTTAGAGTGCAATATCTGTAGAGACATGCATATGACTAGTAAGTCTAGATGTCATGTGATTCGACAGTCTCTAGTCTCTTAAAATGTATCTGTTGACATATGTTGTCTGCGGATTTGCTGGAGATTAAACACTGTTTTCTACTCGCTCTTGTAAGCTTAAATTAAAAGAATAACTTCTGTATTGATGACTGATGATAGTTATCTACATTGTTCCTTTTCTGTAGATATTCTGTCGTGGAAGCAAGAATGACACGAGAGGATTTAGGTAATTTTCTTTGACCATATTGTCACAGCATATATCCTCAAAGCTTCTAGTCCTGGGAGTTCTGCTGTGGTTTGGATGGCACCCACCTTCATTTTTTTTCTGACAGATAGGGGATTCTTAATGGGGTTGAGCTTTGATCCTTTTATTTTTTTAGATTATTAAGTTCGTGAAATATCCTTTGCTTGTCATTCATCAATTGAACCAGCCAGTATAAGATCGTTTCCTTGCACTTTTCTGAAGTCTAAGTTTGTCCTCTTGTTATTTGCAGCTGTGGTCTTTGGGTTTTGCTTCATTCTCTTTCTGTTAGAGTGGATGATGCAGAAAGCCAGTTTGTTTTTGTATCTATATGTGATTTCATCCATGAATTCTTCATATGCGAGGAATGTCGCCAACATTTTTATGACATGTGTTCAAGGTACGCATTTTTTACGTTGCATTGACATTTGTTCTAATTGACATAACTTGACAGATTTGCTTAATTTGCTTGTTTATGACCTTGTGCAATTCGACAAATGAATGTCTTCCAGTGTTAAAACACCGATCAAGACGGCACATGATTTGACACTCTGGTTGTGGGATGCGCACAATAAAGTAAATGAGAGACTGATGAAAGATGAAGCATCTCTCGGCACCGGAGATCCCAAATTCCCAAAGATTATCTGGCCTCATCGGCAGCTTTGTTCATCCTGCTACTCATCCCATGGTCGAAGAGGCGACAAATTAAGTGACATCAAATGGAACAAAGACGAGGTGTACAGATTCCTAAAGCAATACTATGGGAGAACGCTGGTGTCACTTTACAAGAAGAAGGCACTGCTCCAAGCTGATGGGACCTCAATTGAAGATTTAGTTGCTTCAACAAACGCCGTTGTAGTACCGGTTGGAGCTGCATTGGCGATCGCGATTGCTAGCTGTGCGTTTGGAGCACTTGCCTGCTACTGGCGCTCCCAACAGAAGAATCGGAAGTACATCCGCCATCTACACTCTTTAAAGAACATATGATTTTGATGAGGTTTTCTTTATAAGGTCTAAAAGAATTCCTAAACAGGCACACTTTCTTTAGGTAATTATTTTCTCTAAACTTTTTGCTCCTTCAACTTCGTTTCAGGCCGAGGAGGAACTGGAACTAACATAGGATTTGTGAGGAGACGGAATCAGTACTCAATGGCGAAGTTCACAGCTCAAGTATAGTTTCCGAGTTGGAGCCATGCATGCTCCAGATTTTGTTGCAAAGATTATTGAGGTTGTAGAAAATGTTGGGTGTACTGATTTTTCGTCTTGAGCTCTCTGCAGTATTTTGCTGCGCAAAGTTTCTGGGCTGTTGGGTGACGACATGGAGATTGCTTGTTTGGAGAGACATTTGAGTGATTTTATGTCACACACTTTTGCAGCATTTCTAGATCATTAAAGCTTGTTGTATACTTAAATTTTCCACAGTGGACAGATATCGTTGACAGTTGTAAAAAGCAGTTCTTCTAAATTCTAAAGGCCAAGCAAACTGCCACAGGAGTGACAATATCATTCCCGTGCAAATTCCAGAGGCCTTGGCAGTGCCATTCTTCCTCTGACACGACAATCCAGTCGCTCCTGTGTAGTTCTGGATGTGTCTGATCTTGAACCCTATTCAGTAAGTCGCTATCGAGGGTCCTCGGATGAAGTTGGCCAGATCAGTTTGTGTTAGCTTGCAGGAACAACGTGTTGGAGAAACAGTGATGGAAGTTGGCTGATGTTCCCCCACACGGCCTGACAGCACCTTCTTGGTTTTGGCATAAACAGAGTGAAGGTTCGAGTCTTGTATGTGTCGGCTAATCATGAGGGTAGAATACAGTGAGGGCGGAAGTTCCAGGAAGAAGCAGGGACTCCCGGGTTCAAGGGTTAATGCCGTCGAGGTGAAGTGGCTCAGAAAAGTAGGGATAGGGACTACATAAGACGATCAATGAGCTCAAGATTAGGGTCAAGGCCCCCATTGCCGCGAAGCCTTCTCGCTCAAAAGGGTCAATAGGAGGAAGAAGAAGAAGAAGCGGAAGAAAAGGTTGGAGAAGAGAGATTCAAGAGTTCATTGGAGAAGATTCCGATTCTAATGACGGTTATGGCTTTTGTATAAATAAATGGATGGTTGAATTAATTGAATGGTGATGTAAACATTTCATGCAATACATCAAATTCGAGACAATACACTGGCACGATAGGGACACCGGCCTTGTGGTCGTTACCATCTCGAAGGGCTCGGGAGATGTTCGAACCTGTCGCTTGTGGTGTTAGGCAAGTCTTCCATGAAAATGCATGGCTCTGCGATGAACTTCTCCTCCATTGTGGTGCTCAGGCAACCTCCCGGCGGTTGAAACAAGGCTGCGTCCATGGAAAATTGTCCCCCGTTAGCTGCCGGATTGAATATGGGATTGTCAAATGATGGGAGGAATCCCTGGTTCTCGATTCCAAAGTGAAAACCCAGTTGCAGGTTTGAGAAATCAGGGCAAAAGACATGTGGTTGAGTGAGGTTCCCGTCGTCGGTGACAGCGTCGTTGTTCATGGAGTAGGACGAGTCATCTCTGTGATTAGCAGCACAAGTGCTTGGATTCTGAATGAAAATAACAGTCTGTCTAAATTTGACGAAATTGTGATTAAACGAGAAAGGGAAAATTTCGAGAGGCTAACATCGACCAGCGGGGTATCATGCGACAGCGGTAGAAACAATTCTTTCTTCTTCCTCCGCACTCTGGTTGAAGCAGAGGCAGGAGAAGAACTAGCAGAAGCTTGAGCCCGAAGAATCCTTGCCAATCTCTTTTGCCGGCTGCTCCAGAAATTCTTCACGTCGTTGTCGGTCCTCCCCGGCAGGAATGTCGCGATCCTCGCCCACTTGTTCCCAAACTCCGCCTGCATCTCGATCACTATCCTCTCTTCGTCCGCTGAAAACTTGCACCCACTACGACACAACCGTATCACAAAACAGCAAACACAGCGAAGAAGCCAACACCACTGTGATGGTCGAAGAAAAGAATCAAAAAAAAGAAAAACAAATCCTACTTCTTGAGGTTGGGGCGAAGCTTGTTGACCCAGCGGAGCCGGCACGACTTGCCAGTCCTTCTCAAGAGGCCTTTGGATCGAAGAGAGCTCCAGTCACGAGGACCGTGCTCGTGTACATGGTTAACAAGTACCTCGTCTTCCTCTGCCCGCCACGGCCCTTTCTTTATCTCAGTCGCTGCCGCAGCCAATTCCTTCTTACTGCTACTACTACTACTACTACCGTCTCCACGGTAACGACTTCTCCCCTCCATTCTCTTCTTCTTCATGAAAACTGCCACAATCCAACGCACCACACCCCTAGTTCCAAAGAAGATGATGGCAGTCCGAGAATTGGAAAACCCAAACGTGGGCGTTAAGGTCAAGAGACAAGACCACCAACGACCTACGTTTGTTTCTTGAACGTGGGTGTATCGTGAAACCGCCGCAGGTTGAAAGAAAAGTGGTGCGGGATGAAAAATAAAAATAAAAATAAAGAACTGTTGCCCCTGTTTTGTCGGAGCAGTTATTCGTTTCTTTGCTGACAACGAAATCAGAACAGCTACTGATCTGAGATCATACTCGCATTATAAATTTTCGGCTAGAATCATATCTTGCACTCTGTGTCGGACGGCCAGCCACGAGTTCTGTGAAACTCATTTTCCAAGCTAGCATTCCCTTTGTTGTCCCTGCCCCATTTCCGAATCCTGTCTTCCGCAATCGATGTCTGCATATCACATGCCAAAGATGAATCGGGCCGCAAAACTATGATAGTCCAATCCCAGTAATGTTCATGCTGCAGAAGCCATTTATGATACTCTTGTGAATGACACAAAAAAACTCATTACCAGATGGACAATGCATCCACCGAAATCTCAGAAGTACCCAAGCAAGCAGTATGAGTGCCACGATAATGAGATTCAACAATCAAAATCCAGTCCATCCAGCCACTAATGCAAAGAAAATCATTTCGGAGGATGCTATTCTTCCACAGTGGAAGCTTTTACCCGGAAGTTTTGTACTTTTTTACGAAACTTCTCTGAACATTTACGAACATATTCGTATTTCCGTTTGTACTCGTTCGTGAAGTACGAAACTGGTTCGTAAACGTTTCGTAAAGTACAAACTAGTTTCGTACATTTTTATGAAAACAAATTTCGTAAAGTACAAAATTCTTAAGTTCGGTTCCGAGTCAAGTTCCTAACTTTTACGAACAGGTTTCGTACTATACGAACGAGTACGAAAAGAAGTACGAAACTGTTTCGTATTTTTTATACGAAATAATTTTGTACTTTGCGAAACGTTTACAAATAAGTTTCGTACTTTATGAACGATTACGAATGAAAATACGAATAGGTTTGTAAAAGTTTAGTAAAGTACAAACTCGTTTCGTACTTTTTTACTATATATCCTCGAAATTACATAAAAATGTACGAAAGTTTCGTAATTGGGTGGATGGTTCCAGTTTCACCCGTGGAAGAATAACTTTTTTCATATCATTTTGGAGATTATGGAACTGGACGAAACCCCCGCAGGCTCTGGAACGCCTTGAGCGTCCACTTCCGTTCGCAGGCCCCCGCACCCCAGCTTCAGCATCAACAGCCAGTTGAAGACCTCTTGGATCACCATTATCTTGCTCTGTAACTACAGGAACTTTGCTACTGGGAAGTTGGTTGATCGTGTACGCGAACAGCTGTGGGATCATCCACCCTATGAACACCCCCGCGGCCTCGGATATTGCCTCAGTCTGGCCTGTAGCCCTTAGCAACCAACATGTCGACCAGGCAGAGGATAAAAAACGTCACCCCCGGGATCTGTCTCTGCATTGTATATTCCAATCATGTCCCCATCTGTCCCGCCTCGTGCACCTGCACAGCACCCATATTAAATATATGGACGATAGAACTGATGCACGGAAAATAGTCCCACATTGGGTGGGACGCTCATCCGATGCGATGCCCGCATGGACGCCAAATTCAAAAGAGTACGGGAAAGTAGTACCACATCGAGTATGAACACGCATATGATGTGGTATATAAGGCGGACGACCCTGCCGGCCCACTTTTTTCGATGGAAAGTTCCATTGCTATACAAGGCCGGGCCTGAAATGGGTCCGTTGGACCCCAGTCGTTACGATCCTTGGCCCAATATCTGCCACCGATTCTCTTGTATTTGGTTCAAGCCTTCCGACCACCTTCAACCTCTCTGCACGGAAGCTTCGCACAGGGTCTGTTGGGGTCAATTTCTTCTGCTGTTTACTTTGTGCATTGCGTGGAAATGACCTGGGAAAGCTTACATGCAGGGGGATGGAAGGAAAAGAGAAGCTTCCGGGGAAGTTCACATGACAAATGGAGAACAACAATCCAAGATCACCACTTGCATATAAACAACAGAAAGACCAATTATCATGACTCTCGGCGAGCAAATGGGAAATAAGAACACATCCCAATCCACTCGACTAATTCAAAATCTTCATTCAACATCAACAACACCCAGAAAAGAACAAATAGTATTGGGGATATCAAAATTGCTACAAGGATTGCAAGACTTGAAGGTCGCCTTGTGGTAATAAGAATAGTAGTAGTAGTAGTACCTAGCCATAATGCTTCCTATTGAAGACTACTCCAATTCAGCGTCATATCTCAATCATGGTTAACGCTGGCCCAGCTTCCTATTGATCAACCTAACCCCGAGCTCCCCAGCTACTATGACCGTGCTCGCCATCCCGAGGAACATCCCGTGCTCCACCACCCCTGCTAGCCTCAGTATCGCATCGCTGGCCACCCACAAGTCCCCTATGTCCCTCTCGAAGTACAAATCCACCACGTAATTCCCGTTATCCGTGACGAAAGGCTCCTCCTCTTTCCCTACATCCCTGGACATCCTAAGCTTCGCCCTGCACCCGGCGTAGTCAAACAACGACCTCAGCCGCTCGGCAGTGTACTTCCAGCAGAACTTGATGACCTCAACGGGCATCGCCAGCCGGCTCCCCCCTACGTAATCGACCAGCTTCGACTCGTCGACAATCACCACGAACTTCTTACACGCGCCCTCCACCATCTTCTCCCTAAGAAGGGACCCACCCCGGCCCTTGACCAGGTTGAGGGAAGGGTCGACCTCGTCGGCGCCGTCAATGGCGAGGTCGACGACGGGGTGGGAGTCGAGATCGGAGAGGGGGATCCCAAGGGAGAGGGCCTGCTCGTGGGTGACCCGGGAGGTGGGGATCCCAACGATGTCACGAAGCTTGCCCTGCCGGAGGAGCTGGCCGATGCGGTCGACGGCGTGGCGGGCGGTGGAGCCGGTGCCGAGGCCGACGACCATCCCGGACTCGACAAAGTCGACGGCCTTGAAGGCGGCGATCTTCTTGAGGTCGTCCTGGGAGAGGATGGAGGGGGGAGGGGAGGATAGGGTTTGGGGAGGCGGCGGCTGGGCGTCGAGGGAAGGGCAGGAGGCTGTCGCCATTGTGGTAAGAAAAAAGATGGAAACTTTTACCAAGGAATAATGGACAGCTCCCGTTGGGGGATTTGCGTGGTTGTGGGCTGCTGGGAGGGGTGCGGATTGAGGGTGGGTTTTATAAAGCGGGTGGGTGGCCGAAGAAGAGGAAGGCGTAATTATGTTTTCCACCAAATATCCGAATGCGCGTAAACTAAAAATATATTCATCTATTCAATGGGGTCTACAATATAACAACGGATGCTACATTTATGAATGATATTCCTGTCGAATCAATGGTTTGGTTTGTGGGTTGGGGGAGGGGGATAAGTGCCAATTATCATTCCAATAAACTATAATTTAATTCGTTGAATGGAGAACACGAATATACGAGCTTTTGTTACATGTTAATCGAAAATTATTCCGTGAAATAAAAGAGTGACTTTTCAAATTCGTTTGTAATTAGTGTTTCAATCACTAATTTTTTTTTAACATCAAATTTTTTATAAATCGAATTTGTTATTTTTAATACCGAATTAAATTTATTATTTGATAAATTTTAAAAAACGTAACTCTATTTCACGTCGTGGAACTTTAGTCTGCACAAACTAACGTTGGAAAATTACTCATATCGTAAACGTCCGGTAATAATTAGATAGATATTATCGAGATTATTACCCCCCGGTCGACAGTGACTAAATATTAAACAGTTGATACGTAACGATTCTCCGCCATATCCGTCTCATTAGTCTTTTAAACTTTATGTTTCTGTCTCTCTACCTTTCCTCCATATATTTAAACAATGTTATCACGCATCCCTTCTTCTGACAGAACACAATGCCAGCCAAGCATAGTATTACATTAACTTACGACACAAATTATGGACATTTAGATCATCAACTAAAAATCCCAACAACCCCCAAAAAACAACACAGCAGCCTCAAGTGATTTTTGCCAGGGAAAACCGACTAGTTTGGCCGGATTCCCTAGATCGGGATGGCCTCGACCAACCTCGCGAAGTAAAACTGAGTCGTGGTGAGCCCCCTCTTCCTTATCTTCCACCCGACCTTCCGCAGTGCCCTCTCCACGTCCCCCTCGGAGTGTAGGTAGGCCCTGGTTGCCTTTGAGGGCCCCGGGAACAACTCCCCTATCCTTTTCAGTATGTCGTAGTAGAACGTCTTCGGGGCAAAACTTAGGATCAGCCGGTTGCTCGCCAGGGAAGCCAGGTGACCGATCATCTTGTCGGCCTGATACTGCGGGTAGTGTATCAGGACGTCGAGACAGACCACCGTGTCGTACTTACCTTGTAGGCTTTCCAAGTCGCTGACCTCGAACTTGGGAAGCGTAGTGGCGGCATCGCCTTGAAGCTGTTCCTTCGCCTGACAAAGGTAAAGGGCCCCAAAAGGGTGGTGACCATCAGATGTTAATACGAAAGGTCAATCGACTTGAGATTGGACGAACCTGTTTCTCGGCCTCGGCGACCATAGCTGCTGATATGTCGCTGGCGTACACGATTGCACCTTCCTTGGCTAGCGGGATGGCAAGCGATCCAGTTCCGCAACCAGCATCGCATACGGTGATCCCTTTCAGGGACCCTTCATCGTTTAACATCTTCATGACGTTTTCCACGGTTTTGGAGTGGCCGAGCCTGATATCCCGCTGGACCCTGTTAACGTCATCGGTCTCCCCATAAATCTTCCTCCATCTCTGGAAGCCAGAGTTGTTGAAGTATTCCTTCACCACCTCTTTGTCTCCTCCTCCGACCTCCTCCGCCTGGAGCTGCCTCCTCCTCTCAGGATCTGTCAGGGTAAGGACAGCAGCCAACGCGGTCACCGCACTGCCACCAATGACGGCAATGGTCGTGCCATCCACAGACAACTCAGTTGTCACCGTAGAGAGAGACGGGATGGCATTGAGAACAACTCTCCTTGATCTTGGAGTCGGTTTACACAATTTAAGCGGGACACTTGTGAATCGTGGGTTCGGTGTGGGGTGGTGTAAGGGAATCGGGGAGTATAAGGACAATGAGCAAGTCATGGAGCTTGTTGGTACTTTCTCTTCACGAGCGGAGTCTTGGAACCTACATAACAACCTAAAATATAACGTTTGCAGCAGGGCGATGGAATGAAACATATGTTCTCGGTGGCGGCAGCAGATGGCAATTGCCACTCACGAGCATTATAATTAGTATAACAATCATTTCCATAACTTGCAATCATCAACCATGAGAACCGAGTGATGAGTACTTCTCCTAGTCTCCCAGGAAACGCATCGCAGAAAGCTAACAAATCTACCCATTACGAGCTTATCATCAGCTCATTCAGGTTTTATCCGAGAATCTCATCAACAACTACCCTCACAACAACCGACTTACGGCAGAAGCCGCCTCAAACTCCACCAGAGGCACTTCATTCCCGAAATGCCAGCACTACCACACGAAGCGCCCCGAACGGCCCCAACCCGACCGCTTTTCCGTGACAGGATTGTCTCAATCTAACTAGAAACCAAATCTCCAAACTGATCATTTCAGCCTCCAAGGACAACCAAAACAATCTGACCCGATTCAACAAGAACGACTACGACCCAGGGCAAGAAACCAGCTGAAAAACCCATGGGGAAACCCGATAAAACATGGGAGGAAGAATGTCATTTATTACCTCCCGGTAAGAACTCGACGGCGACGAGGCCCGACCAGAAGTTGCTTCCTCTTCCGACCGATTCGCCTCCTCCTCCTACTCCTTCCACTCGCTAGTTCTCGCCGCAGGTTGTCTGTCGGAGAAGTGGATAAAGTGACAGTTGTGGGCGTACGTTATTGGGGACGGGAACCCGACCCGGCCCATCTTGAGTGGACCGGGATTGTGGCTCAATGGGGGGCTGGAAAGCAAATGCCTTTTTCCTTCCCGTCGTCATTGGATTGGATAAATGTCTGGGTACTGTAAGGAAATGTAATGCATTTGATTGGAAAAGAGAGCCGTGTGTAGGAATTTATCGTGGGTTACTGTGGGATTATTTAGGGGCATTATCAGAATTTATGGTGAAATTACGTCCACCTAAAAGTTAGTAATTAGACGAAAGGCTCAAACATGTGGTCAGGTTTATTTTAAACACAGTACATTTTTACATTTGATAAGATCTTAAGGTCTCTCCCACCTTGTTTTTTCCTTCTCCATTCTACATAGGCTATTGGAAACTCTAGGCGCTCAGCGAGCTGGGCTTGAGGACATGCTTAAGGAAATGAAAAGGAAGATGAGCTCGTATGATCTTTCTCATCTATTTTTCCAAATATCGAATCAAAACTTTGATAATTGGGGTATTTGATATTCAGTTTGGTAGAAATTTTACAAAAGATTTCGTTCTTTCGATTTGAAATCTATAATTTTTAAAAATAGAAATTTCACATAAATGGAAATTTGATTGGGCCCGACCCATTTCTGGTCCATCCCTCTTCCCTACTAAGTACAACATGGGCCAACATAAGAAACTGAAGTCCATTTATTGAAGTCCAAAATAGACCCACAATTGTCTCAAACCAAGTGCTGGGTATACAAGACGTCTCCCACAGAGTGTGGAAACCAGAACTCGCCTTCCGCCCGGCCGTTTGCTGCCTTCTTTTCCTCGTCTGTAATGGTAAGCTTTTTCTGCTGTTCCACCCTCCTTACGTTCTTCGTTACATACGATTGTCTTGTCGTTGGTTGGTATTAGTCGTTGTTCATTTCCTAGTTATGTCGGGTTTCCACGGTCGGATCTTGTCTTCTGACCAGCAGATCCAAGCAGCTCTAGATAAGTATCGATAAATTAAGGATAATATCAATGAGGGGCTGAAGTTCTATATCACCCTGCTGGTAATGCAATTCCTTCATCATGAATCTCAAGTTAAAAAATCATGTAATCACATAAACAGATTAAAATATCGGAAACTGGATCGATTACATGCGTTCATAGTCATCGATATGATTAAGAGAAAAAAAAACGTACCCGTATTCGCTATGTCATAAATCTTCTAACAACAAAGAGAATACTAGAGACGACGTGGATTCTCTTCCTTTTTTCTTCTCGTATGGTTGCCGATGAAGAGATTAGAAAACCAATACAGAACCCGTTCTAGGACTGAAGTTTTAATTTTTTTACTTAATAATGTACTGATATGTTAGTTTTGCCCTTTAATAAATAAAATGATGAATGATAGAGAAAGGGACCTAGCGTAATTTATTATAACCCATATCTCATCCATCAACAAATCATATGTTATAAAATGACCTATACCATAAATCACATTAAATAAACTACGTAATAAACCGTCAAGGTTAATGTGGCGGTTCCCATAACGAGCCAGAAAGACCTTTAAGTAAATAATGCTCCCTTATATTTTTCATAAACATTAATGCGGGCAAACTTAATTGCGTTTTATCATAGACAAACTTTAGTAACAATATCGTCTTATTTGATACTAAGCATTAAGTTTCAATATTTTTTTTTAATAATCAAATAACTTTGTAACTTTACGTTTATTTGAAATCAAATGTACATTCTATAATCTTTATACTTAAAAAAAAATCAGAGTATTGTATTTATCCTTAATGCTTCAAAGAAGCTGATGTAACCAACTAAAGAAAGCTATGTATAACCTCAAGGCTTCAACATTGTCAAAGAAAACTCTCTTTCTTTGAACCGAATACTTCGATGAACTTAAGACAATCATCTGTAATCTTTATGTTTCCAAAACACCGGATAAAATCAAATAACTGTATCACCTTACGCTCCACCAAGATTAAGAATACCTTCTGACTAGATTGGAGCCACACCCGGCACATATATAAAAAATTCTTTTTTGGGTTTACTTCAGGCATAATTTGTGTGATTTGGGTACAATGTATGGGGACGGATGCCGTTGTTTATTCTCCCCTTATCATTTTAGCTTTTTGTAAAATCTGGGAGCACTTAAATAAATACTTATTTTAAGAAATTGATGTGCATTTTTATATTAAATTATTTTGAAATAATTTGAGAACCTTTTCGCTTACCGAAAAGGAACGTGACATATTTTATTTTATTTAGGATATTCGGTTTGGGACCGGGCTAACGACTCATGCATGGGTATATGTACACTATCTTGACTTTACGAATTTTTTTCATAAAAGGTCGATGTGTTTCGTAATGAGGTTTGTACAATTATACGAAGCTCATTAATGACATTTTTGTAAAACTATGTACATTTATATTAATCCATTACGAAACATGTTGGCCTTTATAAAAAACTTTCAGTCGAAATAGTAAGACACTATTTCATACATATACAAAGTAGTGTCCCTGTGCTTCGTAAAGCACGGATCGGACTGAATTAATTGGGATGATGATGTATTTTACGGCGAATTAATTCGGCCATGGACATCAACTCTCTAATCTAGAATTAATTGGCCTAAATGTCAACTCTCTAATCCAGAGAGTGATGAATCTTATATTGAATCAACACTATTCTCCCTACATTTTGTCACACACCCAACAATCGTATTACTCACAACCCGGTTAAAGATTACTTTTAAGAGAGTCAAGGCGTATAAATTCCACACATGAAATAAATAAATGTATCAAATCAAAATATCAGTTACATTTTTTTCATTAAAAATGATTGACCAGTATCATCTAAAGCGGGTCCTGTTTGGTACCCTAATCTCTAGGTACCATAAGTATAACTTGGAAATATTTTCCCTCAATTTATCTCGACATTAATTATACTTAGCGATAATCTAGATGTTCATGTCTCTTCTAAACATCTATACGATCAATGACTATTTCGGATTAATATACTCGTTAATTTTTGAAACTTTATTATTAATAATTTTACCACTAACACGTATTTACTCTATCTCTCTCTCGATTCGGTCACCGACCGCCTCAGGGGAGTTCTCGATCATCTGTTTTAATTCTAGCAGAAAATCAATTTATGGCAGTTTCTTTTACCAACCGAACTGGCAAGCTTTCCTCCCGTACATTCCTAAACTGCTTGGCCGTATTTTTCCAAAGCAATACAATTTCGTAGAACGCTCGCAACTCAACAGCATATGATTTTTACTGAATTAAATTGACTTCCCGCCAGACCCAATTTTTTTAATTTCCTCCCGCCGTTTCCCCTTCCTCTCTCAATCTCCTTCCCGCCCCCCAAACACTTCCACCACCGCTGACTCCTACTCTCTCCCGCCGCGCTTCGTGCGACGGTAGCCTTCCCCACCTCGCTTCCGCCCTGTCCGGCGTTTGCCTGTCCTTTGTTTTCTTCTCGGAAGGGAATTCTGATCTGTTTCACATCCCGGGTTTCTCTGTGATTTCTACCGAGAGATTGTGCTGGTCCGTTTTCTGTGGAAACCTATTTTGTTTTTTTGGGGATCTTGGCCTGCATTAGACGGGGGGCAGAGGGACGGTTCCGAAGTTGGTTCTTTGAAAAATTAGGAAGATCGCAGAGGGTATACCGATTCATGTGAAGATTCGATTGAGAGGGCTAACGTTTGGTTTGCTTGATATTATGTGAAGTTCTTGGATGTCCCCTTCCAGGGATTGTTTCTTATGGCCGATTATTCTGGTTCCTGTACATACTGGTTTCGTGATTGATCTCGTGAATCAAGCCGTATCTGTAACCGAGATGCTAACTAGAATTGTTGGCTACTTATCATCGAGGAGATTGGCGGATTCCTATTTTTGTTGCTTCATTTAGCCTATGAGTATATAGTATGATTGGTCCATTTCTGTTGCTTCATCAGGAATGTACGGGAGGAAAGCTTGCCAGTTGGTAAAAGAAACTGCCACTGGAGAGAAGGGTCAGATTAAGCCCTTCAATGTGAGCATAGTTGTGTACTGTTTGATGTTTTGCTATGTGGAATCCATCCTCCTTTTCGTCTGTAAATTTATTTTCTGCAATATGGCTATATCTTGTACTGCCAGCATTGTTTTGAATATATTACATTGATTCTGTGGATGCAACTGAACAGGATGATATGTTCAATCAAGTAATCCAAGAATGCTGTTCACATCACCTGGAGCTTCAGTCATTGTTCAGGTAAGGTGGTCTCTTTTATTTTGTTAACTTGTGTTTAATATCTGGCATTCCAGCTTCACATCAGTCATGTTTGAGCTCACTGTTTCCCAATTTAGTCTGATGGATGTTCAATTAACTCTCCCCATGGATCATTTGCGCTGTTATGGGGAGTAATGCTCCTGTTCTCTTCTCACCAATTTGCACGCCCCTGGCTGAATTTCATTGCTGCATTTCTGTTGCAGAAATATGCAAGAAGAAGGATTGGATATCCAAACTACGAGGAATGCAGATTTTTATGGTGCTCTCATCCATCACCTTTCACTGACTCGCAACAAACGCTGCTTAATGGCTTACATGTACTATGCATTACTTAACTAGGCCATATATCCGTAGACATATTAATTCCAACTTAAGAACCAAAGCTGTTTGTTCCTAAGGGCTGTTTTGGCTAACCATTGTAAGGTACAACCGGGCAGAGGTCATACGAAGCCTCAGATGGAAACTGGGTCGCGTGCTTCCTGAGGAAATCTCTAAGAAGCTTAGTTCTTCAGAGAAAGAGTACTTAAAGGGCTACTCAGCTTCTCTAGATGCGTATATGAATGATATTAATCTGGACTTGACTGTGGTACGACTGCTCCCTGGTCCGTTATTTATCAGTTATCTGGTTTTTTTCTTTTCTTTTTTCTATCCATCTCAGCTTGAAATGGATAGATGGGTCTGCCCGGTAACTTTGTTTATGTTGTCTGTAGTGAAATAAGAGCAGTCCCCAATGAAATCGCAGAAATTGCCGTAGCTCGTAACTGATCTTACGCTGCCGTAACTATACATTTCAGGATATGGTTCCACCGAAAGATCCATACATCCAAGTTAGAGTCCTAGATGACATTGGTGAAGTAGTGCTCACAGACTGCTCTGCAAATCTCGCCCGCTATTCTATGCACTTCCTCAAACGAACCGATGCCGAACCATACATATCTCAGGTAAATGGTCTGGTGGACACTTTTGACATAACTTTCCTCCCATTGCAGTGGCAGTAATCTTCTCTGAATGGGGCTCGCAGGGTCTGATGGAGGAACTGGTGAGCTGAACTTCGACCCTGTGGTGCAGATGTTGAATGTGATGTTCCCCCAGACGTTGCTATTGTTATTTCATTGGGCCCATAAGCCCAGGTTAGGTCATGGTGATCCTAAGCCCCGATTACCCATGGCTTAAAGATACATCTATGTCAAAAAGACTATTAAGAATAAAAAATTCATTACTAAAAAATAGCGACACGTTAAAAATTTGAAATATTACCCCATAACAAATCAGTGTCTTTTTTTTTCTTTTATCTCGATGGTGCAAAAGACGAAGTAGGAACAAGCAACCCCCGTTATATTCCTTCGACTAAATTATAACCCCACAATCTGTTACTGTCAAATTCCATCGATTTCCTCACAAAACTTATGTATAAACAATTCTTTAGAAAAGCTTTAGGCGATTAATAAAAATATTTATATAATAAATTTTAAATACTTTTGAAAGTCGACCATTTTCGTTAAAGTAGTAAATGAAAGATAACATTGAGGAAAAATAGAAGTATGGTTATGGTTTGATGGTAAATTAATTGAGAGAAATAAAATGAAGATTTTTGATAAACTTTTCGTTGAACACTCTTTAAGGAAGTATGTTAAAAAAAAAAAATTCTATGGATGCATCAAGCTTTGCTGCACCATTTGAACGAATGTTCGAGTTATTAATAAATTTGTTTGTGATGATGGGGAAAAACATGTGGTAGTGGCGACAGATAGTGTAAGTTTGAATGTTTTTGCATATGAGAAAATTTTTTGGAGGTAAATTTTAATTTATCAAATTGTAATTTATTTAATGTGTTATTAACTTCTTAATTTATTTTACAGAAGATTGTTGAAGGCAAAGTATCAACATTTGTATTAGACTCTACGTGTCGATCATTGTCTAGATTTAATGTTTAAAAACACCTTCAAATTGCCTAATTTAAAGAAAGTATATGAGGAGGGAGTACTTTTTATTGATTTAGATACAAATGGGCTTTTCTTTTGAACACGTCAAGAGAATTTCTAAAGAAGGCTGAAATGGTCAGGCCAACAAAAACATGCTTTGCAACAACGATCCTAACTTTGAAGAGATTATTAGTTCAAAAGGCATATTTGAAGAAGATGTTTACATGTGATAGGTGGAATGCCACGAAAATATCTAAGGAGGCATTGGAGAAAAGAATGGAACGAATCATATTGTCTACTACCTTTTGGAATAATATGAAATATGTAGTTAAAATTACTGATCCTTTAGTCTATGTGCTTTGTTTGGTTGATGGTGAGAAAAGACCAGCCGTTCGATACATTTATGAGCCACTGGATCGGGCAAAAGAGAAAATTATTGCATCTTTTACACAACTAAGAAGAAAAGTACAAACATGTGTTTCAAATCATTAATACCCATTAGATGTTCAATTCCATAGACCTTTTCATGCAGAAGGGCATTTTCTCAACCCCCAATTCTTTTGCTCATGTATTAAGATGAAGATGTCATGACAGATTGTCCAAATATTGGTGCAGGATGTTAAAGTTCAAGATGTCACTTATAGTGAAATGGATGTATACACCATGACTGAAATGATATTTGGAATTCCCACCATTGTTAGACACCAGAGTTGTGAACTAAAATCACCAGGTAAATAATTTATTAAAAAATCAACCTAACTTATTACTCAATTATTTATCTTTATTACTTTATCATTTACTTCTTCGTGGTGGTCATCATATAGATATTCGATGCTAAGTTTGTGAAAGTTTGTTATAAAAATTCTTAACCGTACTTGTAGTTTTCTCGATTGTGAAAGAAACTAAAGTGTATTTGACCATGTGAGTGAATTAAAATCTTAGCCCCTTTTATGTAATTTAAATTATTATAAGTATTAATATGTATATGCTTTTATGCATGCAACTTCATTCCAAAAGGAGAAATCGTTTGGAACATTAACGATTGAGTATGTTGGTTTATGTAAAGTACAATAGGTTTTGAGGCATCGATACCTAATGCGTGAAAAAATTGATCCAATCACCTTACTAGATGATGAAATTAAAACTTTTGAATGGAAGACATTAATTATGGATGATGACAATGAAGAGAATGTTATCGTATTTAGTGATAAGAAAATTTTCACATGGAGAATGTGGAAGATAAGTATACGTGAGAATGACTAAACCATCTGCTCAACTGTTCTAGATCTTCTATTGTTGGCCCTTTAATTGTGGCTAGGGGGGGTGAATTAGTCTTTTCATTCTAATAGAACTTTCTCGACAAACTCACAAAACCCTCATAGCGGAAGGCTTAGATTGTATGATTTACAGAAACTTAAAGACAAATTGGAACATAATGTTTATAGTGGTTCAACGAATACGCCTATATCCATTTTCGATCGCTTTCACTAATAACTTATAAATAGTGATTACATTATATAAGGTTGAACCTTCCGTGATGAAAGAAAATAATTTCTTTAACCACGAGGCGGTAAGACTAACTTAACCAATGCAAGAAACTCTCTTGTTAAGTTTGGGATGTGTTTAGGTCGAACCACAATGAAATCAACCAGACTTGACGACCACAGAACCTTGGTTAGAAGCTTCAGCCTTCTGTGACTCAGTAGCGGGCTGTCCCTTCTATGGATCCGCTATCAGAAACAATGATGCTTCCTCCACGTGTTCGGACGTGGTCGGATGGGCTCCTCTTTTTGTATTTTCGATTTAATATGCAAAACAAGGAAAATAACCGTCTAGAGGAGGCTGCAGTCCTTCATCACTTGCGCCTGCAATAAAACCATTCTCTTGGACCTATTGTACGCTAACCCGACGTTATAGACAGCTTCCCCGGCCAAGTCCTTCAGATTTGCAGCCACCAACGCTTACGGATTGGCTTCACCAATGCACACTTACTGCAAACAAACAGACGACAAGATAACAGACAACAGAAGGTTGTAGGTCCTTCACCGCTTACGCCTGCTACGGACTCCTTCTCTCCGACCAACTTTATACGCGGACTCGCCAACCAGCAACCCTTTTTCCCAGGCCCTGTTGTACGCAGTCCGACGTTACGGACAGTGTTCCGGTTGAGTCCCTCGGATCTGTAACTACCGGCATCTCCGGAGCGGCTTCACCCACGCTCAACCCGCTATAGTCACCTCCTGCGAGAACGCTCATCTGGAGAAATCGTCCTGCACACTCACACACACACGTTAAAGCAGTAAAATAATGTTGTAGAAATGCCAAGACTTACCACTGTACAATTAAATCCCGAAATGAATTGTTTTTGTATTTTTCTTTTATACAGCGATTTCGTCTTTCTGTTATTAAGGGAACATATTTTTCTAAAAATAAATTGCAACCAGATTCATTCATGTGGTGCATAAAATGATTGGGAACAAATTCTATTTGATTTCGCAATAATCAGATTATCCAATCACCAGATATTTCGTTACAGAAGGTTGGAGCCAGATTTTGTCAACAACCTTCTATAGTTGGAAATACAAAATAATATAATTCCAACTTGATAATTTTGATTATAGGCTCGTGCATTTATCCATTAGGGACTTCTTAAATAATTTTTGTTTTAATTTGATGTTTTAATCCCCAGATAGTGTACCACAGAAGGTTCGGCCAAAGCAATCAAACAACCTTCTATTGATGGAAATAATCAATCATTAATTTTCAAAAAGAGATAATTCATTCCAGATAGGTTTGACATTGTATCTGGACAAAATTCATGTGAAAAATTTATTTGAAAATGATTTCTAAATAGTATTATCCTTTATAGAAGGTTAGATAGAAATTTTCCAAAAATAACAAAATAATTTCCTTGATTAGGAAAAATATTTTATTTTTGACTTGCAATCATTTGTCTTTCGAGATAACTATTTACTATTAATTCAAATAATATTCCTAAGAATATTCCTCATTAGAATTAATAAAATAATTAAGATAGTCAATAATTAATTAATAATTAATTAATTATTAAAATATCTAGTTATGAAAATATTTTCTAATCAAGTCATTTGAATTGAAATGATCATTGGAGAATGAAGAAAATATTTTTGTAATATTTTTCCTTTATTAGGAAGCATATCATCGTTACAGGAGGTTACAACTTCTGTAAACTCATAGCATGTCAAACCTGCTATGTGACTCATCATCAAAACCATATCAACATCTATAAATATGATTGGATTTTCCTAAAAAAATACACAAGACAATGACAAACATCAAGTCATTTCTTTTCAGTTTTAGGCTTTGGCAATCTTTTAAGAAATCCTTCGGAAATTTGTGTTCTCGTTCACCTGCATAGTATAAGTTTGTCTGATTTCAATGAGTGTCTTTATTTTCTTCTTCTTGTTTTGACCGGCGACCACGGCCAAAACTAAAAAAATCAAGCCTTGTTCTTTGATCTAAATATTCTCGACATGTTTTGTGTAAACACATTTTTGTTAATCACAGTAAGAGTAGATCGATGACTATGCGAAACATTAGGAATTATGCAAATATGGACTTCAAGCCAGTAGATGTGAGAGGTTCTAATGAAATTTTTACTAATACTGATAGAAAGTTGAGGGTTTGGATGGCTGTTTGGCACAGGTTCAACAAATAGTCAAGATTTTATGGTTTATCGACGACATTTAACTAAGACTACAGATAAATTCATCAATAGATCTAATGACCTTGAGAGAGAAAGGTCAAAAGGTTACCCTTCTCAACATCACAATATTGTAGATGGAAACTCATCATGACATACCCTTCGAGCCGCTATTGTTGAGGCCAGAAGGAAAATTAGTTTTCAAGTTCAACATGTGAGAACTTCCCAATCTCCTCCCATTATATCTTCACAAGCTTACTCTAAACACTTATGGATTAGGGAAGGAGAGAAGAATGTAAAATGAAGGGATGGGCTCGCCACTGAAAGACACTTGAATGATTCTCTCAATGAAATCTCCATTGAGGAGCCTCGATTGATTCCACTTAGGAAATCACTTCCCCGATGGTACTCTAAGGACATTTTTCTTTTACTTTGATCCGTGATCACGATCAGAATTTTAAAATTGAACTTCTATAATTCGAAGCCAAATATTCCGTCGTATTCTTGTGTAGGCGTGTCAATTTCAAATTCCTGCGTTGATGGATGAATTGATCGATCCGTGTCTTGTCCCACATCGGCGAACATAGCATTCTCTTTTTTTTTTTTGAGATACCAATCTGTTCGCGTAGAAACGGATCACGTCGGAAATATTTGGCAATAATACTCACAGGGTTTTAGGTGTGGTCGCCAGTAAGTAAAAGAGATGAATTGAGTTAATCAAATGAAGTCTTACAATAAGAATAAAATGCTTACAGCTATGAAAAATAAAGTAAGGACGATGGTGCGACGTCATAGACTTGCTGCCGGGCGCTACAGATTGGTGAATTTGGATGGTGGCAGCGTCGTAGACTTGTTGCTGGACACTGTGACCAGCGAATTTGGACGATGGTGACGTTGTAGACTTGACACTGTGCGCTGTGGACTTGTGGATTTGGACGGTGACGTCGTAGACTTGATGACGGGACGCTATAGACTTGCGAACTTAGATGGTGAAAACCGGTCGCTGGGGCTTGGCGGACGGAGTGTGGACGAAGGTAGTGGCGGATATGGATATCAAGGCTACGGTTGCTCACCCTAGTGGCGGAAACGAAGGCGGAATTGCTTGCCGGGACTACGGTGGCTCATCCTGGCGGTGGAATGCTAGCGGAGATTGGCTATCAGAGCTACGGTTACTCAATCTGGTGGTGGAGGAGAAGACCAATGAAACCTCACGAGTTTCGCCCAGGTCGAGAATCCTAATAACTATGGGGTGACGAGCAATGCAAGGCTTCTGTTTGGCTGATTGATCGTGTCCCTCTTTGGGAAGATCTCCTTCCTTTTATATTCGATCTTATGAGTCCAGTATGTCTATCACGTTCTCCGAAGATTCTCTCAATCTAAACTACCTTCCGTGGATCTCGGAGTTAACAAACCGTCCTCTTAAGACGTGTGACCTGCATAGACGTTGGCTGTAGATTTGGCATGAGCACCACACCTTTTCTCATCCCTTATATTCCTCTCGTGGGCTTAATCCGTTCGGAAAAATAGGCCCAAGATGATTCAACATGTCAACACAATCCCATACAGAGCAGTAGAGTAGCACTACCCTCTTAATGGGCCGGGCCTACTAGGGCCTACTACATCGGCCCATCTTTTGGTAATGGGCCTCCATCCGTAACATCATGGTTCCGACTGTTCTGGAATGCCTAAGTGTAGTAATCTGGGGACTGTTGTCGTAATAATGATGTCGTGGAAGTCTCAATTTCCTAGGAACCAAATCTCCCTTTGTTCTTACCCTGACGATGATTTGAAAATAGCAGCAGGAAAGGACAATCCAGGTAACCCTTTTTGGACTGCCATAATTTTCTCTGCTTCTAACTCCCTTTCCACCCGTTTGATGTTGACGATGAAGAATTCTTTGTAGTTAACAACTCATTCTTTTCGACACTGTGAGTCGGACAAAACGTAACCCTAAAAAAACCATCACATTTATGATTCGGCAAAATATCAACGTGTCGGGCTGGTATAAGTTGAATGGCATGTTTTTTTGTTCGGTTTTATTTTCTAAATTGGCTGCTGCGGGCGTTTCTGTTTGTCCAAAAGTTAGAACAGCCGTCACTCCACGGAACTCAAACCAGCAATCGCCCTTTGTTCCTCGCCGTTGAAATAAACTAAGCCTTTTCCTAGTCCAATTTGTACACCCGAGTGAAACACTTAAAAGCATACTTCCTCTCCTTGCGTTTCTCATGCCGTGTTGCATCTGCTATATTCCTTTCTCACGGCAACATAAAGAGAAGGGCTCTGTGACGTGTTGAAAGGGGTCGTCTCGCCGGCTATGTTCACGAGGCGCGTGCTGCTGGTTGCGCTGCTACTGATCTCTTCGATGGCTCGTCCGTGCTATCCCGCGAGGAGTATCCTTAAGAGGAGCAGCGGCGGGGATCAGGTGATCTTGAGCCTGTTGGAAGGACGATTCTCGCGAGGGCTAGTCCCTCCCTCCGGCCCTTCTCCTTGTCATAACCAGTTGGGCCCTTCTCGGCGCACCCAGTCTGCTCTCTCCAGCGATTACATCATTTGTCCCTAGTTTAGGATCAGGGGTGTACAAATTCGTTCCCCATTAGAAAAGATAGAATTTTTCCTTTCGCTCTGTTGATTTTCCCGTAGGTGTGTAGAAACAAAGTTGCTTGGGGGGGGGGGGGGGGGGGGGGGGGTTGTTCATTTCCATCTATTCAAAGCTCCAGCATGTCTTATCCAAGCATGGCTTAAGAGTTCTAGGAAAAATCTGGTCGGAATAATGTTGCAAGATTATTTCTTCCTCAGTCTATTTATTTATTTAAGATTTCCCTTGATCGAACCAGAGATTTTTGGCTTTGGGGTGGAATTAATATATCGAAGAAATGAAAAAACATTTCTTCACAAGCACACGTATCTATATGTTATCACGTGTATGAATTTAAAATTACTTTTGATACCACATAAAATTACTATTATTTAACATAAAAACTTAAGTGGTTAAATAAAGTTTAATTTATATCATATAACTTAATAATATACTTCTTTTTCCCACTTTCTTCATTTCTGCTTGTTTCCAAAAGTACGCAACATGGATGAATAAAGAGAGACCAACCGATATATAAGTGAAAGGGCGGCAACTTACATGCATATAAGTAGTTTTGGTGGAATAAGACGAGCCTTGGGAAACGGGGAAATGATGTGACACGCCCCCACCACCACCATAGTCAGTCTCCACACTGGGAAACACCTAAAAGGCGAAACAACAACAACAATAATATATACAAATCCCCCCAGGGATCATGCTACATCTGCCGGTCGCACGAATCACTCCCGACCTTCTTGGTTCTCTTCCTCCACCTTGCCCTCGTGATCATCGTCAGTCAGAACACCGAGATGTTGTTCACTCTCAGGACACACGACATCACATTTAAGATTGACGTTGAATGAAGGGGCGTCCTGATTATTCCTCGGACACTTTCTTGCCTCATACTGCAACTTTTTTTTTTTTGGGGGGGGGGGGATTTTCGTTCGAACAAAATGGCAAGATAACGACCAAAAACAAAGGAAAAGGTAGAACGAGGGCAATTACGGTAACGATGTTTCCTTTTGGAATAATGGGGTTAGAGGGAGGGAGAGGGTAGATGGGAATTGGAAACATGTGATCGTGGAGGGGGGTTGGTCATTCTGGGTGCTAAACAAGGGAAGTCCACTCCATACACACTCCTCATCCACGCTTCAAGAAAGCTCATGAGGACCACATCTAACCCTCCCTCTTCATCCGTGTGCTTCGCCAACTTACTCCCCTCGTTTCCCATATCCCATCTAACACCCCTCCCCCCCAAAAAAATATTTTTTTTGATTTCTAGTCTCTTTCCTTCCCTCCCTCCTTCACCCGCTACCACATTTGACGTAGCAATCTAATGGAAAAACAAACAAACAAAATAATATTGCGTTATGGGTCACACGTCCTTTGTCAATAACCACTGCGATAGGTGTTGATTTCTCATTGATTCCCATATCGCCCGCATCTACCGGGGAACCGTTTCCTTGACAATAAGAGCAATGCTTTCGGGTAGATGCCGAGGGGCAACTTGTCTCTTTTTACATGTCTGAAACTTGAAGACTATACCGAAGATAGATGCCCGCGTATGCCTGGTTCAAACTCAAAACTCAAATTAACCCCCCCCCCCCCCCCCCCCCGCCGGGTGTTTGGATTGCGGGATGGAATTGCGGAGATAATGGAACTGACCACTTTGTCTAAAATAAACGTGATGGAATATCTCATTCCACTCCGAGCATTCTTAGTTCTACGGAATGGAATCGTTATTTCGTTCCATTCAATCTCCAATGTGTGAACCAAACGCCCCATCAATGTCTTGGTCCAAAGTCTTCCAGGATTGTTTCTGCTTATAAGCCAAAGTCATTTCCGTGGCAATGTTATTGCCGCAAACTACAACAATCCTCTCGACAATTAAGGGCTAAGTCATGGTTGCACGTCATTGGCAAGCGACACCTTCGAACACCATTTTCTATTGCCCCGGAATCCTGTGGTTAGAGACTGAGACGTCCCTCCGCCATTCCATCCAATGTCCCACGCGAAACGTGCCGGTAGAGGCATGGCGGAGCGTTGATCATTTTAAAAGCCCTCGTTTCCTACTACTTAGTGTTGGTATAGGATTGCACTAAGAAGGGGAGTTGAATTAGTGCCTTAAGAGTTTTGACACTTTTTCGATTACAGAAGCTTGGTTCTGTCAGATTACAAAGACTGGATCTGCGGGACAGATTCCCAGTTCTGAGATTGGTTATCTTATGTGTGTGACACACAGATTTATCGTGGTTCGGCAAACAATGCCTACGATCACTCTCCCAGCGCTCACCCCAATTAGGGCGTATTCACTATGTTAAGAACAAGGGACTTTACAGATGCACACTTCTGTCAATAATGGGACTAATAAGTTGCACGTACACACGTGACTAACTCAACTCTAACTCCGGCTCCTCATTGAGCCCATGGCTTGACGGCTACCACCTGCCCACGTGGCTTAATGGCTACCACCTGCCAACGTGGCTTAACGGCTACTACCTGCCCCTGCACACAACCTGTGTGACTAACAACCTGCACAAAACAGAATTAGTAACTACAGCACCAACATTCTACAGCTACAGAAGACGCACGACTCGGTGAATACACGATGGACGCTCTCAGCTTTTGCAACGGTGAAGGCACAAGGATTCTGGTAAGCTTTCAGGTAGAACGATAAGTTGAAACTGTGGCTTCACTCTTGCATTTAAGCTTTCCGTAGAAAGGAGTTTCCTAATCAATCACCAACGGCTAGTTGATTCACTTGCCATTTTCTCCATGATACGATCCTGTGGGAAAGCTTCCAAGAACACAAAACATTCTCATTAGTAATATCGGATAATAATAACCCAGATTAATCACCCAGTAAGAGATAACGTCTTTTGCTTAGAATCTGTCTTCTGCGACAGTAGAATCAACACTTTTCTCTATACGAATTTGGCATTGCGATTGATTTGTCTCCATAATTTGAAAACATTCCCATCGTAAAATATTCTCACCATATAGGGAGATCTTAACCTGATAAGGTCCTTGCCAAATTCCATAATATAGGATCACGTTAGTTAAAGAAATAAATCTTTCCAAAATAACTCAAGGTTCAATGATGAACCTGGACGTGATGTCAATAAGGACGTATGAGATAAATATCTAACGTGCTCGCATATTGAACAATCTCTAATAAGGAAATCGTCATTCATAGAAATACCTTGTAAAACATAGTAAGTACTCCAGCAAGGAGAGTTATAGCAACTGTGACACAGATTCTCATCTCTGTAACAAAGATAGTGGACTCAATAGTAGATCGTTCTTAGAACACCATTTCTGATAGCTAGATCATTTTCTCCATTGACGTTACTCACATAACTCTTTTACGTATTACACAGATAACAGAGACCAGCTTCTACACCTGAAGACCAATTCTTCTGTACACTTAAATAGCAAATTAGCAATACATAACCTTTGTCATCATTAAAACCAGATTATATCAACACTTAGTCTCGTTAATCGACCAACGCACATGGCATTACAACGACAGTATAACTTTTTTTCAAATTGAGGGCCAATCTTTTCTTTGTTTCTATATTTGTATTTGTATAGGCGATTTTAGAAGGTTGATTTGAGGGGAATCGGGTTTGGCAAAATTTGCACATCCACCACCACCAACACACCATCCCTCTCATGTTGCTGCAACCGTGAGTCAAAGGCCCCACGCCCATGAAAAAATGTGGGGGAGAAGACTACAAAGTCATCGGTCCCTATTCTTCTCAATCCTCCCACTCTATAAATCCCTTCTTTCGTCTCCACTTCAATCTTCCATACGCTGCAAAATCCTCCTCTTCCTCCTCCCAAGTACACACCCCCTTCCTCTCCACGGGTTATTATGAACATCCGGTGGAGTCTCCGATGCATGTATGTGGTATATTAACAGGTCCAGAGAGGCGGGGTCGACCGGAGAGTCTTCTTCGACAATGAAGTTCCAAGATTTGAGACTGGTGAGTGGGGTTCCGTGCGATGCTTGTCAAGTGAGCAGTCCTTCTTGTGAGAGGTTACCTCTAATTCGTTGTCTGTTCGACCTTGGACATGCGTTTTAGCACTCCGACCACAAACCCTAGTTTAGCACTTTGTCTTAGAAACACATGACAAGGAGAGTATATGAGAGTCCTTAACTAATCAAACCCATAGAATACTCAGCCTTTACTTGTTTTTCCTCGCCGGACTCGTTAGGGTAAGTCTCTGTCTAGAAATATAGGAATGAATCCGCATATAGTATTTCAACATAAGGATGTGGAAAGGAGGAATAAGTGTTTGAAACCGAATCCCCTCAACTTCTTGTACCAGAAGATAGGATTAAAAATCGTTTCCTTGTTTTTTCACCATATCCCTACCACCATTTCGGATCTTACAATGGTTACTATGATGCAAACCACACATCTAAAGATGTAAGGTGTGCGGGCAGCATAACATCATATATTTAGAAAGCTAAGTAGACAGAAGATTACTGTCCTTCCATGCTCTTTCATTCCTTTCCTTGTAAATGGTACCGAACCTAGATCGATGGTTATGGTCCGGGTTTGGAATGGATCCGGCAAAGTCTCTTTCCTTCCTTCTAGTATGGCACTGGATGCTCGAATCACATCCGATGCATACATTAGATTCATAAGTGCCTAGGATGAAATATGCGCTATATATATACATCCCGAAGTCCTGGTAATAGTTCCCCCTCTTTCCCTCATTGAGCATTACACAAGAGCTACTAATTCTGAGCTTCAAACCCTCCCTATTATGTAGTACTTGTTCCTAGAATAAGCCAAAAACCACATATTTCTTGGGAAATAGGACACTGAATCGGGTTAGGAGTATAGGAATCCAATGTTGACGTCTCCAAGGTCGGACAGTTGACGAACGTGGGGTGAGCGAACAAGGACTGGTGACTTGACAAGAGTTTGCATGGAGACCAACAACACCTTGACAATGAGACGCAATTCCTTCCATGCTTTGGACATTTTCCTCGGCAACATTCACGGACGAGAAGGTTAGACGCTCCTCCTGTCCCATATCTTTAACTAGAGTTTGCTCTATCCTGTTTGCTTTGCTTTGCTTTGCTTTGCTCGCCTTGTTTCTCCTTTTTCAGAAAGTCTGTCTGACGACGGAGAATTGGGCCTTGTATTGGGCCGACATCCTAAGGACACGATATAGGACAGAGGCCCAAAAGCCCACTACATATCTTCATAAAAGTCCTCCAACATCTGATCTCATAACATCATCTGTGGACGTCGATAGATTCTTCTAAATGGTAGAATAGAAATGTATGCAAATCCAAGATTGGTCCAATGAAATCGTGTAAAATTCATTCGCGAGTTTTTAAGCCTCGATCTTCCCCGCGAGAGAGAGTCCAAAATGTGGAAACATGTGGTAATCGACCAGGGATGGGTTTTGAACTAATACTTAAAGCAGGTGAAATTTTATTGGGCCGAATTATTTTCAAGGGCCGATGGCCCAAAATGAGATTAAGATGATGGGCCTATGAAGGTGAAACAAAAGCCTTTTCCATTTGTACCTTTTGTGGGAATATTTATCTTTTCTCTTCGAGAATGTTCCTCAAAGGGAACAAGATACTAGAAGGATCTGTTGCTTGTCACGTCCGTATCCGCTCTGCAAGATATTTTCCATTGTCAGAACTTGGTATATAAGTATAAAAGGATCACCTTCCCGGGATCTGCACTTTTTCATTCGACTCGAGCTGTGTAGCAAAAGCAAACATGGAGATGGGATGCGCGTTTTCCAGGAGCTACTACGACGTGCTTGGGGTCGGCCCCCACTCGTCTGCCGAGGACATCCGGCGTGCGTACCGTAGGCTCGCTATGGTAAATTACACTTTCAATTGGATTGTAATTGCGGACGGCGTTTACGTTTTTGGTCTGCGGATGGACTCACGGGTTGGTTGGTTTCGGTTGTTCTTTGTTAGAAATGGCACCCAGATAGGTGGACGAGGAACCCGTCGATGTTTGGGCCGGCGAAACGCAACTTCCAGATGATCCGAGAAGCTTACGAAGGTATGAGGAGGGTGTGCGGATTTTTGTATTTGTTGCCATAGCTGTTGCGAGATCCTGATTGTCGATTCAATTTGTTTTTCTGATGCGTTCTGTTTTCTGGCGGGGGCAGTGTTGTCGGACGAGCGGAAGAGGATGATGTACGATGTGGGACTTTATGTCCCGAACGAGGAGGAAGAGGATGAGGTAATTGGTTAAACCTTTGGTCGTCGACTACTACGAGGTGTTCCCAGTCTTCGGATATTGGGTTCCTTAAGCTTACCTTGTTCATTGTTTGTTTCAGGGGTTCTGCGATTTTGTTCAAGAAATTATGTCTCTGATGGCCGAGTCGAGATCGGAGGTAAACTCCGATCCTCCCTGTAGTCGATTGTCCTTCCAATTTCTCAATCGGATGAATCTTTTGCTCACGCAACGTCGCCTGCATTCTTGTGAATTTGCAGAAGCAGGAATACAGCTTGGAGGACCTCCAAGGCATGTTAAAGGAGATGGCGCAGGGATTTGAGCTCCCTCCATGGCCCTCTTTCGAAGCGCCATCCACCGAAGGAGCCCGCGGGACACAGCGTCATTTTCGCGCGTCTGTGCCCGGTTTCCAGACATTCGGGATGAGCCGATGTTGAACGAATCCTGGTTGTGATTCTAGCGCTAACACTGATAGCCTTGTACATTGATAGGAAAATCTAGAGATCCAAATCGTAAGTAATGAGAGACAGACATGTCCTTTCTCCGCACCCACGAGACGCTTCCGTTAATCCCGGGGCAACAGGCCCATTGGGCCTAGTCCTTCGGGGGCCCATTTTGGGCCCACAAGGTGCGGCCCATTCACGTGGCAGATTACCATCCACATCCGACGATGTGTAAAGCAAGAATGATGTGATGGGATCAATAACAATGCACCATGATTTTGGGAATGCGATAGTAATCAACCTGATTGTGATATTATCTAATGAAAATTTGATTCCCTTTGGGAACAAAGACAAAATTAACACCCGAATGAAAATGGAGAAGTTCATTATGAACACGTCTCATTCCACTCCGCTCCACTCCACTTCATCATCTTCTTCCCCTTTTCTCATCACTTTCCCACCTCATTCCATCCCAAATCTCAAAAAAGCCCAAGAAAGTAAATTTTAATTTCAGCCGAGATGGTGAAATCCGGCCCCTGGGGACTTGGTTGTTCTCTTGTGATTCTTGTTGGTTTTATTTCTAGTGCAGCAAGCGCGTCCCTGACTCCTCGGAAACTCGACGAGTCGACCGCCCCGAAGCCGGCGAGAAGTGTACCCCGTGCGCTCAGGCGTCGCCCCCTCCCCCTCCTCCCCGCATCCCCTGCCCGCCTCCTCCTGCGCCCAAGAAGCCCCCCGACCCCGAGAATATACAACTACCCTCCCCCGCCGTCGACCTACATCTACATCTCGGGTCCGCCGGGGAACTTATACCCAGTCGAACAGTACTTCAGCGGGGCGGAGAAGGGTCTGGCTTGTGGACGGTGGGTCTGGATCGGGTTAGGATTGATGGGCGTCACGTTCCTATGGTGAGGTACAGATTCTTAGGGAAGGATGAAGCGGATGGCTTCTCTAGAGGAGTTTATGATCCGGCTTATTGTTATGCAAAATAATAATGATAGTAATAATAACTGAGTAAAGGGGTCTAATTTTCTTTTGGGAGGGATTCCATGTAATATCAGAAATCAATCCCTGTATGTATATCATGGCATGGATTCAAATCAAGCTTCTGATTTCCAATGAAAAGAAACAGGGGACTCTGTTCTATAATAAGATGGTGAGGATAATAATAATAATTTTGTGTTAGGCCTCCAAAAGAAGAGAACATGGGTTTCAGTGTCAAATGTGGAGACACCCCCCACTTCACTCGGCCTTGGATGACGATGGGTTCGGTGCTTATTACGACTAATGACATATTACAAATAATGTAAGAGCAAATTAGGGGCATGTGTGTAGGCAAGTCCATGTTTTTGTTTTTGGGTAAAGTGAGGACCAGAGGCCCGATGCCCAATGAGTTTGTACTGGGAGTTTAACCCGGAAGGCTCCAAAGTAGATTTAGCTTCCAAACAGGGGTTAATGATGGGTTGAGACCAGATGGAATTTTCTTTATTGCTAATTGGGAGTTATCATGACGTCTAAAAGGGTAATGATTTGATGCCACGGCCTACTAAAATTCTAAAGCTGTGGGACGATGATAAGGTTAGGTTGTCAGTGTACTTGTTGGGGTTGGGCTATGGGGGGTTGTAAGAATCAACCTCGGTTTCACCAAACCTCGGTTGGGAATTGGAATGGGAATTGAGATGGGGGACCCCATGTGGTTAGATACTAGTACCCCATTTTTCCAACTCTCTTCACCAAATGCCATTGATTATTTGTGGGGTGTTCCAATCTCATTCCTCCTTGTCACTCAAAAAATGTGGAAAATTTGATCATTGACTACTGGGTTCACACTTTTCTTGTACCATTATGGAGCGAGCGCTAACTGAAATAATTCCAATGGTATCCGGGGGAATTACTCTCCTTTTGTTTGGCCCAATAATGCAAAAACATAGATTTTTGGGTTTGGGACCAACCGACCCCATTAGGACCGGTCCCTAGTTCTCATGATTTAGCATGTAATAATGTTTGGAATTCATTCTAACAATGTGTATCACATTAAAGCCATTTTGGGCTTCAATGATGGTAGGACTCATCATTGTGATGACAGATGCGGTCGAAGGAGCACCCGGTTGAAGCTCGAGGACGTCGAAGCAGGGCACGTCGAGGCAGAACATGTCGATGTACAGACGATGTGAAGTTCGATCGAGACTCCGTCGAAGGAAGTGACAATCGAAGGAAGAGTCCCGGTTGAAGTTTCGAGACTTAGCCAATTTTCGATGGGAACTTCATCAGGACTTGATCGAAGTAGACAGTTTGCAGTTAGTTTTAATAAAACATGTGCAAAATGTGTCTAACGTTGTGTTGACAGTTATGTTAGCGGTTTTATAAGCAATTATTGTCTATATATGATTAAGTGTTAATATAAATATGCGGTTAGTCATTTGTAATAAACACATGACAATCATTTAAATACCCCGGAGGACTGTTTGGTTGTCTCCCTGTACTATGTTTTCCAGAAATGGAAGTAAGTGTTCGTGTTCATGTGCTTTTGTTCTTGTTCTTCATATTACTGTATGTTTAAAATTCTTGACGACCACATTTCATGAATCTTTTTAGTCCCCGTTATATTGCGATGTGTTTCATCCGCAAACACCATGCACCGACCCTAACATAAAAAAAGAAATACTCACATGACGATCACGTAACGAAGTTACTAAAATCACCCCCACCCCCACCCCATAAAGATCCTCTCCATTTCTTCAAAAATGGAGTGTGTGCATTTAATGATTCTGATTAATTCTTTTTTAATCTAACGGTTATCATTATTTCTAGTCTTATAAAATTACTTTATTACCCTTGATATATTAAGAAGTTAATAAATTACTTCATTTAATATTTTTAAGATTTATGGTTTAATTTCAGATTTATAATTTATGATTTCATTTTTAATATTTATGGTTTAACATTTAGGGCTTACGGTTTTTAATATTTTAGATTTAACATTTGAGGTTTAATGGTTTGAATTTATAATTTATCGTTTAACTTTCAATATTTATGATTTAACATTTAGGGTTTATAGTTTAACTTCTAATATTTATGGTTTAACATTTAGGGTTTATGATTTAACATTCAATATTTATGGCTTAACATTTATGGTTTATGATTTAACTTTTAATATTTATGATTTAATATTTTGGGGTTTATGGTTTAACTTTTTAATATTTTTGGTTTAACATCTTGGATTTAATATTTTGAATTTATAATTTAGTGTTTATAATTTATTGTGTTGTTAATTAAATGTAATGTTTTAAAAAAAGTGTAAAAGTATTTAAAAAGTAATTATATAGAATAATGTCAGTTTTGCCTTTACCATAATTAAAATAAGAAAAATTAGAACCATGAGATTAAAATGAGATACATCTCAACCGTAAAGTGGAAATGAAGACTCTCCATTTTATCAGAAATGGAGAGGATCCGGATCTCCAGAAATGGGCAGTTGGGTTGGGGGTGGGGGAAAAATGATGAAATAAGTGAAGTTAGTTTTTGGGATGGAACATTTCATTTTCGTAATGTTTAAATAATTTGAGGTGATGCTTCTTTTAGGACAGTTTTAGTTAGACAGGATAGGGATGGGTTAGGAGGAGAGGAGAGGTTAGGTGCAATTCATACAACAGACAGGTTGGCCACATGATCCCCCGAATCGATCATGAGAGTCGGCAAATAACTTCAACAAACACTTTCAATTAGGGTTCATGTTAATGTCAAACTGCCCCCCCTCCCAAACAATGAAAAATTATTTGGGTTTGGTTATAATAAGGAATCAACCTCGTCCATCTGTCTACTAATTCTTAGCACATCAAAATAATGTCACCCGGACTCAATATTTGTATCTGGTTGTTCCACCTCAAGGTTAATGTGTTTTTAAACCTGACCATATTTTAGAGTAATGCATTGGGTGGGTGGGGGAGGACCCATCCCATTTGGTCCCTAATCAAGTTACTTAAATAATCTGTCAAATAAGTTTTTGATGACACTAAATTTGACTTATGTGGGGGAGTGGGATCCAAATGCTTAAGCCAAGGCTTGATTTTCAAGGCAATTACCCCCACTTTTTTGGACCCCACAACTCAAACAAATTATTGCAGTTGCTTCAAAATTCATTGCCCCCTATCAACAACTCCCATCCCAAGCAAACCCACAGTCCCGAAACTTCTTTTAAACGACACAAAATCAAATCTCTGCCCAGTTCCCCCTCTTCTTTCGACTTCCTCCTCTTCATCATCATCATAATCATCGCCACATTCTCATCGCAGCACCCCCGCAAAATCAACCGAGAAAAATATGTCCGAGAAGTTGCCCAAACTCTTCCGCCTCATCACCCCTTTATTGGTCTTATTGGCGTCCTTGCCCGCGGTGAGGCCCGACAACGCTTGCCCTTATCCGTGTTACCCTCCCCCCACCGGGACGACGACTGCCCCCGCCACCACGACCCTGACCCCGCCGGCCCAGACGGGGTTCTACTCCCCGCCCTACTACTACTCGCCCCCGGCTTCTTCATCCTCATCCTCGGGGTACTACCCCTACTCTCCCCCTATCGGCTTCTACGTCTCGCCTCCTCCTCCGGACCCCATCCTTCCATACTTCCCTTACTACTATAGGAAGCCGCCGCTGCAGTCGGATCAGTCCTCGGGCAATGATCTCCAGGGGCTGCCAGCTGTCAGGATGGTCGCATCTTGTATAGCTCTCTGTCTCGTACTAATAATGTTTGCCCTCTAACGATCGAATACTACGATCATGTTTATGTTAAATACGGATGGCAACGGGGGATATCATCATCATAAACTAATGTGCGGATCAATAGATTGATGCCCAATTCTGCACTTTTTAAGTCACATGGGAAGGAGGGACGATGTGGTCCAAGGTAAATGTTGTAGTATTTTGATTTGAAGGAGGCTAAAGTGCATGGACTTGTAGAACTATCATTTGATTTGCGTGAGGTGGACATAGAGCTGCTAGACGCGGCATCGCTACGAATATATCACTGGTCGGTTTTCCCCGTGAACATCTCCAGCATAAGGATGCCAAAACTATAAACGTTGCCTGCTCTTGACACTTTACTTCCCATACCATACTCTGCACATTTCTTATTCACATGCTTATATTTACGAGCACAGGCAAACTAATCACGGTAGAAGATTTGCACAAAAAATCACGCCCCTGGAGGAATGTAACCAGGGGTCCCTCTACCCTCAGCGAGCTTACTTGCATAATGACATCAGTAGGGCTGTTAATGAGCCGGGCCGGGCTCAGACACCCCCTACCCAAGTTCGGCCCGAGTAAAATTTTATCAGGCTTGAGCCCATTTAAAAATTTTCAGACCGAGCCCGAGTCTGAGCCCGGCCTGAGCTCGAGCATTTCCAAATTTTTTTAGTTTAATTACTCTTAAGTCTTAACATTGAACAAATAATAAAAAATCATAACTTTCAGAAGTATTCCTCGCCCCGACGATGTCTCAGCAAATTGAAACAAACAAATTATTCATCATATTCAAACTTCAACACCTCCAAAAGAATTCAAAAGCATTTAAAGATAGTTAAGCGTCGAATAACTTTAACGTTGATTTATGAGTTTCCGAGAGCCCCTACTCTAAACCGATGAGTTTCTTCTCGTCCTCCTTTCATTTCTTCCCCTACGTGTTATCATTAAGAAAACAACATCAAAATTATAGTAACAATAAAAAAACAATCTCAACTATGATGTTGTTACCATCAAGGATTTGGAAGCGTGATTTCTATTGGCTCCTTATTAATCTGTAAACACATGAATATATAAAGATAATTTGTAAATGAAATAAAAAATTTCAAAGGAAAATTCTCATAAAAAAAATTACCTTGTTGTCCTTCTTGACTTTGTGTCGATTTTTAAGCCAATCACCCCACAAATAAGCATTTGCACAGTTTCTGGAAGTAACGATGAACGATATGCATCAATAACTCTTCCACCAGTACTAAAAGTGGCTTCTGAAGCGACACTAGTAATGGGAATCGAAAGAACATCTCGCGCCATCTTCGACAAGATAGGATACTTCGATGTATTAAATTTCCACCACTCCAACGCATTAAAAGTAGCATCTCCAATAATTCTATCATTCATATGACAATCCTCATCAAGATACATATCCAACTCAGACTTCCGAGAATGAGTGCTATCTACGAGCTTTTTCTTTTTAAATTCCGCAAACTCCGACCAATATGGCTCTGAAGATGATGTTGACAATTGAGTGGTTTCATCTGTCAAACCTTCTACCTCCAAACAATGCTCACTAGTCGCACTTTGACTTTCCAAAAGATAAGCATCATATATATTGTGTAAAGTGCGACGAATCTCTTCAATATTGTATTTAGCATCCTCTGTCGAGTAGAGTTTTGGAAAACAAAACTCGATCACCGTGAACTTGTTTCTTGGGTCTAATACTGCCGCTACAGCCATCAACAAGTTACATTCACCCCAATATTTGTCAAATTTCTCTTTCATACTTCTCACCATCTTAAACAGAAAATGATGCTCATCAGTTATCTCGACAACCTTTCTATCCAACATCATTTTCACTCTAAAAACTTCATGAAGGAACAAGTTCACGGTAGGATACTCACTACCTGAAATTGTTTTAGTGACTGAGTTAAATACTTCCAATACGTCGCAAACTTGTTTAACCTTTGTCCAATCGTCAAGGGATGGGCAAGACTTATAGCTTAGTTCTCGTTCCATATAGCGAGGAAAAACATCCTTAAACCTCATTGCCCGTGTCAGCATGTCGAACGTTGAATTCCATCTTATTTTGCATTCAATGATGAGTTTTCTGAAGGGTATCTGCAATTGGTGTGAGATATAGGCAAACATTCGAAGTCGTGCCTCACTTTGGTTGATAAATACCACACTGTCATGTATTTTTTCAATAATCTTCTCTATTTCAACAAGACCATCTTGAACCATAATATTCAAGATGTGAGCACAACAACGCACATGTAATAATCGACCATTGCAAAGCAACTGCTTATTCCTTGAGAAAGAGTCTCTTAAATACCTCAATGCGGCATCATTCTTTGAAGCATTGTCAACAGTTATTGAAATTACCTGTCACAAATAAGATGAATGATGTGAAAAATTTTTTCGAAAAAGAGAAATGAATAATAAGTAACAATTGAATTATAACTATGAATTATCTCGTACCTTATTCTCGATTCCCCATTCCTTTAAACATTTGTAAATTGCATCTGATATGTCTATTCCACGTGATTCTTCGGATTGAGATTCCGATTCCATTTAAATTACCTAACAATTAAAAATATATATATTCAATGAGTGAGACATGAAGGACATACACAACAAATGAACATGACAAAAGAAATACTAGGAATCTCCAAAAAAGACACCACCCGACTAATACTAAGGGGGGACAACAACAAGAAGAAGAAAACGCACGACTCAAAACCCCATCCAAGTCCTAGGCGAGATCAAATGTAGTAGTAGTAGTAGTAATTTAAATTCTAACCTACAGCGTCCCAATGTTCTGTAGTTGACCAAGTTCTCGGGGTATAGAACCAGAAAGATTGTTGAAAGAGAAGTCGCTGCATTGATAAAAAGGGCCAAATAGTTTGAATTACAACAAATAATTGTAGTAATTTTTCCAAAAGAAATAAAGATACTAACATGATATGTACGCTCTTTAGGTTCCCACATGCAGAAGGAAGAGGTCCATCAAGAAAGTTTCTACTCAAGTTCCTAAACAAAATGAAAATATACAATCACAAGGCTGACTCCGAACAACAAGAGAAAACTCGAGATTTTTATAGTCATACAAGGTCACGGGAGATGTTCAAGATCACCAAGAGAAGAAGGCAAAGCACCAGAAAAACTGTTGTTGGAAAGATCCCTGGAAAGAACAACCAAAACACGAGATGTCTGGAACGAGGCATATACAATAATTCGCAAGACATACAGCGTATCCAAATTGATAATATGCCCCAATTCAGCCGGTATCGTTCCCCCAAAACCTTCTTTCCTCATCCACCGAGCTTCCTTTCTTTAATTAAACCCTTTGATTCGCTCTCCCTCTCCCCGTTACGTTACAAAATTGTCTTCCTTCTCCTTCTTGTTTTTGTTGCCTCCCGCCCCCTCCAGTTCAAAAGATTACAAAACAGTGTCGTCTTCATCATCGTTTCCTCCTCATCGTCCCAATCAAAATCAGCCCCCAGGATGAAATAATCAATCGAATAAGCAATTAAAAATCACCAATAAGGGAAAAAGAACAATAAATACCTAGGGAATGATAGCTTCTCACGGCTTCTACAGGATGTGGAGAAGATGAAGTGGCAAACGATGGAGAACAATCTGAAGAAGCGAGAGAAAGTTTGTTTTTTTTTAAATTAATATCTATTATAATTATATATTAATTATAATTATTGTCAAGCCGGGCCGAACTGTTTGTCGGGCTAATGGATGAGCCCGAGCCCGGCTTGACTTTTAAAAAATAAAACTCGAGCCCGGGCCCGAGCTCTGAAAAGCTTGAATTTTATTGAGCCGGGCTCGGACTTTGAGTCAAGCCGGGCCGGATAGTTCGCGAGCCGGCCCGGCTCATTAACACCCCTAGACATCAGTGGAGAGAATCTTGGCAAGGCAGAAATCACCAACATGGACAGCCATCTCCACGTCCAACAGAATGTTGTTTGGTTTAAGGTCACAATGGATTATTGGTATCTAACACCCAAGATAGAGATACTCAATTGCGCAATCAATGTCGACAGCGATACGCAGTCCACATGCTAAACTAAAGGCATCCATGTCTCCTCCTTGTACGCTTTCGGTATGCAATCAATCTTCCAGGCTTCCATTTTCCTAATTACTCTAACGCAAGGGCCTTAAATTCATTACCTTGGAAGTCTATAGCCAAGCAGGGGTTGAAAATTCTCACGATATTTAGGCGTATGATATTTCTTAAGGCTTGAAGGTTGAGAACCTTGATGGCTACTGTCACGGGGACAGGACGAAGGTTAGTGTTCATCGTCCACAGAAGCTTGAGCGAGGCTGCTTGGACAGTGTCTATGGGTCGGAGCGCATGAATAACATCGAGCTTAGGTGCGTTCGTTGATGCAGTCGGTGCTCGGACAGTAAAGCTAAGCACGAGGCGCAACGTGACTAGAATACTCAGGCGCGGGCGCTTGAGAGATTTTCATGGGCGGTGCCATGAGCGGTGTTCGTGAAGAGGCACGAACGTATACGGACTTAGAGTGGTATGGTTCGTAGACGGTCTTGGTCGAGAAGGTACGAGAGACTGAAAGAGTGTTTGGACGCATCCGTTGGTGAAGGGGCGTCCATGGACAGACGTGTTCCTTTAGGGGGCAACGTCCACCCCTTGAAGAGGTAAGAAAGGGCATGTCTTAAGGGAAAGATATCTTTGGACAACCATGACATTTGGGACGGGGCGCATGACACGTGAAAGAGTGCGACCCAAAGGGCATTAGAGGATCGTTACATTCTAAGTGACACGACCCTTAGAAAATGTTGTAATAGATAGTGAAAGGCCACGAACCCCTATATATAGGAGGACTTGTAAAGGGGTGTGGGCATGGAGAGATTGGGTTGTATTCTTGAGATCGCCAGATAATACAATTCGGTGTCTTCATCAGAATACTTTGAGTGCTTCTGTTGTGTTTGGTTAAGGCTGGTCATGCTCGAGGGCAAGTGCCGCCACATAAGGGTGTTCATTTGTGGGTGAGCATTTACCCTGTGACAGTTGGTGTCAGAGTGCAGTAGACGAGATGATAGCTGGTATGAGACGGCTGAATGGGTTGATGGCCGGTATAGGATGGCTTCAGACCACGCTCAACTCGTTGAGTGCAGTGGTGGACAGATTGTGTAGCCAACACAGAGACATGGAGGACGAGATAATACAGAGGCCGAGTAGTAGGGTGATGGCTGTGAGAAAAACAAATTTGTAGTGATGTCCAATGTTATGAGATGCGATGAAGGAACCCGAGAAGCAGATGTTGACGTATCATGTCCGTTAACTCCGAATGAGATGTCGAAGTGTGAAGTGAGCAGTGAGTGGGCTGCGAGTCATGACGAAGGACACCCACAAAAGGACAAAGACATAGAGAAGGTGTGCTGTCGCCAACCCACTCCCTCACTCTGGTGCTCCGCCTCTTCCCAGTTCTCTTTACCCATGAGCCACCCTCCCCACAACTCCAGTGACCACCTCCAGCTACAAGCCATCCGCCCGCAATACTTCCCTCCAGCCCCGACAGCAACAAGCACCCCAAGGCGGTCTTCCCACTTTGCTGATTTCAGAGACCCAGTTCAGCTCCTGGCACTTCCCGAGCAGCAGTCGTCGATTCAGAAAAACGGAACAAAGCCAGAGGTATCAGCGAACGACTCGACTTTGTCTCCCAAAGATCCGACTTTGGCGACAAAGCTCCCGGAGCCGCCTCAGATTCCATGCGCTGGTGAAGACCTTCCAGATCTTCATTGCCACTCCTCTGGCGTTCCTCTGCATCGCCTCCCTCACAGGGTTCTAGGGTTCCTCTGGCTCCCGTTGGATGGGACGATGGATTCAACCCCGTCCGAAGCGCCACCATCCCAGATCCCTTCACTGGCGAAATCAGTGAGGTCCCCCTCAGATGCCACAACAACCTCACTCGGCTCACATCTCTCGAGCTCCAGACAAGCACCCTAGGCGGGTCCCAAACGTCCTCCATACACCACCACTGGGACACACCAAAGCTTGCGTTGGCGAACCAGTGACCTCTCCCCACCCAAGAAGGGCAAGATTGGGTCTGAGTCTTACTCCTTCCAGTATTAGCCGTGGCAGAAGAACAGGGGATGTCGATGCCCGCGGCATCGGCTCGCTTCAAATGCAGCCCTGATTTCGGGAGCACACCCCCATGACCGACCTCCTCTCGGTGGGTCTTCGGATGAAGAAACTCCCATGAATCTACGCTAGAGTTTTGAGATTGGGGATTCCTCTTTCTTCCAATCACTTTTCTCCTCCCAAACTTCAGAAGCCGCAGCTTCGACTTCTCAGCAACCCCGGCGTCTCAAGGCGAACTCCCCTCTGTTCTTCAATCGACGGCAGCTTCGGGCAACATGCTGCCCATACCCAGATTCGAACACCCAGGATGGATGGGTTTCTGCCAGGTCACGGTATTCTAATCCCAAAGGTAATGAGTGCTTATTTTCTTTTTTCTCCAAGTGTTAATTTTATTGGCTATATGATTTGAATGCCCATGTGATATATTCAGAGGATTCCCTTCGTAAAGTTTAATTGAATGCCTAGCCTTGTTTTCAACAATAATTGCTGATTTGTTCGTGGATTTAATGGACGAGTGTTGAAATTTTAACAATGTCAATATAACTTGCTTGTGAACCTGTCTGTCGTCCGAATATGACTATGCCCATGATTTTGTCTCGTTGCTGAACTCTCTCAGTCTATTGAAATTATTGTCCCTTTATTTATTTTCCTAAACGCTTTTGAGAATTTGATCTTATTAGTGTTTACACTTTGTTGGATAATTTAGTGGTCTCTCTGTACATGTATTGACATTTTCGTTGTTTTTATATGAAAAACATGGTGGAGCTACGAGGATGGACCGGAACCAACCAAAGTTCAATTCCACCTACTCGCACGATTTCTCAAGGGCGTGTGTATCAAATTGCGTCGGAGGGTTGACATTAATGGGCTTACAACGCCACGTAAGTATCGCTCTTACCCATCTAAGTTCTAATGATTCACTTTGATTTAAATTAGTACTTTATAACCACCTTCTTGTTTGGTTTGCATGAGCATCGATCGAGAGAAGCGAGAATCCGACAAGACGGATGTCAAAGACCAAAGGTTACTCGAAGGCGCGTTTATCAAATCGCATTTGGTTGGATCTACCGCGGCCTAAAAAACCGTTGGTCCGAAGATTTCAAGCGGCCTCAACCGTCATTCAAGCTACAAAGGGGAGGTGCGGGCCTTCCCGAAATATTTTCAAATTCACTTATAACGGGCTGTGTGTGACGACAAAAAAAAAATTCATTTTGTACGACTTTGCTGCTAGTATAATTTCATTTTACTTACGGCAGATACGTGCCCGGGGTTATACACCTCATGCTTGCATTGGGATTAGGGAAGCTTCCCCTACAAGCCATGGGAGGGAAATAAAAATCCCATCTTAACATCCCTGAAGACAGGCAGAAACAAAAGGGAAATAGGGGGAGGCGGTTCAATCCCTCGTTACATGGGGCCAAATAAAATAACGAAAGGGATAGGGTAGTCGACATATCGCGTAGCAATCCCTCCGAAACTCTCCCACTGTCATGACATTTTTCATGTCTCAATATTGTGCAAATACGAGTCAGACCCAGAGTTAAAGGCGTAGACATTAGAAGTCATAGTGAACGACAATTTAAGCGTGACAGTAAGTACGAATTATTAATCGATATGAGTGAATACTAATAAAAAGAAAAGTGCCACTGGTGTAAGACCTCTGGAGTGGAGCTGAGAAAGAACATAAAATCTGGGAGTATGAAGCAGAAATGTAGAACAAGTACCCTTGTTTGAGGAATAAAATTTCGGGGGCGAAATCTCCAACCGGGGGAAGGATTTGTAATGACAAAAAAAAAACCACTTTTGTACGACTTTGCTGCAAGTATAATTTCATTTTACTTAAAGGCAGATAAGTGTCAGGGGCTATGCACCTCATGCTTGCATTGGGATTAGGGAAGCTTCCCCCACAAGCCAAGGGAGGGTAATAAAAATCCCATCTTGACATCCCTGAAGACAGGCAGAAACAAAAGGGAAATAGGGGGGAGGGGGTTCAAGGAAAAGGGGGAAGGATGATTAAAGAAAATAATAGGAAAAGAGGTGCCGTAACCTACAAATAGCATAACTATTCAAGGTGGATCCTCGTATGAAATTTCGAGAGAAGAGCAAGCTGAAACGTCCAACTCCAAGTGAGGTCGTGCGGAGATGAAGAGAGCTTGAAGTCTTTTGGGGAAGAAGTGGAACAAGGTACGATCTTTATCCCTCGTTCTCCTTCTCGTATCCTTTGGAAATTGGTCTAAGAACTTGCTGCCTCGGTAGACTCGCCGTTGTCGTCTTTCGGTCTGATGGTGTGGGGTTATCTTGCCCAATGTGTTCTGTTGATTCGTATCCGATAATGTGGGTTGGCGCGAAATCGTTACTCATGGGGGATTGGGGTAGCGGCTGGACTAGAATAGTCGTCTCCCCTTCCCCGTTGGAAGCAGGCGATGCCCATGGACTCCGCAACTAGCTCGAGGGTGAAATAGAAATTCCCGTCTGCACGTACGTTTAAGAATTGGACAATTGAGGGTGTATGTGTGCTTGGGGAATTGTTAAATTGCTTGCCCTTTGAATTATCTGGTAGCATCAATGAGTGTTGGTTTGTGGTCTTTTGAAGTTTTGGTGGCTGTCTCCCCCTTGCCATATGAGTCGAATTGGGAAATTGAAATATTGGAACTATTTCGTAGTCATAGGGCGTATCTGCTGGTGTGGAGGGAAATATTGAAAATTGGGAGGTAAATGAATCGTTGGAAACCAGGGCTAAACGTGTGGACAAGTAGCTGGAATTATGTGTGCATAATTATGTGGGAAAGGTGTATGCTTGGTTGTGCCTCTGCATGTTTTACATGCGGTTAATGTCCAGAACAAAGGCCGAAAGCAAGAGACATGAGGCGGCTTGGGTTGAGTCAATCCTCCCTTGGAAATCTGAATGGGATAAGATATGTATCAAGTAGAGCCATTGCATCATGCGTTGAGGTGTAAAACGTGCTTGCAAACTTGGCTTGACAGACTGGAATTCGCGGACAATCTTGACTCTCTTGAGAGGTCGGAAACAGGGGACTCGGATAACGGAATTCGACCTGGATAATTTCGTGACCTGCCCTATGGGTGGAAACAGTGAGGCGGACGTTGGTCCGGAAAGAAACCCGAACGGAAAGGGTTCGTGTGCGATATGATCGGATGGAACGGATCTGTGATCGCAGAAGGATAAGGAAAAGGCAATTCACAAGGCGATATGATCCTTGCATGGCGCATAAAGGGGGCTGAAATAGAGCATTCCCGAATGTTAGATTTAGTATGTGAGGTAAAGTCTTCTGGTCGACTTAATTTCGACGGGTTGTGTCACGATGGAGAAATAAAGCTTGGTTCGAAGGTTATACGGAGCAGTAGTCGAACATATATTTGTACAATGAATAAGGGGTTGTACTTAATTATTTTGATTAACATTTGTTCATGTTTTACAGGTTATTAAGGAAATTCTGTATGTCTTCTTATTAGTAAAACCTTAGGACCTTTCACTGTTGGCCCAAGTGTATAGGCCCGCAGTCACCACCCTTCCGCGCCCCTTTTATATAAATAATTGGATGTGGTTGTTGTGTATGTTTTAGGCCCATTTAGGATTTCTGTCGTGTGTTGATTTTTAACTAAACAAACATGAGTTCGGGTCCGAAGGCCGAATCAGGTCCAACACCCGTAAAACATTGTTATGAGTCCGGCACAACTCCCGGATCGGGTCCAACGCACATTAAACAAAAGCAAATCTCTTAAAGCAAACGCTACCTCATTTTTCGCATGTTAGAATGTAAGAATTAGTAAATAGGAATCCTCAAATCTACTCTGGTTTTTTCGACTTAAACCAGCTTTTAAACTTAAGTCGGTGGCGACTCCGTATAGTTTACCTAAGTTAAACAATACTGCTTTTATGGAGCCATTTTGGATGGGTAACGGTGACACAAGCTGCTCCCTGAGTTCTCCCAAAAGCTCCCAAATGAGGCATTAACGCAGCCTTTCGCCTCTGACATCCAAGGAGGGCGAAATGCCCCGCAGGCCCATTCGGGAACCAAGGGAGGGCCCACTCGCGACGCCGACCGGATTGGGCCTTGGGGGAGCAGGCTCGAATCCTCGGGCCGTCCGAACCGCTACACGCGTGCTAAGCCGGAGGGCGCGCTTACACCGGAAAACTGAGAGCAGTCGGAAATCACCTCCTGAGGCCTCCTTTATCACTGATGCTTTCTTTTATTTAGAGTCACTGTTCGTTCCGGAACTGACAGCGGACAAGCCAGATCCAAGTACGTCGGAAATATCTGGCACTATGAGCAATTCGTTCCCGGAGGTTCGTTGAATGTGTGTGTGGTCGCCGTATGAATGAAAGAGAGAGAGAGAAGATAACAGACGAACACTCCTAAGCGGAAGAACTTACGGATGCCATCGACGATGGCTTCGGAGGGAAGCAAGAACGCAGGAGCACAAAGAGCTTGAACGCTGAAATGCTTGAATGAAGATAATAATGACAATATGTCCGTCTATAGAGAAGTGTCTTTATACAATACCTAAGAACAACTATTTATACTAAGCTAGACCTACACATGTGTGGCAACGAAATATTACACATATATTACGCTTCTTTTGTCACCAGTCTTCACGGAATATCTTCTTTCCATGTGAACAAGCATTGCAATAATTCCCTTCCAAATCCTGAGACCGTCTGGAATCTTCCTTAACAGCCACTGATCGACCGTATTGCCCATTAGCCTTCGCCGTAGAGTTTCCTCGTTCGCCCAGTTAGCTATCGCTTGTAGTTTCGCTGATCCTTGTCGTCCGTCGCCCAGTAACCCTGTCACTTGATGATTGCTTCGCCCAGCAACACCTGTTACCCTCGCGTCATGCATGCTCGCAGTCAAGTCGTTGTAGCAGGTTCCTCCAAGTACTGGATTTGTTTTAGCATTGTTGGCTGTATCCGATCCCTAGCGGATGGGCATTTGGATGGCAGCCCGGGCACAGTGTGTTCCTAGTGTCCTTTCCCTGAAGAGTGGGAGAAGCTTCACCTGGAAAGGGTTGAATATCTCCGTCTGGCGCTCTTTGCTAGGGACTTGATAGGAGTGGACTCCGGTGGCCTGACCTTTGAGGTGTATAATCCCCAACTTCGTGCCCGTCAACTGGGCTTTACTCAGTGTTTGACCGTCCCATTCTTCCAGTCCAAGAATCAGTCGTTGCACCAGCGATCAGCATTTCCCTTGGGGTCTGGCTTGATTGAACAATCTCAACAGCCATACCTTCCCATGGCTCAGATCAGGCCGGAGCCGTCAGGTGGCCGATCCCCGTTCTTTTCCTTTGCTTGGTATAGGATCTGGAGAGTGCTGCAAACCTCTCCTCATCTACAGAGGCTGATTCAAGAGAAGGATTCGGCCCCTCCACCAGCACTTCCCAGTTCGAGTGGGAAATCTTCAAGGAAGCAATCGTCAGGCAATGACACGTCCTCCTCAGGAATGGTAGATTAGTTCATCCTGATGTGGTTGATATTTGACTGATAGACTAACTCTTTTGTGTCACAGGAATCAAGAGAACAAAACCTTCCTTCGCGGGCTCATCTTCACAATGAGCCCGCTAGAAGATAACAGCGTCCCCTAGGTTCGTCCTCCCAGTGTTGTCAGGAGTTTTTGTTGAGCATCCCATTCCCGAACGAGTATCCTCTGGGAATGTGTCAGGTATTAAACTCCTAGATGTCTTGTTTCCTTGGTATGAGATTCGGAAGTGACATTAATTCCTTTGACAAAAAGGTGTCTTTGGTGTCCCTCTGTCGCTGATGATAATGACGTCCCTATTGCTTCTTGGCTAGGCGGTCGAGGTCGCCCAGAACAGTCAGCTTAGGTGGACGAGTCCCTGAGCGAAGTAGGACCTGAAGTCCCGCCTCCATATTCAAAGGATGGATTCAAAGGCTCCTTGGTCGATGATGTAGCTATCGCCCAACACCCATTGGCGGAAGTATCTCAAAATCGGGCAACAGGAGCCCCCCCGAGAGCAAGCGACGGAGATTCCCTTAGACGAAGCGAGGGGTGTTCCTCAAAGCGAGGCGATGGAAGCCCCCCAAGGCCAGGTGACAGAAGCCCCCTAGAGCTAGGAGATGAAGGCGCCTTCGGTAATATCCTTGTTAGAGTTGTATCTATGCCTTACTCTTAAGTCGGCATCTGACTCAAACGTATCTTCGGCAGCCCTTGCATTCTCTACTCTCCTCTTTCGTTGTCATCCTCGAGCATGGAGTTAACACTGAGGATGGCATCGTCACATTATCATTTGTGATAGACGAGCGGGGACAAGTGGGCACCAATTTGCAGGAGTTGAAGGTGATACTTTCGCTTTTTCGGATATCCCTTTGGCACTCGTGGGGCGAACGACAAGAGGATCTTGCGCCAAAGGCGAAGCTGGTGGAGGAGAAGTCGTACTTGTCCCAGCCGCTTCCATCTTCCGCTCGGGTGTGCCAGCTGTCTCTTGAGGAAGCCAATCTCCTCAACCCAAGGGAAGTGTTGTTGGCCACTCTCCAGCGTCTCCAAGAGGACCTGGACGCTACCAGCGCAAGCCTGAATGCTGCTCGCGTTAACGAAGCAGATGAGCGCGCGGCCGTCGACCAAGAGCGGGAGAGTTTGGAGAGGGAATGGGACGAAGCCCTGGATGTCGAGGTAAAGGAGATTCTGGCGGCCGGTGTGATGGACCGGGTGAAGCGCCTGTTGTATTCCTTGCCTCATGTTTGAAAAACTACATTTGTATTTGCCCCCACACTGTGGGGAAACGTTTTGAAATGATATTTTTGTGCATTTCCCACATTGTTGGCTTATACCTTTTCAAGTATTTGCCATTAATCTTGAGGTCGTGAACGGATCCGTCAAGCCCCCCGAGGCGGTCTGAATTCCCGAGGTGAGTTTCAACTACCTAGAAATGGCCTTCCCAATTCGGTGTCCACTTTCCATGAAAGTAATCACGGACTCCCTCGGGTAGTCTCAGTTTCCAAACTAGATTGCCTTTGCTGAAGGATATGGGGACCACCTTCTTGTTGTAGTAACGGGCGATGTTCTTTTTATGTGCCTCTAGATGGTTTAGCACGTTGATCCTCGTAGTTTCTAGATTTTCCAGTTCGGTATGCATGTCCCCTTCGTACCCCTCGTGTTCTCCGAGGTGTTTAAGGAGTCTAAGCGATCGATGTCGCACTTCTATCGGACGCATCGCGTCGTGGCCGTACACGAGGTTGAACGATGCGATGCCTGTACTTTCCCTCTTTGTAACTCAGAGCGCCCATAACGTCTCCTGGAGCACAGTATGCCTTGTGCGTGGGTCATCCTTGATCATTCTCTATATAACCCACTTTATGAGTTTTTTGGAGGCCTCCGCTTGTCCATTTGACTGAGCGTAGTACGGAGTTGAATTGAGTACTTTAAACCCAAAATCTTCGGCGAACTCGTCCATAATTTCACTATTGAACACTCTTGCGTTGTCTACTACTATACTTTGGGGAATTCCGTATCGGTAGACAATGGAGCTCTCGATGAACTCGATTATGTCTCTCTGATTGATGGACTTGTATGCTGCCGCCTCTACCCACTTGGTAAAGTAGTCCGTGGCAACGAGTATATAAGCAGCTCCCCTACTCGAATGAGGGTGGATTTCGCCCATGATATCTAGTGCCCATGTCCTAAACGGCCATGGTTTCACTATGACGTTCATGTCAGTACCCGGGGTTCGCTTTACTGGCCTGCATTCCTGGCAAGCCTAGCAAGCTTTAGCCATTTCGATGCAGTTCTTGACCATTGATGACCAGTAAAAGTCGTGTCGTTTGATTGACCAACTCATCTTAATTCCTGCCTGATGCGCTCCACACAACCCTTCATGTGTTTCCATCATGATTGAGATGGCTTCGTCTAGATCGACACATCTTAAGAGGACGTCCTCATTGGTCATTCTATAGAGTACCCCGTCGAGCAACGCATAGGGCCTAACGATCACTCGGATCTTTCTTTCGACTTTCGCGCCAGTATTTTCGAGAAATCGTTGTATTGGTTCTCTCCAATCCTCTTTCTGTTCGAATAGGTTGGCGGTATGAACCTCCTCGTTTTCTATCTCGCCACTGTTGTGGAACTCTGGTCGTTTACTTAAGAACAAGGTTGTATCATCTTTTGGTGAATCGTTTATCAACCCAGAGGCCAATTGCGCCAAGTAGCTGGCCTCTTGGTTATCGCCTCGCTTCACATGTGTAAACTCTGTTGTGTCTATTTTCGCAAAAAGCTCTTTTGCTCTTCGTAAATACTAACCGAGGTGAGGTGCGTAGCACTCGCTTTGATTCGAGAGCTGCTGGATCACCAATTGGGAATCACCGCATATTTTGACATTTCCCAATTTCCAGTCCAGTGCAATTTGCAAGGCCAAGACCAGGGCCTCATACTCTCTTCATTGTTAGTGACTTTCCCAATGAGGCGACAAGCCACTCTAGTTTCCGCTTTCCATGGTGTCTTGATAAAGACGCCTACGCCAGCTCCAAACTTGTTGGATAATTCGTCGAACCACATGGTCCAATTTTCACAAGAGTGAATTTCCTCGTGTGAAGAATCGAGATTGCCTTCACCATAATGAGTGATAAATTCAGCTAAGGCGTGACGTTTAACTGAAGCTAGTGGTTTGTAGTAAATATTGTAGGCTGAGAGGACCAAACTCCACTTGCCAATTCTTCCCGTGAGCAAGGGGTTGTCAAAGAATACCTTAATCAAAGGGGTCTTAGAGATGACATATACGTCATTAGATACGATGTAGAGTCTGAGCTTTATTACTGAGTAGTATACTACAAGGCATACCTTTTCAGTTGGGGTACATCGTTGCTTTGTCTCCATGAGAAGACATGACAGGTAATAAATCGCTCTTTCTACTCCATCTTGTTCCTGTAGAAGCATAAACTCGATAGTAGACTAGGATGCAACCACATAAAGGATGTTCGGCAAGTTAATGTCTGGTGGTGCTAAGATAGGGGGATTGATAAGATAACTCTTTAGTTCCTGGAAAGCTCGCTCATGTTGCGGCGTCCAAGTTATCTGTCCCTTTTCCTTCTCCTTCAAAATTGACGATAAGGTGCTAGTTTTAGATGCCACGTTGTCGATGAAGCGGCGAATATAGTTGACTCTCCCGAGAAAGGCTTGAAGTTCCTTCTTGTTTCGAGGAGCAGGGAGGTTCTGAATGACGTGAGTTTTTAAAGGATCCACTTCGATTCCTCGTTGATGCACCAAGAATCAGAGGAATTGACCTTTCTGTACTCAGAAAGTGCACTTTAACGGGTCGAGTTTGAGGTTGTGTTCGCATCTTTTCGAATGCTTCGCTCAAATGAGCATGATGGTCTTATCTCGTTTTGGATTTTACCACCACATCATCAATGTATACCTCAACTGTTTTTCCTATCAAAGGACGAAGATTAGGTTCATTGCATTTTGATACGTGGCTCCAGTATTCTTTAATCCGAAAGGCATAACTACCCACTCTAATATTTCAATAGGGCATTTGAACACTGTCTTGTTGACATCTTCTTCAGCAATGAAAATTTGGTTATACCCCGAGTATCCGTCCATAAAGGACATCAGCTCATGTCCCGCTGACCTGTCTAAAAGGTCGTCAGCGACTGGAATGGGGCACTCGTCTTTAGGTGTTACTTTATTTAGATCACGGAAATCTATGCGTACCATGATCTTGTCGTTCGTTTTTACGACGGGTACTATGCTAGAAATCAAGTCTATGTATTTAGCTGTCGTGATATAACCCGCTTTGAACAACTTCTTAATTTTGTCGTAGACCATCTGAGCTACTTCCAGTGATATCCTCCTGGAGTTTGTTTTACGGGTTTAAAGTTGCTATGCGTTGGGAGCCGGTGCTCAACTAAATTCCGGTTTAGCCCAGGCATCTCCGTGTAGTCCCACGCGAAACAGTCTTTATAGGGATGGAAAAATTTACTTTTGTCACCTGCTTCGATTTCACTCATGAGTGAATTGAGATAGGTGACACGTGGTGAGTCAGTGCTCCGTAGGTTTATTTCTTTCAAAGGATCGCACGAAATGACAGAAGTATTAGCAACTTTTTTATTAATATTTAGCATGCCTTGGCATGCTTTGGAAAACACATTATTTTGGATGCCCTATACAAAGCTAATCTCTTGAGGACATCCGATATCCGATCAAGTATTTCACTCTCCATTAGATGAGGATGGGTTGACGAGTCTATCGGGCTCCAAATCTGTCTCTACCTGCTGAGCATCGGTGTTATCTCGTATCCCGGCCTCATGCATATCTTTCTCCAAAAGGTTCAAATCTTCATTGACCTCGAGTTGTAGCTCGTCGCCCCATCCAGTTGGAACGATTGGGTTCTGAGGTGGCGCTAGAGGTGGTCCATCATACGAAACCAGAAATTCGTAGCCTCCTTCACCCAAAGGGCCGACGTTCGGGTCTCCCATTGCATACCTTTGCTTCAATGTCATGACTTTAATTTGCTTGGCTTCCCATGCGTAGACGTAAGGTATATTAGTATTTAAATTTGCCTCACCTATGATAAATTCTAGGCCATGTTTTCCCATAGCAGAAGTTCTTGGTGAAGAGTAGGTGGTAGAGCGCCAGCTTTGTGGAGCCAATCCCTCCTGAGCAGGGCACTAAAAGAGGGTTTTATGTCAATGACGAAGAAAGCCGTCTTCTTTTCATGTGTGCCCAATCGGAGTCTGGCGGAAACCACGCCTAAACAAGAGAAGGTAATCTCGTTGAATCTGCTGACTCTAACATCAGTCTCCCCGAGTTTGGCGATGTCATCCCCTAGACTTTTATAAGCCTCTAGGGGGAGCAGATTAATAGTCGCTCCGTTATCAACAAGGACGCGACGCATTGCCACGTTGTTGATCGTCGCCTGAATGTGGAGCGGGAACATGTGCTTCCGTAATGGCGCCGGAGGCTCTTTCAACCACCTACTTGGAAAGTTCCGCGGTATTTCAATGATAGTATTAGGATTAAAAGGTAGTGTTAGCCTACCTTCTGTCTGATTGCCTTCTTTCTTTGCGAACTCGGCTGGTAGCATGAAGACGATGCAGCTAGTTTCGTTCGCCTTGGGTGGAGTCTCGTAATGAACTGGGTTATAATCATCCAGCGAGTTTGAAGCGAGGTCGCTTTCGCTTGATTCCTTAGTTTTTTGGGTTTCAGGAACTGCCGGCTTGGCACGTTTCTACGCCGCGCGTCGTGCCCTCCTTTCTCGTCGCTTTTTGTTTTTCTCAGTGGGTATTTGGGGTTGTGCTCCCATGCCAACCTTCTGTCACGTTCCCACACTTGGGAGGACAGGAGTACGAACGAAGCGTGAGTTTCCCAGGGGTTGCAGGCGATCATCAACCCGAACAACCTCCCTTTTGTGTGGGTCATAAACTCTCTTGGGGTTTCCCCCGGATGAAGTCTCCGAAGAGTGAGTGAATTCGGAGTCAGATATGTTACCTGATTGAGGGTTGACCCTTTCCACCTTGATTTTTCCTTCAGATGCCAATCCGGCCAGTAGTAGGAAGTACTGGTTGTAACAGAGTTTACACATCTGGGTGATGAGTACTTTGTGTGCTGCTATTGGCTTGCACCTGTAACAAAGCATGTCAGCTGTTAGAAATTGGGCTAGCGAGGTCCTTGTTCTCATAGTGTCTTTGTCGCCTCGGGGGTGATCCTGTCGCTCTGCGCTTTCTTTCGCCTGTCGAGGCCCGAGGCGTTCTATAGCGCGTCTTGATACAAAGACGGACGACAACTTATCCCCGTCAACGCGTAGCAAGAGAGGAGTCACTTTACTCACTAGCGAGTGAGCGACCAAGTCGACGCGACTCAAGGAGGTGCGACCAAGTCGACGCGACTTAAGGAGGTGTGACCAAGTCGACGCGATCAGCGACTGAACAACGAAGAGTCGGCCAAGCCAAGAGTCTCGAAGATGAAGAGAGCCTCGAGGAAGCTGAATCATTTCGCATTCCTCATTTATGCTTTGCATTTACTTTGTTGCATTTCCAATAAGCCATTTATGGTTCGTCCATGAATCTGGCCTTGCATGCATCTAGCCTAGGTTCATTTCGTGCATTTAAGTTCTTCTTCAGGTGTTCCCTATATAATGGGCACTTTGTACTCATTTGATAAGAGGCTTTGATTAAAAAAATTATAAACCCCTATCAGACTTTGTGTCTTTTATCCGAAGTGAGTGGATTCTCCTTCAAACCTCGTTCTTCATTTGGTGGATTTCCAAGTACGGATTGAGTAGAGTGTATCAACCGGTGGTGGTGTATCTGTATCCTCCGTGTTGTGCCTCGCCCTCGTCTTGTTCGTGGTGGTGTATCTGTATCCACGGCCAAACGAGTCTACCCGAGTCTTCTTTCACGGTGGTGCATCTGTATCCGTGGAAGTTGATCTCAACCCCTCCTTTTTATCATTCAGCCGCCTACCCCACACATTTTCCGTCCATACCAAGCGTCACTCCACTCCGCATCCTTTTCAGTGACGTTTCCATTCGTTTACGGTTTAGGAATCATCTATTCCTTGCCGTCCCCGTATCATCTTGGTATCAGAGCGCTAGGTTGTCAATGGCCGGAAGATTTCAACGCGGTATGACTCTAGACGAAGCACAAGTTGCTCGACTTGAAGAGCAGATGGCCGATCTTCAACAGCAACTACAGTTGTTACGGACACACCATGCATCGACTTCCCGCAGTCGAATAGAGAGCGATGGTGAGGAAAACCCATGGCGTGAGGAGTCTCAACGAGGATCTTCACCGGAGTATCGTAGGCAGGAGAGCAGAACCCCAACGATGAGCGTCCAGATTCCGGAGTTCGAAGGAAACTTGGACCCCAACGAGTTCATCGATTGGATGCACACCGTGGAGCGCATCTTTGATTATGAGGAAGTGCCCGAGGATCGAAAGGTGAAACTGGCTGCCTTGAAATTGAAGAAGTACGCGAGTTTGTGGTGGGAGAACACCAACCAGCAGCGCCGTAGGGAAGGGCGTGATAAAATTCGTACGTGGTCAAAAATGAAGAGGGCCATGACGAAGAGATTTCTACCGGAGCATCATCGACGAGATCTATACCTCAAATTGCAGTCGCTTCAACAAGTCTCAAGTGTATCGGAGTATACATGGGAGTTCGAGAGACTGTTGCTGCAATGTGATGTCCAAGAAGCCCCAGAGCAAACCATTGCCAGGTATCTTCGAGGACTTAAGCCCCAAATCGCAGATGCCGTCGACTTACAACAATATTGGAGTTTCAACGACGTGCGAGCATTGGCGCACAAGGTGGAGCAGCAGCAAGCAAGGAGAGCGACTATCCGCCCATTTGTGAAGGCCGCGCCTTTCAACAAGGGGAGTAGCTCCCAGGCGAAGCCGTCGCCAACAACAACAGTGAAGAGAGCACCGTCGACTACAAGACCTGAAGTCAAATCGCACGAACGAGACATCATTCGACGATGTTTCAAGTGCCAAGGAGTTGGGCACATGGCTTCTGAGTGTCCGACGAGAAGGAACGTTGTCATCAGAGAGTTATCTGATGAAGAAGAAGAGCTCGAGGAGAACGCCGACCCTGTTTGGGATGCCGAAGAGACAGAGGAGTATCCGGACGAAGGAGAACTGTTGGTCGTCCGAAAGGCTTTAAGTGTTACACCTGCGAAAGAGAAAAGTCAAAGGGAGAGCATCTTCCATACTAGGTGCACAGTCGCAGGAAAGGTATGTTTGGTGATTGTGGATAGTGGTAGCTGCACCTACGCCGTGTCAAGGACGATGGTTGAAAAGCTGAAGTTGCCCATCGAAGCGCACCCACATCCTTACCGTCTACAATGGCTCAACAAGGAGAGTGACGTTCGAGTCACACAGCGAGCGCGAGTTCCATTTTCCATTGGGAAGAGCTACAAGGATGAAGTCGCTTGCGACGTCATTCCCATGGATGCATGTCACCTACTATTGGGGAGACCGTGGCAGTTTGATCGACGCGCGCAACACGACGGATATCGTAATACGTATTCCATCCACATCGGGGAGAAGAAGGTCACTTTGATGCCCCTCACTAGTCAGCCTACAATCGCGACCCAGGATCGACTTAGCGACCAGCCTCTCAAGGGAGTTCAACTAGTGCGAGCGATTCAAGAAGGTGAGAAGGCTTATTTTGTGGTTCTTGTCGAATCCGTCCCAGGTCAAGCGACGAGCCATCCTCAGGCCGCTTCCATTCTTGAGGAGTTCAAGGACGTATTTCCAGAGGAGCTACCAGTCGACTTACCACCGATGCGGAGCATCCAACATCAAATCGACTTGGTTCCAGGGGCGTCGCTACCAAATAGACCAGCCTATCGATGCAATCCAGAGGAGGCAAAGGAGTTGCAGAGGCAAGTCGACGAGCTTGTCAACAAGGGATCAGTTCGAGAGAGTTTGAGCCCATGTTCGGTTCCAGCCATATTGGTGCCGAAGAAGGATGGCACATGGAGAATGTGCATGGACAGTCGAGCGATCAACAAAATCACAGTAAAGTATCGCTTTCCTATCCCTCGACTGGATGATATGTTGGATGAGTTGCATGGAGCGCAGGTGTTTTCCAAAGTGGATTTGCGAAGTGGTTATCACCAGATCCGGATGAAAGAAGGCGACGAGTGGAAGACAGCCTTCAAGACTAAGTACGGGTTGTACGAGTGGTTGGTGATGCCATTTGGATTGTCCAATGCGCCCAGCACGTTCATGCGACTAATGACCCATGTATTGCGACCATTCATGGGGAAGTTTGTGGTCGTCTACTTCGACGATATTCTTGTATACAGCCGGAGCAATGAGGAGCATATCAATCATTTGCGAGCTGTGTTCAACACACTTCGGGAGGAAAAGCTATATGGAAATCTCAAGAAATGTGAGTTCTTCCAACCGAGTGTAATATTTCTTGGATTTGTCGTCTCAGCAGAAGGAATTAAGGTGGACGAGAGCAAGATTGAAGCGATCAAGGAGTGGCCGACTCCAAGGAATTTCCGCGACATTCGCAGCTTCCATGGCTTGGCGTCTTTCTATTGGAGGTTCATACAAGGATTTAGCTCAATCGCAGCCCCACTCACCGAATGTTTGAAGGGAGACAAATTCGAGTGGACACCAGTCGCACAAGCTAGTTTCGAGCGACTGAAGGAGTGTCTAAGCGCAGCCCCAGTTCTAGCTTTACCCGACTTTGCGAAGATGTTCGAAGTGGAATGTGATGCATCGGGAGTAGGAATTGGAGGAGTTTTGCTGCAGGAGGGAAGACCCATCGCTTATTTCAGCGAGAAGCTCAATGGCGCCAAATTGAACTACTCGACATATGACAAGGAGTTCTTAGCAATTGTTCGAGTACTCGAGACTTGGAGTCATTACTTGCTGCCCAGAGAGTTTGTGTTGCACACCGATCATGAAGCTCTCAAGTACATCAATGGTCAGCACAAGCTTAGTCGCCGACATGCGAAGTGGGTAGAGTTTCTACAAGCATTCAACTTTGTCTTGAAGCACAAACCAGGCGCGAAGAACGTAGTCGCAGATGTTCTCTCGAGGAAAATGATGTTACTATCTGCGATGGAGACAAAGCTGATCGGGTTTGAGTACTTGAAGGAGTTGTACAAGGATGATGAAGATTTTGGAGCGATCTTCGTCCAATGCGCCAAGCAAGCCATCGATCGATTCCACCAGGTGAATGGATTCTTATTTCGCGACTCTAAGCTATGCATTCCAAGGAGTTCGACGCGAGAGCTGCTTATACGAGAAGTCCATGGAGGAGGAATCGCTGGACATTTTGGAGTCGACAAGACGCTGGCAATGCTACAAGAGCATTTCTATTGGCCTCGAATGGAGAAGCAAGTGCGAGGACTAATCGCGAGATGTGCGACTTGCCAGCAAGCGAAGAGCCGTGTCCAACCTCAGGGTCTCTACACTCCATTGCCCGTCCCAGATCGACCATGGGAACATGTGAGTATGGATTTTGTACTAGGATTGCCAAGAACGCAACGAAGAAAGGATTCGATCATGGTAGTGGTCGACCGATTTTCGAAGATGGCACACTTCATCCCATGTCAGAAAACGGACGATGCGACCAACGTAGCAGATCTGTACTTTCGAGAAGTGCTAAGGTTGCATGGAGTACCCAAGTCGATCGTTTCAGATCGGACACGAAGTTCCTAAGCTACTTTTGGAAGACACTGTGGCACAAGTTAGGAACGAAGCTTGTATTCAGCACAGCTTATCATCCGCAAACCGATGGACAAACGGAGGTTGTCAATCGCACTATGGCTGCAATCCTTCGAACCTTGGTCTCGAAGAACCAGAAGGATTGGGACATCAAGCTTGCCCATGGTGAATTCGCATACAATCGAGCCCCAAGTTCGACCACAAAGTCATCACCCTTCCAGGTAGTCTACGGACTCAATCCTTTAGTCCCTGTTGAACTAATACCTACGAGCGATTTGAGATCAGTTAGTCGAGATGCTGAAGAGCGCGCTAAGGAGATGCGATTGGTCCATGAGAAGACTCGAGCGCAGATCGAGAAGGCCAATCAACGTTACGCAGAAAGAGCCAATCGCGGAAGAAGAGTGAAGATATTTCAGCCAGGAGACTTAGTTTGGATTCATTTGCGCAAGGAGCGATTCCCAGGCAAGAGGAAGAACAAGCTCATGCCGCGCGCTGAAGGACCATTCAAGATCATCGAGCGCATCAACGACAACGCCTACAAAATTGATCTTCCAGGTGACTATGGCGTTTCTGCCACATTCAACGTTCGGGATCTCATGCCATTTGTGGAGGATGACGACGACGAGAGTTTGAGGACAAACTCTTTTCAACAAGGGGAGGATGATACAAAGACGGACGACAGCTTATCCCCGTCAACGCGCAGCAAGAGAGGAGTCACTTTACTCACTAGCGAGTGAGCGACCAAGTCGACGCGACTCAAGGAGGTGCGACCAAGTCGACGCGACTTAAGGAGGTGTGACCAAGTCGACGCGATCAGCGACTGAACAACGAAGAGTCGGCCAAGCCAAGAGTCTCGAAGATGAAGAGAGCCTCGAGGAAGCTGAATCATTTCGCATTCCTCATTTATGCTTTGCATTTACTTTGTTGCATTTCCAATAAGCCATTTATGGTTCGTCCATGAATCTGGCTTTGCATGCATCTAGCCTAGGTTCATTTCGTGCATTTAAGTTCTTCTTCAGGTGTTCCCTATATAATGGGCACCTTGTACTCATTTGATAAGAGGCTTTGATTAAAAAAATTATAAACCCCTATCAGACTTTGTGTCTTTTATCCGAAGTGAGTGGATTCTCCTTCAAACCTCGTTCTTCATTTGGTGGATTTCCAAGTGCGGATTGAGTAGAGTGTATCAACCGGTGGTAGTGTATCTGTATCCTCCGTGTTGTGCCTCGCCCTCGTCTTGTTCGTGGTGGTGTATCTGTATCCACGGCCAAACGAGTCTACCCGAGTCTTCTTTCACGGTGGTGCATCTGTATCCGTGGAAGTTGATCTCAACCCCTCCTTTTTATCATTCAGCCGCCTACCCCACACATTTTCCGTCCATACCAAGCGTCACTCCACTCCGCATCCTTTTCAGTGACGTTTCCATTCGTTTACGGTTTAGGAATCATCTATTCCTTGCCGTCCCCGTATCACGTCTCCTAGGGAGTTTCTTGTTGGATTTCCTTTTCTGGACAGGCTTGCTTTCGCCCGCAACCCCCTGTCTCATGAGTTCTTCAGGAATATAAAGTCCCCTGTTCTCATTTGTTGGGGCTATTTTCTGCCCCATGCGTTATCCATCCGTTGGTACCCTTGGACCACTATTGATAACCATTTCTTCAAGGCGGTTGAGATCGTACCACTCTGCTTTCCTTTTTTTCAACAAGTACTTCCTGAAGTATGGCAATGTCAGTGGTGTGCGAGGAGTCCGTATGCCCGCGACAGCGATTATGCTGCATGCTTTTGAGATTACCTTTGTTCACAAGTCGTTTAAACAGTATGTTGGCGATGATCGTCTCGCAAGTTTCGGACGATTGATCCTTGTCCTCCTGCATTGATAAGGGGGGTACGGTTAGGCAATCGACATCAAAAGCGTTTATGTCAACTAAATCGCCGAAAGGATGCAACTCTGTCAGCGACTGATCCTCTGAGTCTGGGAAGCATAATTCTTTGGACTCTATGAGGTCTTGCACCAGGTTTCTGAATGTGATGCAATTCCTGGTAGTATGGGTAAATGACCCATGCCACTTACAGAAATTCCTCGACTTCTCTCTGTCGGTACGAGGAATTCAATGGCCCTATTTTAGTCGAATTCGTCCTTTTTGGAGCATAATTCGAAGATTTCGTCGGCACTCGCCTTGTCGAAGGAGTATTTCTTTTCCTCCTGAGTTTTCGGGGATGTTTTGGCCCGAAAGTTGTTCTTAGTCAACTCATCACATGTTAAGGGTTAACCCTTCACATATTTCGCAATGTCGACATCCACGACCGGTTTCGCTTGGTAAATCATCAAGGGTCCCGGAATCAAACTCTCCCTTGCCCTTTGCTTGTATTTTATCTCTAAGGAGATTCTCGTATCGGATAGTTCTCCTAGCCAACTCATTCCAAACCTTGAAAACTTCTCCCTCTAGCTTCTTTCTAAGACGAAGAAGGAGATAATCATGGGCGATGACTATGAGCTCGGCTTCGGACGTAGAGGTTTTGCATCTCAGCTGTGCCTTCCGAAGCTTATTCAGGAAGACAGCCACGGCTTCACCGTGTTATTGTTTCATGTGAGTGAGATCTTGCAGAGTCACTGTTAGTTCGGTTTGAGCGAACGCCAAAGTGAATTGAACCTGCATGTCATCCCAGTTTCTCACCGAGTTAGGAGGGGGTTTACGTACCACGTAAAAGCTGCTCCTTTGAGAGAGCTTGAAAACAGACGAAGTTTCCAGAAACCGTTCGTGGTAGCTTCTCCAGCCTGATGAGTGAAGCGAGTGACATGTTCCACAGGCGAAATGCTTTCCTCGCCCGAAAACGGGCAAATTCAGGAACACGGTATCCTGTCGGAAAAGGGCAATCCTGTTCGATATTGTCAGGGTATGGAGCACGATAGAGTTGATCTCATTCACATCGTCCACCCCAGGGATCGCTTGTTGAACTAGTCGGGCAACATAATCTCCTATTTTGGGTGCGAGATCTGGTGGCGCCATCGCTTCCTGAGCCGGTATTCCCCTTCCGTGTATGGGTTGGGAAGAGTAGGAACGAATTCGTTCTCCATTGGCTAATTGACATTCTCTCTTCTCCGAAAAGGGGGCTGATACACCACATGATGGCTTTGTTGTGCAGTCGTTCTATACTCGTTTATTACGAGTGGTGGATTATTATGCACGACCTTCTTAAGACCTGCTGGGATGATAGGGACACCGTCCATGTCAACCTTTTTCTTCCCTTCAACGATTGAGGCCTTGTGAAGATCGTAATAAGGTTGACGTCTGGTGGCTGATTCGCTTTTCCTATCACTGGGGCTGCTCATCGGTACCCCTGTCATAGTTCGTAGGTTTTGAAAGGCGGCCTCCATTTTGGAGTCAATCCTCTCCTTAAAAGCGTCGTGCTTCTAGTCGATAGCATCGGCGTTCCCCATTAAGAGTTGGAGAGTACTCATGATGGTGGGCAGCTCTCCAACTATAGCTGGGTCTGAATTGTTTCCATCATTGCTCTTTTCCCCATTAGAGTGGTTATCTCCGAGGTTGTTCGAATTACCACCAACTCGGGTTCTAGGCATGATTGGCTTAGTCTCCCGCTATGGTCGCCAAAGGCGTGTTCGCTCCAAAAGTGACCGCAGACAAGCCAGATCTAAACACGTCGGAAATATCTGGCACTACGAGCAACTGGTGCCCGGAGGAGGTTCGTTGAATGTGTGTGTGGTTGGTATGAATGAAAGCGAAAGAGAGAGAAGACAGCGGATGAAACCCCTAAGCGGAAGCACTTACGGATGCCATCGATGATGCCTTCGGAGGGAAGCAAGAATGCAGGAACACAAAGAGCTTGAACACTGGAATGCTTGAAGATAATAATGGCAATATGTCCGTCTGTAGAGAGGTGTCTTTATACAATGCCTAAGAACAACTATTTATACTAAGCTAGACCTACGTATGTACGGTAACGAAATATTCAAATATTACGCATATTTTGTCATCAATCTTCATGGAATATCTTCTTTCCATTTGAACAAACTTGGTAACAATTCTCTTTCAAATTTTAAGATCGTCTAGAATCTTCCTTAACAGCCACTGATTGACCGTATTACCAATTAGCCTTCGCCGTAGAGTTTTCTTGTTTGCCCAGTTAGCTATCTTGCAGCTTCGCTGATCCTTGTCGCCCGTCGCCCAGTAACCCTGTCGCTTGATGACTGCTTCGCCCAGCAAGCCTTCGCCTGATGTGTTTCCGTGGTCACCTCCTTACTAGGTTTCCTGTTCCTTGGTCCGGTATTCTGGACTGTCGATCCACAGATAAGGCCTCTGTGGCCTAGAATTTCTGTTGCTAAACACTCACTGAAGCACCACATCCTCATTTCGAAAAAAAAGGAACCAAGGCTTCGACCCGCTTCCTCCAAAACCTTAAACCAAGCTTCCTGTGACAACCAGAAGAATGCCAGCTGACGGCCACCTTCCTTGACAAGCGCCCCAAAGTGGCTCCTGTTCATCCAGTTTACGTCAGCGTTCAACTCCCTCATGCGGAACCATTTACAGACAATCAGTAGTTGTTCCCTGGCTTCGCACTTCTCACCGGTCAACAAATCAAATTTCGTCATCTAGACCTCCACACCGAATCCTCCGGGTAGCCATCTATGAAAATCCACGACTCACATCCCTTCATGGCCACGCACTGGCAGACTCTCTCAGTCTTAGCGACTTAAATCATCTCAGCTGCCATCCGAGGACAACCTAGACATCTTGAGGAAGACCATCTCCTGCTCAACCAGGACTTTGGCAACTCGCCCCGACGCACTCAGCTCAGCTATGGTCGTCCCGACCATTGGGCAAGCCTAAACCTCTCCCGAGCTTCACGCACAGCGAGCAGCGCGACGGCCTCGAACAATCTTCCCATGATCAGATCTGGCATCCTCAACCCCAATGAGCTTTCCCCACGATAGTAGGTCAGACGCGACTCACGTCTCCGATCCAACCCTAGCTACTCTGGCCAACATCCTGGCCATTACGTAGAGTGTACAACAGATCCAGTCGACCCATGCCCCAAGGTGGCTCCCTCTTTTTTCATATTCTCATCAACACTCGCACCTCAAGCCTTGACGGGAGTTTCTGACCCAAGCTCGGGGAGGAGACTCAGACTTTGCCGTCCTCCATCTTCATCGCCCGGAGATTCTGGTTCTTGACTATGGCGACCCTCATCAGAGATTCTGACTCAACCTACCTCAGTGAGTAAGGATTACAGTCCATCGCGCCAAATGGCATGCAACTTTGGGAGGTCCAATTTCGAGTTTTCAAAGATTACTCGAAGGCGCGTATATCAAACCACATGGACCGTTTCATGTGTGTAAAAACCGCGATGTCAAGACGATAAAGCGGCCATAATTGTCATCTAAGGTACAAAGGATAGGTGCGGGTATAATAACCCATATCTTTTTTAGTTTATGAATGTAAATGGGGTTATACCTATGGTATGAATGTGTAATGAAAAGGTAAAATTCGTGAGATGGTAAGATTGAGTCGCGAAAGGTGAATGGATGGTTTGTATATGTAAGAATGAAATGATGCGAACGATACTAAAGAATGATGTCCAGTGCCCAAGGACACTTCCATAAGCAATATGGACAGCCTCTTAAATGAGGAAGTAATGTTTTGAAGTATACGTGCGAACGACGGATTGACATTTTCGTTGTTATGACGATAAGCTTAGGGGTTGTTGTGGTTAAAAGTACTTAATGTTATGGTTGAGAACCCAATCGATTACGGCAAGAAATTCAAAGATTATTCTACCCCAAATGTGGATGTAATATGAATAATGTGAAGTGGAGAAATGGTGAACGATGTGCGCGAAAGGGGCTGCCCAAATACTTCTCAACGTCGCTCGCGGACAACCCACTTTCGTGTGGATTTATGGCTGAAATTTTGCCGCAACTCCTATAAGTTTAGAAGCACGACAAAGCTGGTCAAATAAGACAAAATAGTGATTAAGGAGTTGGATTAGTTAATGTTAATTAGGTTGGATTATTCGTGCTAATTAAGCATGAATAATTAGTGCTAATCAGGCCCAAGGCTTCTTCCACAAGCCATGGATGGTGGGGCCCACTTTTCATCATTTAAGGACACTAATATGAAGCTTAGAAGAGGTGGGAAAAGGAGGGGGACAGATCTGAAAAACGTCCATAGGAAGGGGATGAAGAAGAAGAAGAAGAAAAAGGAGAAAAAGAAGAAAACGAAGGGAAAGAAGGAGGGGGCTGGTTCGGTAGTGAAGAAAGGAGCGAAACAGAAGGGCTACCATCGAGCAAGAGAGTGGGAAGACCCCTCCGTGGAGAGGTCGCTCGAAAAAGGAAAGAATTTGAGCGGTTTTGCTCCAGAGAAGACGAAAGGTCCGGTACTCAATCCCCCTTCGTTTTTCTTCTTGTGAAACGGCCATAAAACTCGTTAGCCTTGAGTTTTGCTCGCTATAAATGTGTTGTTTGGTGAGGGAAAGGGGCTGGCCAGACCCTTGGGATGGTAGGAGATGGCACCCCGGACCCTCGGTTATGCGACGGATGAGCGGATTCACACCGCATGTAGGTTGGCCGGTGGTTCGCAGTTGAGCGTGTATGTGTCGAATGACAATCGTGTAGGGGCTGGCTTTTTGGAAACTCATCCGTGTGCATGAGGCTGAGGTTGTATTGAGTTGTGAACGGATGCTCGTGATGAGTATGGGCTGTTCGGGAGTGAATTTCCCGGTTTGTGTGTGTGTATATTGGGCTAAAAATTGGATTGTTTTGCATGTGTTCGTGCGGGTACGTGGCTGCCCATTCGGAGCATATACCTTGGCATATAATTGAGGCCGAAAATAGGGCAATCGGGATGGATGGGCTGGTCTGTCGGTATTGAGAAAAGGAAAGGTCGAAATCCCGAATGAGATGGTTGCAGACAAGCACGAACATTCGCGGATGCAAACTTACGAATATTGAACAAAGTTATTGAATAAACATGGGCTGGAAAGGGGACTTGTTATGCTCGTTCATTGCTGGTCCGGAGTTGATACTCCTCGGTGAGAGGAGGGCTTATTAAGTGCGGAAGGCACGGATAAATGAAAGTGATCGAACGACCCACATATTGTGGGAGGAATGGAAGTTTACGGCGATACATTAACACGCTCATGGGGCTTCCTTATGAGGTGGATATTATGAGGGTTTAGACAGAAGGAATCCACCCTCGGAATGGTGTATTGGACAACCTAGTTGGTTGGAAAAGTTGGGCGAAAAGCTAAGGCACGGAGGGAAGTTCCAAGGTTTTACGCACCCGGATGGGTTGATCCCAGGTAGTGGGATGTTGAGTGGCTGAAAGTATATGAACATGAGACTTTTATGGGGCGTGCGTAGGCTGAAAATGCCACATTCCCGAATGCCGCTGGAAACAACTTAGTTGCGTTCTTTGAGGATTTGGAAACGCTACAGTGTATGTCGGAATTTTGGGATGAGATCTCGATTTTGAGATCCGTCAAGGGATGCTATGGGCGATTGGTTGTGTATGCTTCAGCTGTCGTACTTAGTCATTTAACTAACGTTATTACGTGTTTTGACAGGTCATAGAAGTGATCCATTGATGCTTATATTCATGTTCGATAAAAAACTTCCGTTGTATAAATTTTTAAAACTCAATTGTATCCGAATTGTCCAATACTTTCCAATTATTAATGAAATGGTCGATGAGTTTTCTTTTAAGAATCCGTAGGTCCTTTCAGCGGACCTCTCCGAATCATTTTTAAATCCACCTGTAACGGGCTGCGGGACCAAGTATATAGGCCCGCCCACGGTCACCACCCTTCCCCGTCCCTTTTATCTAAATAATTGGATGTGGTTGTGTGCATGTTTTAGGCCTTTAGGATTTGTGTCGTTTGCTGATTTTTAACTAAACAGACATGAGTTCAGGTCCCAAACCCGAATCGGGTCCAACACCCGTAAAACATTAATACAAGTTCGGCTTGACTCTCGGATCGGGTTAAAAGCCCATTAATCAAAAGCAAACCTTTTTTTTGGACAATCGCCACCTTTTCGCATTTTAGAATGTAAAATTAGTAAATAGGAATCTTTGAACCCACTCTAGTTTTTCCGATTTAAACCAGTTTTCAAACTTAAGTCGGTGGCGACTCCGTATAGTTTACCTAAGTTAACCAACAACTATTTTTACGAGGCCATTTTAGATGGATAATGACGACACGAGCCGCTCCCTTAGTCCTCCAAAAGCTCACGAATGAAGCCTTAACGTAGCGTTTCGCCCATTGCCTTCAGGAAACTGGAGATGACTGATAAAATGCCCCGCAGGCCCATTTGGGAACGAAGGGAGGACCCAACCCAAGTCCCTTCTGCAGCGTCCGACGCTCGAGTCACAAGACCGATCGATTTGGGCTGGGGTGCAGGTCCGGATCCTTGGGTCATCCGAATCACCACGCTCGTGCTAGGCCGGAGGGCGCGCATACAAACTTGAATGTGGATTTCAGTTTTTGTTTCTCTTTATGTTGTCACAAGTAAGAGGCATAAACCGAAGCACAACCAACAAGAAAGCAATCACACAATGGTTGCAAATATCACCTGCAACGAGAGTTTTCTCTAGTGCTTTGATTTGAGAGAATGGCTGCTCGGCAAATTTAGTATAGGAATACCACTGCAAAGTTTTCCATTTCCCATTACTGAAATCTCGGTAGCATACTCCTTGATCTGGGACTTCTCCCTCAAAATGGTTAAAAGATATATTAAGATACTTAAGCTTGAAATTTCATAAAAATTTCAGAGTCTCACCCGAATAGTTATTTCGCGACAGATTTAAACATTCAATTCCTTTAAGAGGACCGAGAGGAGATGTCGCCTTCAAAGAGATCATTCCCCATGTATAATATCACCACGCTAATGCAGCGCCCAAGATTGTGGGGGACTCGTCCTGACAGTCTGTTCTTCTGCACATGTAATCTCGCGATGTTTCTTAGACCACCAATTTCATCTGACAGAGTACCGGTTAATTTGTTATTTAATGACCAGGAAGATATAGTCAAGATTTTAATGGGAATGGTGCCACTCAGATTGTTTTGAGAGAAATCCAACCTGATCAAGTTTTGACATTCCCGGAGGCTTGTAAGGATTCTCCCTTGCAATATCACCCCGTCTTAGAAGTCATGGAGGAAGCAAGTTGCAGCCATGATCGAGATCCATAACTGCCTGTTGACAGCAACAACAAAAAACAATTGAAACAAAATCCCTGAGGGAGACTATCGTTTCTTTCCTCTTTTATTTATTATTTCTCCCAAATGTACATAATGGGCCTGGGCTATCACAAGACAAAGCTCACTCCTCATTACAACTATACCAATTGATCTTATACAACAGTTAAACTATATTATTTAATCTCTTCTTCACTCTACTTCTTAGCCTCTTGCACACTTGACTGCTTCAATGTATCTTTACAGTCCCCCTCAAGTTGTGAATAGAGATTCTTCATGCACAACTTTTCCACTAACCAATTGTATCTTGATACATTGAATCCTTTGGTGAATATATCAGCAATTTGTAAGCTGGAAGGCATAAACTGCAATGGTATGATACCTTCCTGCAACTTTTGTCTGACAAAATGACAATCAATCTCTATATGTTTGGTCTTCTCATGAAAAACAGGGTTTTTAACTATATACACAACATATTGATTATCACCACACACCACAGTTGGCCGCTTCACTTCAATTTTGCACTCTTTCAATAACAGCAATAGCCAAAGTACTTCACAAGTAACCACACCAACCGCTCTATACTCTGCCTCAACAAAACTCCTAGCTACAGTAGGTTGTTTCTTTGTCTTTCATGAGACTATGGAATTTCCCAGAAATATACAGTACCCTGATAATGACTTCCTAGTGTTCGGACAACTTGCCCAATCACTATCACAATATGCAGTCAAGTTATTTGCCTTTTTAGAGCTGAAAAACACACCTTTGCCAGGCTCCTTCTTAACATACTTCGAAACTTGCACAGTGGTATGATAATGAACTGAAGTAGGCTTTGACATAAACTGTGTAAGAACTTGAATTGCATACATGATATCTGGCCTGGAGAGAGTCAAATATAGTAATTTCCCTACCAATTTCCTGTCATCAGAAGGATCCTTCAACTCTTCTCCATCCTGTCTTGATATCCTATGATTTGGCATAATTGGAACAGTTGCAGGTTTAACAGACAACAACTTATGTTCTTCCAAAAGTTCCAAAGCATACTTTCTTTGACTCAGCACAATACCTTCATGAGACCTAGCTATCTTAAGTCCAAGAAAGTACCTTAACTCTCCCAAGTCTTTTATCTTGAATACAGTGCTCAAATGTGCTTTCACCTTGTTTATCTCTTCCTTATAAGGCCCTCCAATGGCTATGTCATCCACATAGACTAACAAAGTAACAAAACTGTGTCCAGACCCTTTCACAAACAAAGAATAGTCAGATTTTGACTGTTCAAAACCATAATCAATAAGGACAGATACAAACTTTGTGTTCCACTGTCTGGAAGCCTGTTTAAGTCCATACAAGGACTTTTGCAGTTTACAAACCAATCGTCCTGGATGTTTCTCCCCCTTAAACTACAAATTATCTACATCCAGACCAAGTGGAACATCCATATAGACCTCTTCCATCAAATCGCCATTCAAAAATGCATTATTCACATCCATTTGACACAAAAACCAATCAAACATGGATGCTTAAGTCAAGAAAACTCTCACTATGGCATATTTTGCAACATGACTAAAAGTATCCGTATAATCAATGCTCTCCTTTTGAGTATACCCTTTTGCAACAAGTCTTGCCTTGTACTTGTCTATAGTACCATTTGCCTTATATTTTGTCTTGAATAACCACTTGCAACCAATTGGAATCTTTCGTGATAGTAATGCAGTTATCTCCCAGGTCTTGTTTTCAGCCAGACCATTAAGTTCAGCCTTGATAGCGTCACGCCAATGTTCAAACTGAACAGCTTCACCATACATGTTAGGATCAGATTGGACCATGAGATTAACAGCAAAAGACATATAAAAATGAGACAATTTGGAATAAGAAATGAAGTGATGAATAGGATAAGGAACAGAAACATGAGGAAGAACAGAGAATGAGATGGACCTTGTAGAGAGAGAGCTAAGGATAGATGATAGTCCTGCAAATAAGACGGCTTGGTCCATATAATCTAGCCCTCTCTCTAGCAAATCCAATCGTCTTCCATGATGACAGGACCTCGATAAGACAAAGATTGCTATGAAATATAACACAATACAATTCTGACTTCATGAGTTGACTTACTGAAACTAGATTGAGTTCAAAAGAAGGTATGAACAAGACATTTGTAAAAAGTATGGAATTCTGAATTTGAACATTTCTAACAAAGGATACCTGTGCAGTTTGTCCATTAGGAAGAACAACAAACAAGTTCTTAACAGGTTTATAAGACTGAAAGAATGACAAGGTACTAACTATATGGTTAGTGGCCCCTGTGTCCACTATCCAATGAGAAAACAAATCATTGACACAAGAGTAAGAACTAGAACAAACAGAGACTTGCTGCATTTGTAAAGACATTTAAAGGCATATCAGTAGGCTTCTGTGTCCACTATCCAATGAGAAAACAAATCATTGACACAAGAGTAAGAACTAGAACAAACAGAGACTTGCTGCATTTGTAAAGACATTTAAAGGCATATCAGTAGGCTTTTGTCTATTTGAATGCACAAAATTTGCAGCAGGAGAATGAACAGAAGTTTGAGCAAAAGAATGATGCTCAGGAGGAAGTAAAGCTTGTTCAGTTTTCACACTAAGCATGGTCATTAGTTTATGAACTTGCTCCTTTACATCATCAAACCCTGGATCAACTGCACCACCTTTTGGATTGACCCTGGTATTGCTGCCACCCTTGAATATCCATAACTTCCAAATGTTCTACCTCTTCCTCTTCCTCTACCTGAATTTGGAAATCCTATAATGTGATAACACTTTTCTTTGGTGTGCCCTCTCTTTCCACAGTGTGTACAAACCCAATCTTGTCTTCTTTGTTTCCTTCTAACATCATATTCTCCAGACACCTGATGCATAGGAGTAGCTAAAGCCATAGACTGCAACTTCATTGCTGCTTTTTCAACAAATGCATGTCTTCCCTCCCTATACGACTCCTCTTGAACTACCATATTGTAGACTTCATCCAACAAAGGAAATGGCTTCATAGCCAAAATCCTGATTTTGAGTGCATCATATACGTCATTTAAACCAATAAAAAATCTATACACATTATCCTTCATTTGTGCCTTAATAAACTTCCTAAAGCAGTGATTATTACATTTGCCACAGCTACAATGAGGCAAAGGGTGAAAATTCTTCAATTCTTCCAATATAGTGGCCAATTCCGTGTAATATTCATCCACCGACCGATCTCCCTGAATTATACTCATCAAAGCCATCTGCAACCTACAAATCTTATTTTTATCTGGCTGTGCGTACCTTTTCTTCAACGTTTCCCAAATTTATGCTGCAGAATTCATGAAAAAGACATTCGCAACAATTGATTCCTCAATTGATCTAAGCAGCCAGCTGATCACCAGAGTATTATAATGCTTCCAAGGGAGAAACTTAGCATCATCAGGATCAGGCATCGGAACACTTCCATCAACAAATCCGAGTTTATTCCTGAATACTAATGCCATTTCAAAGGAACGACTCCATGTATAGTAATTCGCTCCGTTTAAAACCGATGTCACATCACAGATGTTAGGGCATCAGTAGGTTGTAGAAAATATGGCGAAGCAGGATCAACAAGATCATTAATCGTACTGAAAACTCTCGTCACATTCATTTATGAACTACTAAAAGAAACCTGCACTGCTTCCTTGTTAGGATCTACTTGAGATTGTTGTCTCACTCCTCCACCGGTCACCATTGCTGCCTATCTCACTTCTTCGCCGGTCACAACTACTGCAAAAGACCTCTGGCACTCTGATACCATCTTAGAATATATAGAGGAAGCAAGTTGTAGCCATGATTATGATCCATAACTTCCAGTTGACAGCAACAACATAAACAAATTGAAATAGAATCCTCAAGGGAAACGATCGTCTCCTTCCTCTTTTATTTATTATTTCTCCCAAATGTACATAGTGGGCTTGGGCTATCACAAGACAAAGCCCAGTCCTCATTACAACTATACCAACTGGACTTATACAACAGTTAAACTATATTATTTAATCTTTTCTTCACTCTGCTTCTCAGCCTCTTGCACACTTGACTGCTTTGATGTATCTTTACACCCCGAGGCTCTTCAGCTTGTGGAGGCTACCGATTTCCGGTGGGAGTCTTCCCGTCAGCCCGATTATGGTCGAAAGACAACACATTCGGATTGGATGATAAATTTCCCAGAGCATGACAGATACTAAAACTGTAGAACCTGTAGCTTGGCGGAGTGAGTCGATGAAGTCCAGGTCTCGGATTTTTACTACTGCCCCAGCTGATTATGAGAAATAATCGACCACTTCAACTGATTTAGACTTCCGATGAAATTATTTTTATGTGACCTGAGGATCAACATATTTAGTTGCATTGGCTATTCATTGGAGGGGGAATAAGTCCGTTCAAGTGATTACCGCTGGAACCAAGGCAAAGGAGTTTGTGTTAAGAAGAGGTGATCCCCAGATGGAAAATGACTATTACGCCCTTTTGGATTCCGCAAGCTCGAAATGTTTCAGCCCTTTTTCTCCCGATCCCATCACAAAAAAAAAAGAAGATAATAAATTAATTATTACAAATTTTTATGCCTTTTTGGTTCATTTTTTATGAATACCCAAATAAAGAGAGTCAATCATACCAAGACGATTATAGCTTAAAATTCGGAAATATTTTATTTTATTTTTAAAAAAATTGTTTTGAGCCTATAAAATTAAGATGAGATAATTTAAAGGTCAAAATAATCAAATATATACTAAAGTTTTGGCACTTTTTTCTTATTTAGCCTAACATTTGGAAAATATCACCATACATCCTAACGTTATGAAGTTATCTCAATTATATCCTCCGTTAGTCCTTGCTAACCGACGCCTACGTGACGCTGACATGGCAACTAACGCCGTCAGCGCCACATTTAATCTAAGCGAAATTATCAAATATATCCTAGAATTTTTCACTTTTTTTCCCAATTTATCCTAACATTTTAGAAATATCTTCGTGTAACTTAATGTTAATACATTATTTCAAAATTCTCCTCCATTAGACCCGACCCATAACGGTGTCCGACTTAGCGTTGATGTGTACCCGTAGCCCCGATTCCAACCCATCCCATCCTTTTCCTTCCCGATCCAGCTGCCCAAGAGGATTGTATTTGAGTCATGATACTTATAAGTATTCTACTATGTTGTAAGGAGATTTGAAGTTGCGATGACATACTAAGACATACAGGGCACCCGCGGAAACAATCGAGATACAAACAACACCCATAGACAACACTCCTAATCATTGGTTTCTTGTTGCTAAGACATTCATGCTAGATCCAACAACATAACTTTTTTGGGCTCACGATGTCCCTGTATTGTAGCTGATTTGAGCATGATTGATAGTTCTCTCTTTCATTGGGATGTAACACCGAAAACAACTTCTTGTCCTTTTGCATGTCAAGTCAATATATAATGAGTCAATTGTTAATTCTGCAATGCAAAAGGACAAGTCAAGGAGAAATACAATAAGCCGAAGATCGGGACTCAAAGTGAGTTGATGTTGAGGCTGGGGTGAGATGTGTCAAGGATGGCTTGGGGTCGGTGCTGGGCTTAACTTTGGGACTAGGGGCACACATCAACGTCAAGTCAGTCGCCATTAGGGGTCGAGTCTAACGGTGGACAATTTTGAAATAACGTCTTAAGATATTTTCAAAATGTTAAGATAAATTGGAAAAAAAAATGAGAAATTCTAGGATATAGTTGATTATTTCGCCTAGATTAAACGTCGCGTCGATGGCGTTAGTTGCCATGTTTGTGCCACGTAGGCCTCCCGTAGCAAGGACAACTAACGAATGATATAATTAAAATAACGTCCCAAAGTTAGAATGTAAGGGGATATTTTTCAAATATTAGGCTAAATCAGAAAAAAGTAAGAAAGTTTGGAATATATTTGATCTTTAGACCTAATTTAAAAGACCGAAAACCTAATCTCTCTCCAAAACTGGTATAGTGACACCGAATCTCTAGTTGCCTCCTCCACGTTTGATTGAGATGTGAACTTTTTAATGTGGGGATAAAGATTCGTGATTTTTAGTTTACGAAGAGAAAGCTTCTTCCCACCCACTTTTGATAAAAAAGAAATGAACAACCCCATTTATTTCTCCAAGTAAATCCAATAGGAAGAAAAAGGGGGACTTTATGTATTGTAATTGTGACATTTATAGGATGGGAAGGAGGTGGTGTCATATATATTTATATATCAACAAGCAGACATTATTTAGGGAGGGAGGTGGGAGGAAAAAGATCACCACTTGGATGATTTAGATTTAGGAGATTCCCTGAGGTGAGGCCTGAACTTGGTCATGACTTCCTCGTACGTCGGCCTCTTGTACTCCACCGCCTGTATTAACAACAACATGGGCCTAATCAGCCCCTTGACCCTTTTCCTTTGTAACTCGAGGGGGTGATCTCGTGTTACCTGTTCCACGACTTCGTCCGGGGCAGCCCACTTCCACTCCGCGAATCCCGCGTCCCCTCCTCCGCTGCTGGCTAGGTTGATCTCTTCCTCGTCCCCCCTCGTCATCCTCATCAGGAACCTGCCTCCCCATTTTTGACCATGTTATACAACATCATCTATCCCCTAAAAGACCGCTTTTACTCCTATAGGGTGGTGGTAAGGTAAAGAGTTGCAGGGAGGAGTGGAGAAACTCACCATTTCTGTGCCTGTCCGTGCCATTCCCCACCCCAGAGGCGGTTCACCTTTGCCTTCACTGAGGGCGGGAAGTCGTAAGTCAACCAGTTCGGAACCTGCGGACGAGACAGACGGTGACGAAAATGATCCGCTGGTTAATGAAATGGTGGAGAGGAGAAGCTTTCGTCTTTTCGACATGCCTCGTCAATTATTTCAGCAGATACGACGCCCGTTTCTTCTCGAAGCTTCAAGATCGCGGCTTCCCTTGGCTGTTCTCCGTCTTCTATCGCGCCCTGCGTGTAATTACCACTCTCGCTGCTAATCATTAGCCAAACAACCGGGGACTAGGACTCTCGAAACAGATCCTCACCTGTGGCATCTGCCATGCCCCTGGGACGTTCAACCTCGACGCCACAAAAACCTGCACCCAGCCACCTCGACCATGTCAACTTCGCTTTATCACTATATATAAAAGGGAAACAATCGGCGAGAAGCCAGGGTCCAGCATCGTTTCTCGGACGGCCATCCTGAAACACCAACCTGATTATCATGATTGACGAGGCAAATCCCAAAGTGTGGCCGATAACCGGGCGGAAGACTTTCCATTCTTATCTACGACAAGCCTGACCTTCTTCTCCTTTGCGTTAGTTAATATCGCCAGCTTCGGCTTTATATGCGGCATATCATTTGGAAGGCTTAAGGTTGACTTTTTACAATGCCTTTTGCCTTCATAACAAAGCAAAGAAGAAATTCAGGTGATGCTGAGGCCGGTTTTCGTTCGCTTAACCACCCACCTCCCGTCCATTTGCACAAGGGGTTGCGACATCGCGGACGTGCCACGCTCAGTTCAGTTGATAATGACGATTCCACGAACCGCGTCATCGCCATAAACAATTTCGTGCGGCTGCTGTAAAGCATGGTTTGACAAAACCAAAAAGAATCTAACTTTCAAAATGACGAAACAAAAAGCATCAATATAATAAAGAAATAAAACATGGAAAAAAGAACTAGAGTTGACTTTTGGGAAGCAAATGGGAAGAAAGAGGAGGAAATTGTGGTGGGAAAGCTGAAGAAAATAATGGAATCTCCCCAATCCATCCCACTATTGACTTCTCTCAATCATGAGGACAGATAAAGTAGGAAAGACATTGGCCCATTGGTTTATACCATCCATTGCTCATTACCCTCCCCTATTCATCTCGACTTCATGGTATTCACTCACCACATTCTCGGATGCTAAAACCTCGGACTGCCCACAAGTTTTCTGGGATCCACAACCCTTAACTTTTCTGGCATACCGAACCAGTTCAAACCAAGTCCATGTTTTGATTCTAGCAGTCAAATGATCAGTCATCAGCAACTGCGTCATGCCGAGCCTCTTAGTCTCTGGTGGGATTTAGGAGAAGGAAGCTGATTAGCTCGGTAGTCATCATCATCAACTCACCACCAAAAACTAACCAACCTACCCCACCTAGAAATAAATCTTACCCAGAAGGCTGTAAGAAAATTCATCCCAATCTCGGTGATTACATGGTGGGTGTTAGTTTCATCTTCCATGGACTGAAAAGGTCTCCTGATCTACAAATAACTCCCTCAACAAACAGTCCCCAACATCTCCCCAGATGAATTTGATCGACTAGTTGAATAGAAAATGACAAAGCACCTGATCAAATCAAGGCTGAGGAGGCTGGCTTAGATCACCAAGAAATAAGCCAAAACACATCAGAACTTGATTTGGTAATATTGTCCATGCAGATCTGGTTGCAAAAATGAACATACAGCATCTCACTTGCTTCTAACATCTAAAGTAACACCAACAAGTGCTTCCGCAGAAAAACTTCTCGCAAGTAAGAACGAAAAAAAAAAAGAGGAATGGCGGATCATATCATATCTAACTCTCAGTCTGCTCCCTCAGCCTCCTGATGGTGCTCCTGACAGTCACGGCACTTGCGGTGCTGTTTAAAGCAAAAATGACAGCAGACCTCATCAAAATTCCATCACGTGGAGAATCTCAGATCACAAACTCATAGGACAAACTCACTTCAAAGTGTAAGCCCCGCCAGCCTTCACTTTCCCGCAATCCTTGCATCCCCAGATACCGACTGCCTTCCTCTTCACAGCAAACTGCAACGTGAAACCACAAACATCCGACACTAATACAACCACAGTAGAGAAAGAAAACATAAAAAGTAGCGAAAACACAACAGCTTACTGCACCACCTTTCCGCAGAACTCGCAGAAATATTTACTGTGCTGGGTGACCTCCATCTTCTTGATCTGCTTACGCAGACTCGCACCATACCTCGTTCCTAAAAATCAGGCACCTCGAATCAACAGACCACCCACTATGGCTCAACAACACAACAATATCATCGGATAGATCTATTTCTCTACGACAAGATCATCATAAACAACCGCAACTAAGCGCTACAAAATCAACACCACTGTTCCAGTAAAATTATTGGGGAACGCACCGTACTTGCCGACGATGCCGACCTTCTTGGTGCGCTTAGCCTGCAATCAACCAAATTCCGTTAGAAACCGAAAACCATCGAGGAATCCTCGAGTACCGACGAAATCAAAGGATCTTGAAAGGGTTCTGACCATGGCGTCGGATGGGGCGAGGGACGCGGAAATCGGTGGCGGCCAATCGGGAAGCCTGATCTGTTATTATTGCAACCTAAGCAATTACTACAACCTCCCTCGTAAGAACCCTAATGAGTTCGGGCCTGCCAGAAGCCCGTTCAGCCTCAGGGCCCAAGTTCTCTAAATTCTCTTCCCGGTTGCCGCCGGAAGAAGACGACCCACACAATACAATTCTTTCCCTTATTCCCTTCCCTTCCCTGGTCTTGCCGCCGCCCCCCCCCCCCCCCCCTCCCCCCCCACCCCTCGGGACAACGTTCGTGGTTTTCCCCGCCTTCGCTTTGTGTTTGTATGGTTATGGGTCTTCCGGGGAGTCTCAGTCCTGACCAGATCAAGTTCTTCGATTCTCAGGGTATTGACCCCAGCTTTCGTTAAACTGCTCTGATGCATTCTGGATTGATGATGTGAAAATCGAATGATGCAAATTGTGTGGTGGCAGGTTATTTGGTGGTGGAGTCTTTTGCAAGCAAAGATGAGATCCAGTCGATCATGGTGAGGATGGATCAGTTGCTTGACCGTTTCGACTGCTCCACCGCCTCCATCTTTTCCACAAAGAACCAGGTCTTTTCTTGGGGGGGGATTGTCCTTCGTCGTGTTCTTAATTCGTTTGCTTTTGGGTTTCTTAAAGTTTTGAGCTTTTCTTGGGATCACTCTTTTTTTTTTGCAGAAGCAGCACACGGATGATTACTTCTACGAGAGTGCCGAGAAAATCTCCTTCTTCTTCGAAGGTTTGGCACTCCCTCCCTTTTGCTTAAAAACTTGTTGTTGCACCTTCTCCTGTCGTGTTTTTCTATATATTTCTGAATTTATGGAGTATGATTACTATCTTCATAAAAAATGTTGGCAGAGAAGGCATTTGGGGAGGATGGCAACTTGAAGCAACCCAAGCAGTTGTCGATCAACAAAGTCGGGCACGGTATGCTGTCATTCTCCTAAAATAATTATGATGTAATAAATGGGAGTCTGGAGTTGCACCTGCGGAAAAGCATTTTGGTTCAATGTTAGGCACTGTTGACTCGGATGTTCTGCATGTAGACCACGTTACGGTAACTTACTGAATCTATTGTCTGCCTATTTATTTTTTCAGCGCTGCATGAGCTTGATCCCGTATTTAAGTCTTTCTCCAGTTCAGACAAATTTTCTGGATTGCTCCGGTCCTTGGATTACAAGAAACCTATAATTATCCAGTCAATGTACATCTTCAAGGTAAATTGATATATAGAGTCCTCTTATTTTTTTTTCCATTTTCGAAAGAACAGTAATGATGGGAAACCCCTGTGGTGCCTTGCATTCAGCAACCTGGGATTGGCGGCGAAGTAGTTCCTCATCAGGATAACTCATTCCTTTATACTGATCCCCCTACTTGCACGGGACTGTGGTTGGCACTAGAAGATGCAACTGTCAGTAATGGTTGCCTTTGGGCTATTCCTGGATCTCAGAAAAGTAATTTCCTCTCTCTAATCATGAGCATGCCTAAAACATGGGACTGGCTCATTCTAACATTGGTTTTCCTTTCAGATGGTCTTGTCAGAAAATTTATCCGAAATGAAGAGGGTGTCACCTTTGATCGCCCTTCCCCAGCTTACGAAAGGAAAGATTTTGTTCCTATAGAGGTCAAAGCTGGCTCGTTAGTTCTCATTCACGGTGATCTAATTCACCAAAGGTTAGCTCGGATTTTTTCCACTTCCGGTCATCAAAATTTGATGTATCTTTGGCAAACTGAAGTTCCTTTCTTGTCTCCTTTGTGTTGATTCTAGCTTTGAAAACACATCTTCCAAATCGAGGCATGCATACAGCATACATGTGGTGGATACCGATGGCTGCAGATGGGCTGAATGGAATTGGTGAGTAACACACGGCATGCTTTTCTTAATTATAGTACATGTAATGTCAAATTGCTTCAATAGGGTAATAACATCAATGATAGTCATATGATTTGGCTCGTTAAGTCACGACTCTCATCACACATCAGTTGAATTTTTAAGCGTGTCCACATGTCCTATAGCCCATCTCCCCTAGAACAGGTGGTTGATTAGTAGAACACGATAGAACAGGCGCACGTCCCCAGTGTCCTTTCTTATGTAGCGAATTCAACAGTGACAGAATTACCCCGGGCTTCTCCCTTGGCTAAGCGGGACCCCATTTTTATTATCTGCTCCTAGTCGACTGTTGCAAAACCAGATTGGGATGCTTATTACTGTGTTTCGAACTTCATGCCAGGATACAAAGGAAAGTCGACCCGGAGCCCCTCTATGCATCTTGATTTATTGGCAGACCACCAGTTACACAGCCTCAGCTTATGTAATCTGAAAAACTCATCCTGGGTAGCTTCTTTTCTCCCTCTCCAGAAGTACATTGTAGATACATGAACATCAGAGTACAATTTATGCAGCACTAATCTATGGAAATAATGAGTAGTGGCTACTAGTCCTTCCATACATTAGTCTTACTGTTAAAAGAAGATTTATTGGATGAATATGCCCTGTCCCACTTCCTCTTATTTACTAAGGACTAAGATTTTGTTTTGAAGTTTCTACCTTCTCTTTTGGTAGATAATGACTAGTCAGTTGAATATATTAATGGGGTCAAAAACGTTGTAGAAGGATCTCTCTTGCCTGACTCTCTCTTTTTTTGTTGTTATATTACTACTAACATTTTGTGAAGAACATTTCCAAACCAGTTTGTCGGCCCAGTTGGTATTGAAAAAGTAATCAACAATTAGCAACCAAATTGAGCTGCGAGTGTGATTATGGTTATATAACATTTTGGGTTGAATCAGAGCAGAGCATCCCATGACTCAAATACTGAAAGAGCTTCTGGATCTGTCTGTCCATCGATCGACCCACATTTGATTTTTTGCCAATACCAATGTTGGTCTGTCTGTCTGTCTGTCTTCCTTCACAATTATCTGCAATAATCATAATACTCAAATACTAAAATTGTGTTTCACCGGGAGACATGGGCAATTAATACACTGCACGGTAACCCTTGTCATTAAAAATGTAATAATATTTATATTTACTGCAAAAACTGTCTCATAATAAGAAAAAAAAGCCAACACATGCCATGCCAAGATGAAACTCTCCCAAAACCCAAATTCCCTTTTGACCAAACAAGCCGATTAATTGTGGGCTTGAGCTGATCGGATCACGACCATCCATGGATTTCCTACGAAGTATTGGAAGTAAAAAAGAAAACATGCATAAGAAGGTTCCCTGGAATCAAGGGTTTTGCTCATCATGTGACAGAAAACTAAGAAAGTCTCCCCCCCACCCCCCCCCCCCCCCCCCCCCCCGGTACTCTTCACTTGTGTCTCCTCTCTTTTCTGTATTCAGAAAAAAAGTCCCAACTAGAAAACGAACCCCCCCACCCAATCAAAGTCAAAACTCTCCCCTCACTTCCCTCACTCTCTTCATCCACCTCCTTTCCTTGTTTTCAGGGTGCTGGTCTTGATATAGTTTTGATCGCTTTATGTCCAAAAGCACTATGAGAGCCTCATTGGAGGGCCGCTGCCCGAGGAAGGGAGCGTCCACGTCGGCTTGCCTCTCCCGCTTTTGTTCCTAGCCGTATCCGTCCTCTTCGTGTTATTAGTCGCAGTCGCTGCAGATGGGCATGGCAGTGGAAGCGGTAATAAACCCTTTTTCAGACAAACGGTTTAATTAATGTTATTTTGGGCATGCAACATATTCTATATATTACATATATAAGGAGAGTTTAAAATTGAATGTTGGTGTGTTTTTCTTCCGGAGACAAAATACCGACACCGTGTCTTATCACATTTTACCACCTGTGCATGCTTTGTGTTCTTTGCTCTCTGCTATCGACATCCCATTTATTATTACCACAAGGATCGATTTTAAAACTAACCGGTTGTAGAAGTTGTCGTCTCCCCCTCCCGGCGCAGCAAAATTATATCATAAGTAGTCATTTAGACGATCCAGATTCTATTTACATGCGTATAAAATGGAGCTGTATTAACAATGTATGGGCAGCCCTTTTAATTGCTGTGTAAAATGACCTATCTACTCCCCCAACGTTGTTATAAACAAATGACTCAACATATATATAACATATGCGCAGTTCAACAACAATTTATGGACAGTCAAGATTTTTCATTAAATTGCATTTGAGATTTCTTGTTTCTTTCTTTCGTTCTTTTTAAATCACAGGTAGAGGTACCAAGTCACATCCCATCTGCACCCCTGATTTGACGTAATTTACTGTTTCCAACAAAAGGCGTAACATTAACTCCTCCTCCTCGACTCTACTCTCCACCAATTAAATGTCCATTTCACTGCCTGCCTCGTCAAAACGACGTCCCAATTACAATTATGCACAGTCCTCTTCATTTCTTAAAAAAAAACGGACTGTATTCATTTTATGAATGTATTGCTAAATATATTATTATTGTAAAACAAATGACAAGAAAGAGAAAAGATAGTACGAGATAAAAAAAAACAGGGGATGTTTTTATTCATCTTCTTACAACAATACATGTATACGCAGGAGCTCCTATTTATAGAAGAATTACAAAGGTAATGGAAGGATTATAAATGTAACATAAGAGTAATAATTCATCCTATTTTAATAGGAGTTATAATGACATTCAAATCATAATATTTATAAATATTCTCCTTTGAATGTATATTATGATACTGCTTAATTAAAAACCTTTTTAGGAAAACTCAGTAGGATAAAACCATGGTAAAGGAAAAAAGAGTACAATACGTTTACTCCTTATGTTTACAACATCACTTTAAGTCTCTAAGTTTGCGCATTTCAATTTTATGCACCAACTTCTCAGAAATTGTTGTAGGTAAAGCCTTTGTGAATAAATCTGTCAGATTTTCTGATGAACGTATTTGTTGAACATCAATATCACCACTCTTCTGGAGATCATGGGTAAAAAAGAATTTCGGTGATATATGTTTCGTTCGATCACCTTTGATATATCCTCCCTTTAATTGAGCAATGCAAGCAGCATTATCCTCGAATAAAATTGTTGGAGAATTCTTATTTACGGATATACCGCATGACCTTCATGAATTGTAATAATCTCAGAATGGTTAGATGATGTGGCGGTAATTGTTTGTCTCATAGATCTCTATAATATAGCAGTAACACTACATGTAAATAAATAACCCCTTTGTAATATACCATTATGAGGGTCAAATAAATATCATGCATCTACGTATCCAATCAATTCTGCTTCAGGCATATATGGATAATACAATCCCATGTCCATGGTTTCTCGAAGATACCGAAAAATATGCTTGACTTCATTCCAATGTCTCCTTGTCGGTGAAGAACTATATCTCGCTAATAAATTCACTACAAGTGATATATCAGGTCTAGTATGACTAACAAGATACATCAGTGCCCCAATTGCACTAAGATATGGTATTTCAGGACCAATTAGTTCTTCATCATTCATTCGAGGTCGAAATGGATTTTTATTTACATTAAACGATCTCACAACCATTGGACAACTAAAGGGATGCGTTTTATATATAAAAAAAAATTTAAACACTTTTGATGTATAAGTAGATTGATGTACACAAATTACATTCTCTAAATGCTCAATCTGCAAGCCAAGACATAACTTTGCTTTCCCGATATCTTTCATCTCAAATTCTTTCTCGAGATAACCAATTATTTTAGACAGTTCATCATTGGTTCCAATAATATTCAGATCCTCAACATAAATTGCAATTATTACAAATTGTGATCAAGATCTCTTAATAAACACACATGAACATATTGAATCATTTTGATATCCATTTTTCAACAAATATTCACTGAGACGTTTATACCACATATGTCCATATTGTTTTAATCCATATAGAGATCTGCATAATTTGATCGAGTAAAGGTCTCGACGATCTGAGTTATATGCTTCTGGCATTTTGAATCCTTCAGGGAGTTTCATGTATATATCGTTCTCAAGAGAACCATATAAGTATGCTGTAACGATATCCATTAATCTCATCTCCAAACTTCTCATGGATTGATAAAGTAATGAGATATCTAAATATTGTTGCATCCACCACAGGAGAATATGTCTCATCATAATCAATACCAGGTCTCTGCGAGAATCCTTGGGCAACAAGTCGTGTCTTATATCTGACAATCTTATTTTTCTCATTTCTTTTTCTTACAAATACCCATTTATAACCAATCGATTTTACACCTTTAGGTGTGTGGACTACATGTCCAAAATCTTTATGTTTTGCAAGTGATTTTAATCCTGCTTCAATCACATCTTTCCATTTTGGCCAATCATTTCTTTGTTTGCATTCTTCAACAAACTTTGGTTCAGGATCCTCGTTGTCATTTACAATATCGCATACTATAGCATATGCAAAATTTTCATCGGCGTTGATTTTATCTCGATTCCATCTCTTTCCAGTCGAAGCATAATTGATAGAGATCTCTTCATTTTCAAGTATCTGTGATTCTTCCGGAATCATTTTTTCAATGCTTAGACGCTCTTCTAGAGTAATTGTTTTATCAGTTTGAGCCTTTACTTCCTTTCTTTTCCGAGGATATTTATCTTCAGAACCGACTAGTCTATCACGTTTCACTTGCATTTTAGGCTTATTAGCCATATTAGGTTGTCCTTCAGAGACATCAATTCTTATTGGAGCATTTACAACAGGAATACATGATTTAGTTACGCTCTTAGGATCAGTAAAAGCACCTGACAATTGATTTGTTAAATTCTGCAAGTGAATAATTTTCTGAACTTCAAATTCAGATTCCTTTGCATGAGGATCATACTGAGCCAATGATAACTCACGCCAGATTATTTCCTTTTCCAACTGCTTATGTTCTCCTTTCAATATCGGAAATGTCATTTCATCAAATTGACAATCAGCAAAACGAGCCATAAATATATCTCCCTTCAACGGTTCTAAATATTTAATTATAGACGGTGATTCATATCCGATATATATCCCCAATCTCCTTTGGGGTCCCATCTTTGTGCGTTGTGGTGGAGCAATGGGCACGTATACCGCGCACCCGAAAATTCTTAGATGAAATATATTTGATTCCTGAGCATAAACCATTTAAAAAGAGGAGATCCCATTATAATTTGTAGGTATGATGTAAATTAACGCTGTCGCGTGCAAAATAGCATGTCCCTAAACATGAACTGAGAGTTTTGTTCTCATAAGTAATGGTCATGCAATTAATTGAAAACGTTTTATCACTGACTATGCAAGGCCATTTTGTGTGTGAACATGTGCTACAGGATGTTTAACACTTATTCCATTTGACAAACAATATTCATTAAAAGCTTGAGAAGTAAATTCCCCGGCATTATCAAGGCGAATACATTTTACTGGATAATTCGGGAAATGAGCTCGTAATTTGATAATTTGATCAAGCAATCTTGCAAATGCTTGGTTACGAGTTAATAATAAATACACATGGGACCATCTAGTCGATGTGTCAATTAACACCATAAAATATCTTAATGGTCCAAATGGTGGACGAATAGGCTCAAATATATCACCTCGTATTCTTTCAAGAAATTTCAAGGGTTCAGTCTTGATTTTCGATGGTGATGGCCTTATTATTAACTTCCATTGGGAACAAGCGGCACCGGAAAATCCATTGGAAGAAAAATCCTCTGGTTTTTCAATGAATGCCCACACAAATGATTAATTACTCTCCTCATCATTATAGCTCCAGGATGCCCCAATCGATCATGCCATGTAATAAAATTATTTTGGTCCACAAATTTCTGGTTTGTGATGGCATATATTTCACCAACACTTATATTTGTGAAATAAACTTCGGGTAATTTTTCTAATACCCGAGAGGATACTTGTAATACACAAATATTCTTTGTCATTTTCCTTGAAGTCACAATATGATATCCATTTCTGCGGATATCTTTAAAACTAAATAAATTTCTTTGAGACTTAGAGGAGTATAACACATTATCGATACGAATATTTGTTCCCCTAGGTAATAAGATATTTGCTCTTCCGGAGCCATCAATAATTTTCGTACTTTTAGATATCGTTTTGACACTTGTTTCATTCATTATCAAGATAATAATTTCTTGCTTTTCAAAATAGTATGCATTGATGCGTTGTCTACAAGGCAAGTGCATTTTTCATTTGTCGAGAATTCGCCTCGGGGAACCTTCATTTTCTTCATGAAATGAAATAAAATATTAAGATTTAAAGATATACAAAACACATAAAAATATAAAATAATAACAATAATATTAAAAAAGAATACCAAAAATAACATCATTTATGCTGGTGGCTTGGTGGTTTAAGTCTTAGCATTCTAATCTAGAGGCTGGGGGTTCCAATCTCGGGATAAATTAACTATAATTATTATATTTAAGAAACATTACGTATGCTAATTTGTTTTGTTAAATATATTAGATTGTATATGTTATTTTCATGCTCGACTACAAAGTCGGCTACATCAGACTGAGAGAAATACCAGAATAAAAATTGTCTGTCTCGATCGGGGCTTCACTTCGGGAAATGTCCTAAGGTTTCGGTAAATGTAACAAAAGAAATATGAAATAAGTAGTGAGATTACCGTGTGAGATTACCGTTTACAAAACTCCACACATAATTGTCGATTAGTCCCCTCCACAATTTGAAAACAAACTTGCAAATAATCCCATTTTTTTCTTTTCTTACTTTTTGATAGAGCCTGATAACAAATGACAGGAAGGAGAAAAGATAGTAAGAGATAAAAAAACAGGGTATTTTTTATTCCTTTTCTTACAACAATACATATGTACATATTTATAGGAGAATTACAAAGGTAATGGAAAGATTAGAATGTAATATAAGAGTAATAATTCATTCTATTTTAATAGGAGTCATAATAACATTCAAATCACAATATTTATAATAATTATTACAATATGTGATTTATTGTTTAATAGTTATATCTTTTGATTTTTACGGATTAATATTTAGAGTTTATGTTGAATGCGTTAGTTTAGAATTTAATATGGTTTATTATTTAACTCTTATAGTTTTAAGGTTTATGGTTTAATTTTTAATATTAAAGGCTTAACGTTTGAGATCTAATGATTTGCATTTATAATTTATGGTTTAACTTTTAATATTCATGGTTTGATATTTGAGATTTAATGGTTTAGATTTATAATTTATGGTTTAACTTTTAATATTCATATTTTGACATTTAGGGTTTAGGGTTTATGATTTAACATTTAAAATTATGGATTTATAATTTATGATTTAACTTTTAATATTTAACATTTTGGATTTAATGTTTTGGATTTATAATTTAGTGTTTATGATTATCGTGTTATTAATTAAATGTAATTTCTAAAGTGTAAAAGTATTTAAAAAACAATAAATAGAGAGTAATGTCAATTTTATATTATTTTCCATCAGATTAAAATTAGAATTACCTCAACCGTAAAATGGACACTCTCTATTTCTTCAGAAATGGTGAAATCATGATCCCCAATTAGGTCTTTATTCTATTTTAATGTTAGTAGGAAAAAAAATTTCGAAATAAGATAGATAGTTTCGAAATTAGGGAAATAATGATTTGAGATCAAATTTTATAAGTTCGACTTTGTTAAAAAAGAAAGTGAAACTTATAGAGTTATACTTCCAAAAAGAACCATTAAGGAAGTCGAAATTTATAAGCTTGACTTTTCTTTTTTAAAATATATATTTTTAAAATTTTTTGAAAATCGATTCAAATTTCTTAAGAGGGCTTTTTGGAAGTCAAATTTATAGCTTCAACTTTTTTCTTGGAAAAAATCAAACATATAAAGTTTAACTTCGACAATAGAAATTTTTAAACCATCGTAATTGTTTTTATTCTTATGATATGACGTTTAGCCAAGCCAAGTATATCTTTCAATCACGACAACCTTTCAATTCTCTCTTGCGTCTTATAATAGTGGAGTTTCCAACCCAAGAGACTAACAGTAAATCTAAGTGGAGTGTGCATGGTGGGGCTCGAACTAGGAATCATGACAATGTTCCAAACACCCACCACCCACCTTACGCCACTTGAGTGTCCCGTAGCAATGACCTCCCAATAGAACAATGATCCGACCTTCATCAATTTTGTATATTTTTTACTACATCAGCAGCTATCGTCCAACTTCGGCTTCCAACTCACTTGATCTCAACTCACTTGATCTGACCATCAAAATTTTAAAATAAAATAACATATGAGATGTTTCAATATTATTTATCATTTTTTTTAAATTTTTTTCGTTTTTAGTCAATAAATGAAAATTGTTTCTCAAGGCCTATTTGGCTTTCGCGACAAAATTCAAGATTAGCCAAAATCAAAATTGAAATAAAAGTTGGCGACAAAATTATATAACAAATTAAATTAATGACAAAACATAAAGTTGGCTCAAAGTTAAGACAATAAATCGATATTTTGCCTAAAATTATTATTCAAACTATTTGCGAGCCTATATGAGCACATGATTACCTAAGATGATTAGAGCTTTGACCTTACTAATAAAACAAATAAACGAGTTTTATCGAGCTCGAGCCCACTACTGTTCGGGCTCAACTCGGTTTATTTGGAAGGGACGTTATTTAATGGTTTAGACCCTTCTAAACCATTAAATAACGTCCCTTCCAAATAAAATGTAAATAACTAATTTATCGAGTTTCAATGCTTAAGGATTTTTTCTAAATTAGATGCTTCACAGGAAGTGGTCTACCATGGACCCTTTTACGGCTCCAATATCTTCTTTTCTCTCTCGCGTCTTAACTCATCTACTGTCTAAAAGGGAGTTGAATAAAATGATGAAAATGGAGGTGAACAGTAGCTATTGACTATCCACCACGTTTTCCTTCCGGCCGCAGTGATAAAAGTATACGCTATGCCGGAGGATTAATATCTGTCATGATTGATAACAAGGATAATTCAAAGGTCAATGAATTGTATGAGCTATGATCATTCATGCCTTACAGAATGTGTCTATTCATCACGCCCTGCTTTTGACGTATTCGCGCACAATGCTAGAGGTAAAAGACGATGATGATCTACTATATGTAAATTGTAAATGACCATGGGAAAAATCACTAAGGAAACATTTGGTGGTGTGATTATGAAACTCTCAGTCTGCTTCGAGCAAGGAAAGAAAGAATCGCATGTGTATAATCCTATTTTGGGTGGACTGGTTACCTTTTCTGCTGTTTCCTACCTGTTAAATCATGTAAAACCTACGCAAATATGAATTAAACAGAGAATCAGAACGGTGACTTTCTCCTTTTTAGTCAGATCTTGTGTACACGTACTTCACCAGCCAAAGTAAGCTCTGCCATGGACATTTAAGGGAAAAGAATTAGGAAGGGGAGATGTGCGAAAGCAGCCAGAGCCAGGTTCTGTACCTTTATGCAGTTTGTCAGATCATCGTCCTTCGACCTGATATGAAGCTGCAAAATGTAAACCCACAAACATTTCGACGTAATTAATATATAAATACCGTGTCCATACGCGTATGTATATTACGGTGTCTACCTCGGTGACATGATGGTGGCAAGAGGCATTGTCCAGCGATGCGAGTATTACCAGAGCAGCAGCGACCGTGGAGGGCCAGTAGTACAGCTGCTCGTGGTCTAGAAGAGCTAACTTTGCCAGGTCCATCACCCTCTTGTTTACCCGCGCATCAGCTTTGGCTGCTTTGAGATAAAACCTTGACAATGATGAATCACAGTACAGTCTAATCTTAAACAAATTTCGAGAGTAAAACGATTCGCTGGTGTTTTTCGAGTCAGTTCCAGATATTGAAGGGATATGATGTACCATAAGAAGTTGTATGTAGTGGGCATCGCACACTGGAAGCAAAGAACCTCCTGAACCAGCCATTCCATGGCAACTACTTCGCACCTGCTGTACACCTCGCTCCCAACACAGATGCTACTTTTTCTAACACTGAGAAATGTATCTCATTCGTCAACACGTATTTTGCCTTTAGAATCAGATGAATCAGTAGCTCGATCAACTACCTATTGTAAGGTTGGTTCTCTTCGATCCTAACAGCTAATGTCAAGCATGCAACTCCTGCAATCTCCAAGTTTCTCCTCTGGTCAAAGTGGCCTTTGCTGAGAAACCTATCCAGGAGATTTACCCCAAGAAATAATGTCTCATCCTCCAGCTTCCTTACCTCAGATTCCTGCATAAGCAGATGCAAAATTAGGCAATGCATTTTGCACACTGAATATCCGAGAAACTGATAGTTCCTTTCAAAAGAGCAGCGTGACCTCAATGATCCAGTGCACCATCTCTGATCTCAGATCCAACACATGCTCACCAAACTCTTTGCCATAGTTGTGCAGATAGACTTCTCTCCTTTCTCTTCCCCTCAAGCATTCGTAATTTATCTCTACCTCCGAGCCGTGCACATTTTCAATGTTCCCGATGGACTGCACTCGAAATCATTGACAAATTAATAAACCAGAACGAAATGAACTTTCAGCATAAGAGAAATCAGTCAACAGAAAGGAACGAAAACGATTACTTGAATTTTGTCAGGTATGTAAGCACAGTTCTCTGGCAAGTGAACTCTTGATCGGATGAATTGCTTCCTGAACTGGAGTAACAGGGCAAAGGTAGGAGAGGGCGGTAAATCCTCATCTGATTTCCCTGAAAATTCGCTTCCAGATTCATTAAAGGTGCTGGACTGACTGAGCTCGGAGTAGTCGCCAGAGTGTTCCTGGAAAAGTTCTGATTGAAGTTCCAGGAACGAACTATAACTTGAAGAAAATTCTGATTCCTCGCAGCAGGAGATCTTCTCAGTGCAGGCTAGGTCAGGATGATTCTTCGCATAGTTCTGTGACGACTTCTCGATAGCTGGCTCTATCAATTTTGGCATAGTGACAATTCTTGAGGATTCCGAATGTTCATACTCCATTGCAGTGTTATTAACACTCCTTTTAGCAGCATGGCCTCTTTCGGAGCAGAATTCGACAGAAACCTCATCAATTTCCTTCAGTCCTAAGCTGGAATCTTCCTTCTCATCAGAATTCCCGTTCACCGAAAACTTGCTCGTGAACTCGACAGATTTCCCTGGCGACAGTTGCTGCTGGTGCACGCAAGTGATCTCCGACTGCACAACCGACTCAGAGCACTCATTTCCTCCAAACTCTCCGGAGGTCAACTCAGTCTCTCCCTCCTCCTTCTCCGCCTCTTCCTCAACTTCGGAGCTTCTCCGTCCATGTCCATGTCCACTCAGCATAAATCCGTCCATGCAGGACGACTCCGGCAGCTCTCCAACCACCTCCCCGAGCTTCCTCTTCCGCGAAGAAAATCCAGCTCCGGTTCCGTCCAAGGAGGACGCATCTGACGCGACCGAGACGCACAGAATCGGAGGGGACACGTGAAGGCGTTTCCGCTGGGGGAGCTTCGATCGGAGCTTCCTCCTCACTGCCAAGGCGTTGATCATCGTCGCGGCACAGTGGAAGTAGGGAGCCTCTCACGAACTCCGTCGTCGGTAGGGCAACGAGTTTCGATCAATGCGAGCGAACTTAGGGGAGGGAGAGAGAATTTGTTAGGGGGAGTGGAGAGAAACGAGAGCCGTTGAAGAAGTTGGGGGAAAGAGAATGGGGAGTGTTCGTGTTGGGGCTGGGCAAAATACGTGGGGAATCGTATTGTTGTCCACGTCCTTACGGTGGGGACGCGGGGGGGGGGGGGGCGCGGCGGGGATCCTGTGCGACCGCACAGTTCGTTGGGATTTGTGGGCCTTCCATTCAAACTACTAAATGGGCCTGAGAAAAAAGCCTTCATAGTTAAAAAGGTATTTCTCTTTTCCCTTTTCTTTTCAATGACACGTGGACTATGGTCACGAATCGCTGCGAATTTATACGAAAGGAAGGGATTACACTGTCATTGGTGCGAAAAAAGTGATATCCCCCGGGTTTTAATTGCCCAACTTTTGCTATTTGCGTGTACTGATTGATTGACCCTGAAATCGATCTTTCTAATTGTTATATGGTAGCGTGTAGTGTGACTGATCGACCCCGATCCTATTCAATAAAATGCCACAGAGTTCGGGTTTCGGAGAGCCATCCCTCTTTCTGTCGTCGTCGTGGTCGTCGTTGTGTTAAGTTGGCGAGAAAAAAAAAACGAAAGGAAAAGAAAATAGCATGGCAGACAAGGTCACCAAGACTCTCCTCCACAGCATTGAACTTCAGCAGGTTGAAATATTTCTTCTCGTTGGGATTTGGGGGAGTTTTGGAGAGTTCTTCAGATGACTTTTGATTGATTTTGTAGTACATTCTGGACACCAGTGCTTATCCAAGGGAGCACCAGTTCCTTAAGGAGCTCAAGGAAGCCACCATGGAGAAGTACGGCCGGTTGAGGGAGCTTAACGTCCCCTCAGACGAGGGCCTCTTCCTGTCGATGCTGCTCAAGTTGACGGGAGCAAAGAGGACGCTGGAGATTGGCGTGTTCACCGGGTATTCTCTTCTTACCACCGCTCTGGCGATACCCCCTGATGGTCAGGTACGCATGACATATGGGAAATGGTTGCTTTTGTGGGCGAGGAAAGACGGAGCTGAACCTTTTGAGGTCATCTCAGATAATCGCAATTGATACGGATAAAGAAGCCTACGAGGTAGGGTTGCCTGTTATCAAGAAAGCTGGGGTTGAGCACAAGATCAAGTTCGTTCACTCGGATGCCATCCCCGTCCTCGACAATTTGGTCGCCGAAAAGGTGACCTCCTTGATATCTTTGGTTGACTGAATTAACCGAGTCCTATAATTCAAGCCGAAAACCCTTCTTCAGGAAAACGAACAGGGCGAGGGATTCGATTTCGTGTTCGTGGACGCGGACAAGACCGCCTACGCCAGCTACCACGAGCGAATGATGGATCTCCTCAAGGTCGGGGGATTGGTCGTGTACGACAACACATTATGGTACTCCACGGTACGCATGGAGGAAGACGAAGCCAGAGAATACATGCGAAGCAATGAAATGATGGGGGACGACCTCGACGGGTTCATCGCGGGAAGGGCGTCCATCGTAGGGTTCAACAAGCTCCTGGCGTCAGACCCTCGTGTGGAGATCTCTCAGGTCTCGATTGCCGACGGAGTCACGCTGTGCCGTCGCGTGCTCTGAGGGGCCCACTGCCTCGGGGGGGGGGGGGGGGGGGGGGGCAGGTCAGAAGGGGAAATAAATTGGACTGTCTCGTGAAGTTGGAAAGAATAATTGTTTTTCGATCGTATCAATGAAAGTGTCTGTACTTCGTGGCGGTGTGATGTTTCTATCTCCAATAACAAAAAAACACGCGGCCAGTCTTTGACCTTCAATCCGTCACAGTGGACGTTCCCAGCTTATGAACACTCGTTATGTCTTTTTTTTTTTCAAACATTTATACGAAAAAATAACAAATCAAAGAGTTAATTTTAATTTTCTTTTATGCTCTTAACTCATATCAGAAATATCGAATTCTCTTCTTAAAAATTAGAAACTCGGTGGTTGCACATTTCAACTCGATTAAAATGATTTGATATCTTTAGGAGCAGCACGCGTGATATTAAAGTTCTATGGTTCATTCTAATTTACCCAGAGTCCACTTCACACGAGGCTCAATTCAATGGATCGCTTTTCGAACATGGGGGTTATTCTTGGGACTTGGAAGAAGAAATTTTATTTTATTTTGTTTCTAAATCTTAATAGCAAAAAATGTCGGGCATTTGAATGTCGAGATGCACAAATATTCGTTTCTTTTTGTACGGTCGAAAATTTGAACATGGAGTGTCTCTATGGCAGCAGCAACAATAACAAGAAGAGTGACCCATGTAGCAAAATAGGAGGAGGGGAGGGTCACTCGGATTCATAATCACGATGCTTACCTATAACAATGTTATTATATTATAAGGGGGGCGGGGGGGAAGGGACCATCCAATATATATATATTCTTTTTTTCCTTTCTGACCTTCTTAATTCGTTTTGTATAAAACGTGTAACACGACGTCACCAATCGATTTCCGGTTAGTCGACGTAATCTTATGATAAGTAGTGGAAGAATCCCATCAACCCAACTGGCGATCCCCCCCTCGTGATCCACGACTAATCCTTTAGTAAAATTTTCCTTCTTTTTCGGTCCGTGTCACGTTTGGTGTAAAAAAAAAAACGATAAAAACATTGGCCTGATCGTGGTCTAATTGATTGTCGCCAAACAGCCATGTCACTCGATGAATGTCACCATAGTCGAACAATAATTATCTTCTGAATTAGTTTTTTCTTAAACAGTCATATTAAGACATAATAAAATAAAATTTTTAGTTCGCCATTCTTAGCAACAAAACATAAAAAAGAGAATTAATAACCTCGAGTCTAACACTTATTCCAAATACTAGTTATTATGGGATCTCGACTTAGTGTTGATCAAGGCAAACGCTAGTCTTTAAGCGAATCTTTGAACTCCTAAGCTTGGAAGAAGAGAAAGAGGAACACTCTCACTTGAAGCTCACGCTTCACTACTTCAAATGATTTCTTAGGATTCTTGGAGGATCTCCTCAATGATATTGTCCCGTCACAATTTCTTCTTCGACTACATTTTCTTCGGAGGACCTCTTGTGCGCTCCTATTTGCCAAGGTCTGTCTTCTTCGGTATCAAGATTTCTGGTCGAGGGAATTTCTTCTATCTCTTCGCCTGTGGGCTTTAAGGCGACTTACTCCTGTTCTATTTTGTCTTTATCTTCTATTTCCTACGAAGGCAGCCACCAGGAAGTTGCCTCATCATAGACCACGTCGCGTGATATCGTACACTTACTAATTATAGGATCACAACATCGCCATCCCTTTCTTTCCATGTCATACCCGACGAGTATGCACTTTGTCGCCTTTTTGTCGAATTTGCTTCGCAAGTGATTGGGGATGAACACATAACAGACGCACCCGAAGACTCAAAAGTGGCTCACTGTGGGCTTCATCTTCCATAGGAGCTCGAATGGTGTCTTGAAATAGAGGCGAGCTTGGGGTAGCCTATTTGCTATGTCTGCGGCGGTGTTCATGCACTCTGCCCAGTATCTTCCGGGGACGTTCTTTGCGTGCAGCATGCTTCGGGAAACTTCTGCAAGATGCATATTCTTCCTATCCGCAACACCATTTTGCTGTGGTGTATAGGGATATGTCAATTGTTCCCTTATCTTATGTTCTCTTAGGAATTCTTCAAATTCCTTGGAGGTGTATTCTCCCCTATTATCGGTGCGCAGGAACCTCATATTCGCTTGCAAGTGGTTCTTTGCCTTGGTCTTGAACTCTCTAAATTTCTGTAGAACCTCTGACTTCTCCTTCATGAAGTATACCCAAACGTACCTTGAGTAGTCATCGATGAAGGTCACCATGTATCTACAGCCGCCTACTGATGGGTGCTTCACCGGTCCAAACACATCAGAATAAATCAACTGCAGTGGTTCTTGAGCCCTATAATTGGAGTATTCACACGGTAACTGGTGTGCTTTACCATACTAACAGCCACCACAGATATTGTCGACATTCACCTCCAGTTGTAGAAGGCCCTTCAGCATCTCCTTACTCATCATAGCCTTCAACTTGTGGTAGCCAACGTGTCCAAGTCTCTCATGCCAAAGATCAGCCGTCTCATTCCCCTTCACCTTTTCTATACATGCTGATTCTGCAGACATCACATAAATGGAGTTTACCTTCCGTCCTTCCATGAACGACGTCCCCAAAAACTGCAAATCGTGGTACACCTTCACATCTTCTGGCCCAAACACCATGAAGTTGCCAGGGGTTATGAGTTGGGCTACTAATAGAAGATTCTTCTTTACCCCTGGGACATGGTAGACTCCCTGCAACTGCACCTTGCTGGAGCTGTCATCGATAGCTATGATAGTCTTACCAATGTGAGCGATGAGCAATCTTGAGTTGTAGGTGGTGACAACGACGCATTGTCCTGTGTAGTCTGACAACTCCTGCAGATTCTCACGGTCACCGGTCATGTGGGTGGAGCATCCCAAGTCAAATATCCAGTTCTCAGCATAATCCATAGAATTATTGTGAACTACTGCAAGAACTTGGTCTTCCAACAGTTGCTCTTCTTCTAGCACGGCGAGGGATGCTACCAGGTTCCACTCTTCTTCGGATTTGTTTATGCCTTGACTGCTTGATGTGGCAGCATTTCCTTCCACGTTCTTCTTCTTGGACGAGTAGCCTATTGCATAATGGCCCTTCTTACCACAAATGAAACATCCCTCATCTTTCCGTTGAGTTGGCCTTCCTTATCTCCTCTGTTCCTATGGTTGGACATGTTTTTGCTGCTCACGTCAACAATTTCTGCCACCTCGCGGGAAGTTTATTTTACCATATTTAGCAAACCCTTTATAATTTCTTCCCTTGTTACTATATAGCACTTCCTCCTCATTTTTCAAGGTTACACCCGCCAGTTGTTTTGTTAGCGTCTTCTGATTAGCTAGTAAATTTTTTAAATCTTCTAGAGATGGCGACGTGGGCCATCCTTGCACAGCCGCAATAAATCCTCTGTACTCTGGTCATAGCGCATGGATAATTGTCCTCCTCATTCTATCAGGATCTAACTCTGATATCTCCCCTCAAATAGACTTCACTTTAGTGAAAAACTGATTAATTCCTAAGTCTCCTTCCCTAACTGCTAATAAATCATTCCCTAGCAATTGAAGTCTCATATCATTCTTCTTCGAGAACCTAGTTGCTAGTATATCTTAGGCATCCTAGCAATTGAAGTCTCATAATGGCGTACCTTATATGTTCTAGCATTTCCTCCTCTATGGTGGTTTTTATGGCGAATATGACCTTCCTTGCGTTCATCTGCCATTTTCTCGGAGCGACGTCATCTTCCTCCGGTGAGGTCGTCTCACTTCTACCAATGATCTCCTAGATATCTTGGTCTTGGAGATCTGACTCCATGCACGTCTTCCACGTACTATAATTTTGGTTATTTTATTTCTTCAGCATGCCGACAATGTTGAATTTCGCCATACCGATCTCGATTTCTGGAAGCATAGGCTGGTCCCCGACCTATGCCCGACGCTATCCCGGATTGCAGCTTCCTCGGCATAACTTCGGCATTAATTTGGTAGAACCTCCACTATACTTCTGCAGAACCCCCGCTAAACTTTGGCAGACCTCCGCTGGACTTTGGCAACTCGACCCCGACAACCCTGGACCAGGCGCATCAGATGCAGGAGGTCTGTTTCGTAGGTGTGGAGGAACGTAAGAACCCCTTCCCGCATCAGGCACCACAGCCACGGAACCATTGCTCGCAGAAGTGCCGGACGTCACATTGTCAGCTGCAGCACTCGCAGCCAAATCCGCCCATGAAGCTCGCATATCTCTGCTCTAACACACCAATGCAAATGCTACTGAACCCAAAAAAGGTTGACTTCAACAATTATTCCCTTCGGAGTGTTCCTGCGTCAGCAATTCCATCCCGGCTGTATGCCAAAATCGATAAGCAATTCCACACTCTCTAGAAACGAAACTACCCTCCAGGGTTTTAAGAATTTGGGGACGATAGTTGGTTCGCTGTTGGATTAATTGGGTTACGGAGAAAATGGGAAAGAAAAGTCGAAGGAACGAAGAGACCATAAATTTGAGACACAAGACGACTTTTTGACATAATTTAAAGGGGAGTTCACTTTAGCCTAGATAGATATGTGATTTATCTAAACACGTCAAAACATTACTCAATAAATTATTTATTAGTATTCCAACATAAAATGCTTTTATATCCAAATAACCTGTGTTAAGCACGGCGCATTTTTTATATTAAAAATGATTAGATGCTAATTAAATGAAGAAAATGAGATATGTTTTTTTTCTTTAAAAATGATCGGATTTATTCTTTGTTATGTCTTTTATCTTTCTAACGAATTTAAGCAAAAATATGTCAAATATAAAAACCGGTAATTTTTAATAACTTTTAAATAAGAAAGGTGTTTATTAAATGTGTGGATTTCCAACATTTTATATTTTGATCTAATTAATTAAAGCCATGAAATTCATGTTTCTAATCAAACATGAATGTCGCGGGTGGATCCTGTTTTCGGTTCCATTGAAAATGAATATCCTTCCTTGACGATAAGGCTTCGGATTTTGAAAACGTGTCGGAGTCGCCACTAACTTATTTTAAGTTCAAGTTAGAAAAATTATAGAGATTCGTTAAGGTTCAGGAATTAGGGATTACTAAATCGCATGCATCACAAAGAAAAGGGAGGCTTTTATCGTGTATTTCCGATGTCCGATTTCATTTGAGCTCGTTTTTTGAAAAGGAAATTATTTGATATTAAAAAAAAATTCTCGAACTTAATAATACTTAAAATGTCTACGTGAATCATTTTTTATGAAAATATTTCTTAAAAGTTGATTTTGGGCAAAACACAAGCAGCATAGATTGATTAATGCCCTTAACAGTTTCTACGCCGAAGTAAATTCAAGGGAGAACCGGGTGATTGTACCGTTTCTCACTCTCTGTAAAACGCTCCCGTTAGCGTTTATACCTCATGGTGCCGTTTTAGAATAGGTTTACGGCGAACCTGGCGAGCCGTTGATGCCGTAACGTTGGTGAGTGCGAAGCCATCTTCAGAGGGTCTTGATCTTCGAGAATCCAAAAATAAACCCTTGAATGTTTCGTTATCTTGAATACGTTGAATGGGGTGCGTGCCTTGGTTGTCTGCAAGCACGCCCCCGAGATACCTGCATAAAGACTACAACAACGAAGTAAACCGTTCGAAAAGAAATAATCAAGTTTCGAATACGCACTAAACAATTTTTTCGTTTTAAAATGATTTTAAAATAATGAAACGCACTGTGAATTAGAAATAGAAGGGTGTCGTTATGATTTCCAGTATAACAAGTTCAACGTAATTTTGACTAGTTAACAAAGAAAAAAACTTAAAATGATAAGAGGCAAAAACATTAGTGTGACGAATAATAAAAATTCTATGAAATAATGTAGAAATTTTCGCATAAGAAGATAACGAGGATTTATGAGGAAATATAACAAATTTTGCCTCCAAAAGGAAAATTGCTAACCACGGCATAAATCTTCAATCCACGTAACGGAGGAATTTGTAGTAAAAGGAAACCATTCCCAACTTAGAATAAAAACAATAAAACACAAACTCACGTCCCCTTCTCTTTTATACAGCACCCCATAGTTCAACGTACCTTTGATATATCTAAGAATTCGATGAACTGCTTCGAGGTGAGGCTTCTTTGGAGGTTGCATAAACCTACTCACCAAACCGACTACATAAGAGATGTCCGGTCTTGTATGTGTCAGGTAGATCAGACTGCCAACCAGCTGACGATACATTGTTGGCTCGTCAAGATCCTTGCCTTCATTTGCACTAAGCTTAGCGTTGAACTCGATAGGTGTTGATATTGGCTTGCACTCTGACATCCCATATTTCTTTAGCAGCTCCCTTGCATATTTCTCTTGACATAAGAACAAGCTTTCTGGTGCTCGATCAACTTCCAATCCAAACAAGTGCTTTAATTCTCCAAGCTCTTTCATGTGGAAGCGTACTAAAGATTCTCCTTAATCTGTCTTATCTCACTGTTGTCATCTCCCGTGATGATGAGATCATCCACATACACGAGCACCATTGTGATATTCTCTCCTTGAACTTTTACGAAGAGGCTTGAATCAGCGACGGAGAGAGTATATCCACTCTGGACTACGAACTCTGCAATCTTGCAATACCAAGCTCTTGGCTCCTGCTTGAGCCCATAAAGCTTTCCTCAGCTTACAGACATGATTAGGATGATCCTTGTCTGCAAACCCTAGTGGTTGCTCCATGTAGATTGCTCGATCTAGTTCTCCATGCAGGAAGGCGTTCTTTACGTCCATCTGCCAGAGCTTCCAAGACTTACTTACTGTTAAAGCGAGTAGAACTCTGGCAGTTGTTATCTTCACAAATGGACTGAAGGTCTCATAATAGTCCAAGCCACACTGTTGAGAGAATCATCGAGCAACGAGAGGAGCATTGTATCTCTCCACCGAACCATCTGGACGAGTTTTCACCTTGTAGACCCACTTGCAAGATATAGGTCTTACCTCACTAGGTTTGGGAATCAAATCCCAAGTTTGTTTTTCTTCCAATGCTCGGATCTCGTTACTCATTGCCTTTTGCCATACTTTCTGCTTTGATGCTTCTTCGTAGCTTGATGGCTCTTGTGGATCACTGTACCAATGTCCCTTGTTTCAGTGGGACCTTCTTCTGTCTCCTCAACGGCTGGTTTTAGGGTTAATTCCTCCCCTGGTTCAATTGAGTTTCTTCTTCTGGTTCCTTTGAAGGTGGCCACCAAAAGTTGCTTCATCAAAGACGACGTTCCTTGATACAATGCACTTGTTGCTCGTAGGATCGTAGCATCTCCATCGTTTTCTCTCTATGTCATATCCTACGAAGATCACTTGGTCGCCTTCTTGTCGAACTTACTTCATAGGTGGTTAGGGATGAATACATAACAGACACACCTGAAGACTCGGAAGTGTCTCACTGTGGGCTTCATCTTGCATAACAACTCAAATGGTGTCTGAAAGTTGAGGCGAGCTTGAGGTAACCAATTTGTTATGTTTGCAGCAGTCTTCATGCACTCTGCCTAGTATCTTCCGAGGACATTCCTTGCGTACAGCATGCTTCGGCAAACTTCTGCAAGATGCCTATTCTTCTTTTCTACAACACCATTTTGTTGTGGTGTATAGGAACATGTTAATTGTCTTCTTATCTTGTTCTTCTTCAGATATTCTATAAACTCCTTAGAGGTATATTCTCTCTAATTGTCAGTACACAGACACCTCACCTTTCTTTGCAAGTCGCTCTATACATTGCTCTTGAACTCTTTGAATTTCGACCGGACTTATGACTTCTCTTTTATGAAGTTTACCCAAACATACCTCGAGTAGTCTTTGAAGAAGGTCACTATATATCTGTAACCGCCTATTGATGGATGCTTCACTGGATCGAACACATCGGAATGGATCAGTTGGAGTGGTTCATATGCCCTATACTTATACTCCTCGTACGGTAATTGATGTGCTTTACTGTACTGACAGCATGTGCAAACATTGTCAGCATTCACTTCTAATTGCGGTAGGTCCTTCAGCATCTCCTTGTTCATCATGGCCTTCAATTTGTGATAGCCAACATGCCCAAGCCTCTCATGCCAGAAGTCAGCTGTCTCGTTTTTCTTCACTTCATCTACGTATGCAGATTCTGCAGACATGATGTAGATAGAGTTAACCTTCCGCCATTCCATGAACGGTGTCCCTAAAAACTTCAACTCATGGTATACCTTCACATCTTCTGGCCTGAACACCAAGAAGTTGCCTGAGGCTGTCAGTTGGGCTACTGACAAAAGATTCTTCATTATTCCAGAGACATGGTGGACTCCTTGCAGTTGTACCTTCCTGGAACTATCATCACCTTCTATGACAGTTTTGCCGATATGGGCAATGGGCAATCCGGAGTTATTGGAAGTGACAACGACGCGTTGTCCTTTGTATTCTGACAACTCCTGTAGCTTATTTTGGTCACCTGTCATACGGTTGGAACATCCTGAGTCAAATATCCAATTCTCTGCATAGTCCACTATTTTGTCGCGAACTATTGTAAGAGCCTGGTCTTCCAATAGTTGCTATTCTTCCAACACGGCGAGAGATGCTTCACGATTCCATTCTTCTTCAGATTTGTCTCCGTCTTGACAGTTGATGTGGCTGCATTTCCTTTTATGTTCTTTTTTTTTATACCAACAATCTCTCACATAATGGCCCCTTTTTCCACAATTGATGCATTCCTCATCTTTCCGTTGAGTTGGCCTTCCTTGTCTCTTCTACTCCTGTTGTGGTCTATTGTGTTGCTGATATTGTCGTCCACTTTTATCGTCTCATGGGAATCTTCTCTCCTCAATCCTCTTATTTTTAGTATAGCTTCTTCTCTTATTACTATATAATGCCCCTTCTTCATTTTTCAGAGGTACGCTCGCCATCTATTTTGTTAGGGTCTCCTGATTAGCTAACAAATTTTCTAAATCTTCTAAACTAGGCGGCGTGGGCCATCCTTGTACCACCGCAATAAATCCCCTATATTATGGCCTTAAACCATGGATAATAATCCTCCCCAGCCTATCATTACTAATCTTGGATCCTAGGTCTAACTATGATATCTCCCGGCGAATAGACATTACTTTTGTGATGATTAATTATTAATTCTCCTTTTCTAACTACCATCAAGTCATTATCTAGCAACTGTAACCTCATATCGTTTTTCTTCAAGAACCTAATTGGTAATATATCCCAGTCCTCCTTTGGAGTAGTAGCATACCTTATATGATTCAACATTTCTTCCTCAATGGTGGTCTTTATGGAAAACATGGCCTTCCCTGCCTTAATTCGCCATTTTCTCAAAGCGGCAGCATCATCCTCCGGCAGGGTCGTCTCTCTTCCGCCAATGATCTCCTAGAGATCTTAGCCTTAGATATATGACTCCATGCACGTCGGTAGAACCTCCACCTCGACCTCAACCGCGTTGCTCTGATGCCAAATGTAGAAACAATACCTATAAAACTCTTTACTTGGACAAATCCCCTAACGCCAACTACCGAAGAAGGGGACTAAGAGTAAATAGGATGAGAGAATTGTATTGCTCTAAATTCTTGAGCTTCGGTAGTGTGTTATAAATTAAATGGGTACCCTATATTTATAACCGAGACTAGTCCTATGAATTGGTAGAAATAAAAGATACGTACCTTACTTATTTACCACAAGTTTCGCCTGCGAGAAATTTCTAACCTACCCGTGCTAACATCTGAACGTAGCAATTCTACCCAGCACATAATCTATCGATCTCTCGACCAAAAAATCTAGGAAGCATCTAGGAGATCTATTCCCTCTGCAAGCCGAAGAAAATTCAGGAGAAGTTGAGGAGAAAAAGTGGAGAAATTGAGGAGAAATCTAGGATGCACAGTCGAGTCGAGCACATTATCCTCGATGCACCATAATGAATTTGATCGAGAAGAAGCTTCAATCCCAGGCCCATGAGTTTCTTGTGTTCTTTCAATGACCTCCCAACAAATGACTTCAACACCATGTACTGTTTCATGCCCTCGGAACGACAATACTTTGGTGCGCAGTGTCCCGGGTTCGTTCCACGAGACGTTGTTTCCTATGTCATTAATCCACTTCTTCCATAGCACTACGTTCCCCCGTTGGCTCTCCCAAGCTGATACAAGGACCATTGACGCACCATTGACTAGAGCTGTCAGCCTGCTCATCATCGACTAACTACACACGTTGAAGTATGGACACGTCGAAATACGGACTCGTCGAAGTAAGGACAAGATCGAGACCCTGTTGAAGGAAGCACCCGTCGAAGCAAGCCTGGTCTCGAAGTAGAAGTTTAAGAGTCACGAAGCCGAAGAGTCTTCTGGAGAAGGTGAATCGTTTCCTTTTCCAACATTCATACATTTTTCCATTCACGTATTAGCATTTACGTTTGTTGCATTCCCAATAAGTCATTTATGGTTCGTCCATGAATCTGGCCATGCATGCATCTTAATAAGGTTCATTATCTTGCATTTATTTTCTTGTTCTGGTGATCCCTATATAATAGGCGCCCTTGTAAGCATTTGAAAGAACTTTTGAATCAGATTATAAACCCCTTTGTAAGACCTTGCCTTTCTATCCGAAATGAGTGGATTATCCTTCAACCTCGTTCTTCATTTGGTGGATTCCAAGTATGGATTGAGTTGAGCGTATTAACCGGTGGTGGTGTATCTGTATCCTCTGTGTTGTGCCTCGCCCTCGTCTTATTCGTGGTGGTATTTCTGTATCCACGGCCAAACGAGTTATCCGAGTCTTTTATCACAGTGGTGTTACTGTATCCATGGTGGTTGTTCTCAACGTCTCCTTCACCTTTTCCCTGTTCTGTCCCATTTCCAGCCGCACCCCTAAGCCCTACCTTCCGTCCATACCCCACGTCACTCCATTCCCCCCCTTTTAGTGACGTTCCCCTTCATTTTGGTATTGAAATCATCTATTCCTTGCCGTCTCTGTATCATCTTGGTATCAAAGCAAACGGTTGTCAATGGCCGGAAGATTCCAACGTGGCATGTCTCTAGACGAAACACACGTTGCTCGGCTTGAATAGCAGATCGTCGATCTTCAGCAACAACTACAGTCGTTGCGAACTCATCATGCATCGACTTCCTGCGGTTGATTAGACAGCGGTGATGAGGAGAACCCATGGAATGAGGAGTCTCAACGAGGATCTTCACTGGAGTATCTTATGCAGGAAAGAAGAGCACTGACGATGAGTGTTCAGATTCCGGAGTTCGAAGGAAACTTGGACCCCGAGGAGTTCATCGACTGGATGCACACGGTAGAGCGCATCTTCGACTATGAAGAAGTGTCCGAGGAACGATTTGGCTGCATTTAAGTTGAAGAAGTACGCCAGTCTCTGATGGGAGAATACCAACCAGCAGCGTCGAAGAGAAGGACGTGATAAGATCCGAACATGGTCGAAAATGAAGAGGGCTATGACTAAGAGGTTTCTACTGGAGCATTATCGACATGATCTCTACTCCAGGTTGCAGTCGTTTCAGCAAGTTTCAAGTATATCGGAGTACACGAAGGAGTTCGAGAGATTCTTGCTGCAGTATGATGTCCAAGAAGCCCAAGAGCAAACCATTGCTAGGTATCTTCGAGGACTTAAGGCCCATATCGCGGATGCTGTCGAACTTCAACAGTATTTCAACTTCGACGACGTTAGAGCACTTGCCCACAAGGTTGAGCAATAGCAAGCAAGGAGAAGAGCTCCTAGACAAAGCCATTAGTGAAGGCTCTACCTTTCAACAAGGGGAGTACCTTGACAAGGCCACCGTCGACGATGTCAAGGAAAACTCCACCATCGACTAATAGACCTAAAGTCAAGTCGAACGAGCGATGATGTTTCAAGTGCCAGGGAACAGGACACATGGCTTCTAAGTGTCCGTCGAGGAGAAACCTTGTCATTAGAGAGCTATCCGACGGAGAAGAAGAGTTCGATGAGAACGTCGATCCTATTTGGAATGCAGAGGAAATTGAGGAGTACCCAGACGAAGAAGAGTTGTTGATCATCCGAAAAGCCTTAAGCGTGACACCCGCTAGAAAGGAGAATCAAAGGGAAAGTATTTTCCACACCAGGTGCAAAGTCGAAGGAAAAGTTTGTTTGGTGATTGTGGATAGCGGAAGCTGCACCAACGTCGTGTCAAGGTCGGTGGTCGAAAAGCTTAAGTTGCCTATCGAAGCTCATCCTCATCCCTATCGACTACAATGGCTCAACAAGGAGAGTGATGTTCGAATAGCTCAGAGAGCGCGAGTTCCATTTTCTATTGGGAAAAGCTACAAGGATGAAGTCATTTGCGACGTCATTCCGATGGATGCGTGCCACTTGCTCCTAGGAAGACCGTTGAAGTTTTATGGACGCGCGCAACGTGACGAGTATCGCAATACCTATTCCATTAGCATCGACGAGAAGGTCACCTTGATGCCCCTAACCACTTAGCCTATGATAGAACCACATAATCGATCTACGATCAGCCTCTCAAGGGAGTACAATTGGTTCGAGCAATTCACGAAGGTGAGAAGGCTTACATTGTGGTTCTTGTCGAAGCAGCCCCGGGTCAAGCGACGAGTCATCCCCTAGCCGTATACATACTCGAGGAGTTCAAGGATGTGTTTCCGGAGGAGCTGCCAGTCGAACTACCTCCTATGCAAAGCATTCAACACCAGATCGACTTAGTTCTAGGAGCGTCTCTACTCAATCGACCAGCTTATCAATGCAATCCAAAGGAAGCTAAATATCTGCAGAGACAGGTTGATGAGTTAGTCAAGAAGGGCTTAGTTCGATAGAGTTTGAGCCATTGTTCAGTCCCACCCATATTGGTGCCGAAGAAGAATGGCACTTGGCGAATGTGCATGGATAGTCGAGCGATCAACAAAATCATGGTGAAGTATCGATTTCCGATCCCTCGACTAGATGATATGTTAAATGAGTTGCATGGAGCGCATGTGTTTTCGAAAGTAGATTTGCGTTGTGGATATCACCATATTCGGATGAAGGAAGGCGATGAGTGAAAGACTGCCTTCAAGACCGAGTACGGGTTGTACGAATGGTCGGTGATGTCTTTTGGTTTGTCGAAAATGCCCAGCACATTTATGCGACTAAGGATACATGATTTGCGACCATTCATGGGGAAGTTCGTGGTTGTTTACTTCGACGACATTCTTATCTACAGCAGCAGTCTCGATGAACATGTTGAGCACCTTCGCACAGTCTTTCACACACTTCGCAACGAGAAGCTGTATGGAAATCTCAAGAAGTGTGAGTTCTTTCAGCCGAGTGTAATATTTCTTGGTTTTGTAGTATATGCCGAAGGAATCAATGTCGACGAAAGCAAGATCGAAGCAATCAAGGAGTGGCTGACACCCAAGAGTTTCCACAACATTCGAAGTTTCCATGGCCTAGCGTCGTTCTATATGAGGTTCATTCGAGGTTTCAGCTCGATCGCAGCCCCACTCACTGAATGTTTGAAGGGAGACAAGTTCGAGTGGACTTCAGCAGCACAAGATAGTTTCTATCGACTGAAGGAGTGTCTAAGCGAAGCACTTGTTCTTGCATTACCTGACTGTGCGAAGATTTTCGAGGTCGAATGTGACGCATCTGGAGTTGGGATCGGAGGAGCCTTGTTGCAAGAGGGGAGACTCATTGCATACTTCAGTGAGAAGCTCAATGGTGCCAAACTCAACTACTCGACGTACGACAAGGAGTTTCTAGCCATCGTTCGAGTACTCGAGATGTGGAGCCATTACTTGCTGCCCTGAGAGTTCGTGTTACACATCGACCATGAAGCTCTCAAATGCATCAATGGTCAGCACAAGCTCAATCGACGACATACGACGTGGGTCGAGTTTCTACAAGTTTTCACCTTTGTCTTAAAGCACAAATCAGGAGCGAAGAATGTAGTCACTAATGCTCTCTCGAGAAAGATGACTCTACTGTCCACAATGGAGACAGGTTTCGAGTATCTCAAAGATCTCTATCCGAAAGATGAAGACTTTGGAGGGATTTTCGTCCAATGCACCAATCAGGCCATTGATCGATTCCATTAGGTGAATGGATTCTTATTTCGAAATTCTAAGTTATGTATTCCCGAGAGTTCGACTCTAGAGCTGCTTATTCGAGAAATCCATGGAGGAGGAGTCGTTGGACATTTTGGAATTGACAAAACATTATCGATACTTCAGGAGCATTTTTATTGGTCGCAAATGGAGAAACAGGTGAGAAATCTTGTTTTGAGGTATTCGGTATGCCAACAGGCGAAGAGCCGAGTTCAACTGAAGGACTATACACTCCCTTGCCTGTCCCGGAGTGACCATGGGAACATGTGAGCATGGATTTTGTGTTAGGATTACCCAGGACGCAGCGACAGAAAGAGTCGATCATGGTTGTGGTCGATAGATAAAAATGGCGCATTTCATTCCATGCCGGAAGATGGATGATGCAACAAATGTAGCGGATTTGTATTTTTGAGAAGTCCTAAGATTGCATGGGGTGCCGAAGACGATCGCGTCAGATCGAGACGTCAAATTCCTTAGTAACTTTTCGGAAACGTTGTGGCATAAGTTGGGAACGAATCTCACCTTAAGTACAGCTTATCATACGCAAACTGATAGCCAGACAGAGGTTGCCAATCGTACTATGGCAGCAATTATTCGAACCTTGGTCTCGAAGAATGAGAAGGATTGAGACATCAAGCTTGCTCATGCAGAGTTTGCGTACAATCGAGCATCGAGTTCGACAACTAAGTGTTCACCCTTTGAGGTAGTCTATGGCCTAAATCCCTTAGTACCTGTCGAGCTAATGCCTCCAGTTAGTGCTAGAATAGTTAGTCGAGACGCCGAAGAACGTGCAAAGGAGATGCAAATGCTCCATGAAAAGATTCGAGCACAGATCGAGAAGGCTAATCATCGTTACCTGGAAAGGGCCAATCGAGGACGTAGAGAGAAGATTTTTCAGCCCGGAGATTTGGTGTTGATTCATCTATGGAAGGAGCGTTTCCTTGCCAAAAGGAAGAGCAAGCTGGTGCCTCGAGTCAAAGGACCTTTCAAGATCGTCGAATGCATCAACGATAATGCATACAAGGTCGATTTGCCAGGAAAATATGGAGTATCGGCCATTTTCAACATTAAAGACCTCATATCAAATGTTGAAGATGATGATTCTGCGAGTTTGAGGGCAAATTCTCTTCAACAAGGGGATGATGATATAAGGACCATCGACGCACCATCGACTAGAGCCGTCAGCCTGCTCATCATCGACTAACTACACATGTCGAAGTACGGACTTGTCAAAGTACGGACAAGATCGAGACCCCGCCGAAGGAAGCACCCGACGAAGCAGGCCTGGTCTCGAAGTAGAAGCTTAAGAGTCGCGAAGCCGACGAGTCGCCTGGGAAAGTGGAATCGTTTCCCTTTCCAACATTCGTGCATTTTTCCATTCACGCATTAACATTTACGTTTGTTGCATTCCCAATAAGTCATTTATGGTTAGTCTATGAATCTGGCCATTCTCAACGTCTCCTTCACCTTTTTCTTGTTCTGTCTCATTTCCAGCCGCGCCCCCAAACACTACTTTCCTTCCATACCCCACGTCACTCCATTCCGCGCCTTTAGTGACGTTCCCCTTCTTATTGGTATTTGAATCATCTATTCCTTGTTGTCCCGTATTACAAGCACCGGAGGAGTTGTTCGACGAGAGTTCCCAGGAGCTGGAACACGGGAAGGATCCACTACGCTAGCAGCCCGTGCATGGTGGTGGAAGCATATGGAAAGCAATTCGCTGGGACATGACGAAGTTTCTGGATGCGAGGGCGACGAAAATAGTGGTTGGAGCTTCTCCTAAAGAAATCGATTCCTTTGCCGATATATGCAGCTTCTCCTAAAGAAATCGATACCTTTGCCGATATATGCAGCTTCTCCTAAAGAAATCGAAGGTCTCGTACATAGCGACGGTTATGTCGCCATTGAGTTGCTTGAACTGACAAAACCGGCTTCGTGGTTGAACGGGCGGCGAGATCAATATGCAAGAGTGGACTGACCGTGTGATTTCCACAATAGAGGGAGTGTTTGCAGCCCACTTCGGGTCTCAGCTTGTTGATGAGATATTCGGCCGTCTGATCGGGAAAGTCAAGGAACACTCGAAGAGGATCAAGTCGAGCTACAGGAAGACGATTCAGTTGCTCGTGATCTTGAGGCGGATTTGAATTGTTTGCTACAAAATTGAAGTGATCGAATCATGTGTTTTCTCTTTAGATTACTCTGGATGGATTTGCAATAACTTCCTCTAGTGTCATTTTTGGTCATTCCATTGCACCGTTGAACATGAATGAGGTCCGAGCACCGAATACGCCAGTTTTTAGGAGGATCATTGGACGATGAATTCTAATGCCATTAGCAAAAGCGAATTCACCGACTCCTTTGGTCCATCGTCCAGTTTTGATGATCAATGAGAGTTCAGTACACATAAAATAGTCCGTTCTGCTTTCCTTCGATTTTACCTACCAAAACACAGAGAAAGCACACCGGCTAAACAATTGGACAAGATTTTCGCAAAATAAACAATAAACTCGACGAAATGCCTATTAACTAACATAAATCGTGTATGGATTGTGGTCCCCTAACTGTATTTTCATTGAGTTATCCACTGAAATCAATGACAACGGACTATCCAACTTCTTTCACGAGGATGTCCATAACATAATCAGATATATCAGCAGTGAGGACGATAACCACGTCTGTGGTCCAGGCACCACCTCATTAGCCTAAAAAATGATAGTGGTTACTGGAGCTCATCTCATTCGGACAGGAACCTCCTTAACTCTTTGTGTAATATGATTTTGTGTAAGAAAATATTCCCCTTCTAAAGATCTGCATCATATATACAACCAAACCAGACCATACTCTTCATCTGTCATTGCAGAACTAAATCATCATGCAAGATCACAGCTACAGCAAAAACTCCCATTTTCAGGCACGAATTATTGTTACCTCCATCAGTTCACGATTAAACTTGCAAGACAATGATTTATCGATACTTATGGTTAGATTAAGGGGTTTGATTTGATCTGTTCTTGTTTTGCAGAGGGCAGCGGCCGGCGTCGTAAACGAAAAGCTCAATGAGCTGATAACCAAAAAGTTTGACGTCGATAAGCTATCCTTGGAATCAAACAGAGTGGTACGTATTGCTGACATGGGATGTGCAGCTGGCCCAAACACCTTCCTAGCAATGGAGAACCTTGTGCGGACCATTCGAGCAAACTGTTTGAGGGAAGCGCCAGAATTCCATGTCTTCTTCAACGATCTTCCCTCGAATGACTTCAATGCCCTCTTTGCTGCCCTCCCCTCGGACAACAACAGGGGTTACTTCGCCGCAGGGGTTGCAGGGTCCTTCCACAGGAGGTTATTCCCCGATTTGTACCTCCACTTTGTCTACACATCGACGGCCCTCCACCGGCTCTCGATGGCCCCCGAGGAGGTCTCTCGGACGGGCTCCCCTGCCTGGAACAAGGGGAGGGTCCATTACACGAGTGCGGGCAAGGAGGTCGTCAAGGCGTACTCCAACCAGTTTGGAAAGGATTTTGGGGATTTCTTGCAGGCAAGGGAGAAGGAGGTCGTGAGCGGCGGCATGGTCACAATCATCATGCCTGGCATCCCTAACGGCATGCCTCACAGGAAAGTCCCTAGCGGACTCATGTTTCATCTCATGGACGAATGCTTGGCAGATATGGTGAAAGAGGTAGCCAACGCCATCCCAAGTCCTAAATCATATTCATGGAGTTCGACAATAAATCAACGCATGCTATGCCTTGTTTCAGGGTTTAATCCCCGAGAAAGACGTCGACAACTTCAACCTGCCTGTGTACACTCCTTCCCCTGAAGAGATGACGACCGCGGTCACCCAAAATGGGGAGTTTACCATAGAAGCCATGGAACTGACAAATCCGTCGCCCACCCCAGCAGGTCCCATTGACGTGCGCATGTGGACTATGCACGTGAGGGTCGCAATGGATGCAATCCTCCGAGAGGACTTCACTGCAGACACCATCGATGAACTGTTCGAGAGACTCTGCATGAAACTCTCTGCAGCCACCGAGGAACTGGATTCCACCTACAAGGATGGGATTCAACTCTTTATTGTCCTAAGGCGCAAGTAATACCGAGCAGCGGTTGCCAACGGAAGGATCGGTGCATGTATACAGAACCACCTCGCCATAATAACATTTCGTAAAAGTAAATGAAGCGAAATGAAATTACAAGCTCGACATGTCTAGAACTAGGTTGAATTTGACTAAATGAAATGAAATTCAACCAAGTGCAAGTCCAAATTTGCAGCTTGACAACTGCCGAAAGGTTGCAAGACCCTGGTGGATCTGCCGTCTGCGCAGGTTGAAATTTACCATGTTTAAGATTCATAATTTTATCAAAGCTTGTACCCAGAAAATTCGACCACGGAAATATGAGTGATAGTTCAGATCAGGTTGCTGAACCAGATGTCATGAATGGAGGAACTTTTGGCTATACCAAGAATTCCTTCCAGGTTTTATTATCTCTGCAATACATTTAATTTGCTGTGTGTTTTGTCATGGTTTCAGGAAGAACTTGGCTTTGGGATAAGAATGTTTTGTTTGTCAGAAAAACACGGCCAGCAATCTCAAGGCCATGATTGATACCATCAATGCTGACTACCTAGAGATAATGGACGTCTCTAACCTGATTCGCATGGCAGGCCTGGGATGTTCTGTTGGGCCAAACACTTTCCTGGCGAAGCAGTTCGTTGTGGAGGCAGTTCAAAGTGAACCGTCCGAATCCAACCATGGGCTCATGCTTGGGTTTCAAGGGAAGTGGCTAAAATCCAGCGTGCTTGACGTTCCGGTCGTTACTAAATTTATGGCATTGTTTCGTAAATTTAGTAATGTATGAGTTATGAACAGTATAATTTTAGTAATGTACGAAATAATATAATTGCTTAGTAAATAGATCCATAGGCTTCATACTTTCTTAGTATATTTCTACGAACTTTTACTAATTCTTTTAATAGGCTTAGGCAAATAAACTAAATTTGAATAGTGAATTTTTAGTATTTAACTAGATATTTTGTAAGCTACAAAAGATCTTTGTCGTGGTTAGTAAAAATGTACAAAATTGGTATGTAAATTACTAAAATATTTCGTAATTTTGTACGAAAAAGTTTCATACTTGACTAATCAAAACATTGTTTTCCAAGCCTAACTCCGAACATATAAAACGAGCCAAATTATTTTTCTGCCCTCACATACCCTCCTTATTCACTTGTAGCCCGTTTAGTTTCCGGAATGAAATTCCAGACGAAATGGAATTGGAAGGGAGAAAGAACTATAGTAATTAGGAAGGAAATTACTTAAAAAATGGTGTATTTAGTTTAAGAATAAAGAGGAGAAAAATAAGAAAAAGAATGAGGAAGAGAATGAGCATTCCCTGTCATGAGCAAGGGAATGCTCATTCCTTCCCTTCCTCTTCAAAATTAAGTAAATGGAATGGAATGGAAAGCAAATGAATGGAATAAAAGAAGATGAAAAAAGGAAAATAAATAGAATTGATACCAATTACATTTCTTCCTTTAATCCTTAAACCAAACGCACCATTGGGGTGTTCAGATGGGGAACAAGGGGGGATAGGTGAGGGGCATAAAAGTAATTTTGAGCGTCCTATAGGTTCGGAGTTAATCTTGAAAACCAATGTTTTGATTAACAAAGTACAAAAATTTTTCGTACAAAATTATGAAATATTTTAGTAATTTACATAAAAATTTCGTACATTATGAGACAAATCTCTCATAAATCCCAAATTATTTAGTAAATTACTAAAAATTCACTATTCAAATTTAGTACATTTGTCTAAGCTCATTAATGAATTTAGTTAAAGCCCGTGCAAATGTACGAAGCTCATCGGCCCATCATATCCCATTAACGAATTTAGTAAAAGCTCGTACAAATGTACAAAGACAGTATGAAGCTCATCGGCTCATCCTAGCCCATTAACGAATTTAGTAGAAATACAAATGTTTGAAAAAAGTACAAAGTCCATCGGCCCATTCACTAAACAATTACACTATTTGGTATATTACTAAAAATACTCTGTTAGTAATTAGTACATTTGTAGTAACCGTGGGGAAAGTCCATCTCACTGGACGTTATCCGATTTTAGGTTCTAAGTTTTCTTTTGTGAACAACACGTGTCCAATGATTTCAACATCGTTTTCATATCCCTCCCGCCTGAGAGGCCGCACTACGCGGCTGGGGTACCGGGACATTCTATCGTAGGTTGTTTTTGGAATCATCCCTCCAGTTTTTGTGTACTAGACCAATAATGTGTGCCAATGGCTTTCAGAGGTGCCAGAGGGGTTGGAGAACAAAGGGAGGGTCCACAGCACCAATGCTGGGGACAAAAGGCCGTGAGGATTACACCACTTGTTACATGATAGATATGTGTTAACTGCACAAATTATGTTGCGATGTTGAGGTAAATGACATGTGGTTGCCAAGAAAATCAAATAGTAAAAACACCAAATGAAGCAAAACAAAGACTTACTTTCATTAAAAATAAAATACATATTACAAGAGTTGACAACCAGGTGTATATTTGTGAGGTGAAAATAAATGTCCGTGTGTAATTTCGACATTAATTAAAACTATTTATTCCAAACCTACGATGAAAACACGTAGATGCCGGATGAAACTGCCTCTGTATCACTAAACATGTGCTGAAATTGGGACGAAATCGATGTCAATCGCTGCCATGTGCTGAAATTAAGCTTCAACCACCTTATTCACTTGAAACTGTTGTCACTCGAAATTAACCATCGCTGGTACTTTGACTTGGTCGAAACGTTGATGTCCATTGTAAATTCCGAGTGTTTGTGCTATGGTCGTCAGTACATTAATCCTAGCAACGACTCCAAAGACTTCTTCTTGATACACCTTTTTTTAACCCAACAAACTTTTCATGAGCCTAAAATCAATCTACTGTATAAATATTTAGCTCCCTTTTTTCAGGATTTATTAATTCGAGGGAAGAGTAACGGTTACTCCACCCGTAATTTTAAATTCAAAAACCCGCCCAATTGTTTTATCTGTTAGCTTCCTGAGCAATTTTCCTGAAAACCCTAAATTATGGTCAAATCTCTCATCCTGGACGACCTCGAATCTTCCATCCATTGCACAAAAACCTCTCGTCTCCAACACTCTCATGTCCAAATGGATTCTCTTCAATCCTCTTAAGATAAGGCGCCTCCGATAATGCTTTCACTTGTCATCGCATAAAGATTGAATGAACTATCGTGATGGGGTAGAGAGAATACAAAAAAGGGGTTCAATTAAGTATTTCTTGATTGAGTCGAATGCTGCTCGATGGTGTTCAATAGTCCATTCGAAAAAATTCTTACCTATTAGAAGAGTAGAGAATGCCTTGGTTTTCCTAGATATATTACAGATAAATCGCCCGAGGTAATTAACTCAACCTAAAACGCACATTGATTTTTTAGTAATAAGGGGATACAGTTCTTAGATAGATTTGATCTTGCTAAGATTGATTTCTATACCCCGATAGTGCACCAAGAAACCCAAAGATTGACATGCACGAACTCCAAAAGTACACTTTAATGGATTCAATTTTAGATTATGTTGTCGCATTTTTAGAAAGTTTTTTTTTTAAATCGCTAATATGTATGTCATCGACAGTCAATTTGACGACGACATCATCGATATGCATTTCAATAATCGATTCTACCAATGAACCAAAAATTGTATTCATCGCCCTTTGATAGGTCGTCACTACGTTTTTTAGGCCAAAAGACATGACCACTCATTCGAAAATGTCAAATGGGCACTGGAACGCTGTTTTATGAACATCTTCTTTTGAAATAAAAATTTGATTATAACCATAATAATTATCCATGAATGACATGATTACATGACCGGACATCTTGTCGATCAATTCGTCGGCGATTGGCATAGGGTATTCGCCTTCTGGTGTGACTTTATTTAAACCCTTGAAATCAATACAAACACGAATTTTGCCATTCTTTTTCCGAACATGGACTATACTAGAAATACATTATATGTAACGAGGCGTTCGAATGTATCCCGCATCGAATAGTTTCTTAACCTCATCGTAGACCACTTGTCTACAATAATGGAGAATATGCTTGGGTGCTTGCTTAAATGGCTTAAAAGACAGATTGGTTGGTAGTTTATGTTCAACCAGCAACTTATCTAAGTTTGGCATTTTTGTATAATCGCAAACGCAACAATGTAATATATTATATTCTTAATACGAATATCTGTTACGTTATTTTTTGTCTAAATTCAGACAATGTGAACCCACACGACAACATTTCCGACTTTTTATCAGTCATCGAAGATAGAAAAGAAATGGGCCAAATTTCACGGATATCACATCTTCTTACACAAAGCAAATGAATAAGGGAAGAAGATGAAGACATAATCGTTTGTTTTCCACCTAACCCTTGGTTAACTAATAAATTCCATACTTGTAATTAATATAATGACCAAGTCATGTGGACTGTGACTTATATTTGGGATTTTGTCTGATATTTTGTTATTAACAAGAAGTGGGCCATCCTCGTACATTTGCTGGGCCCCCAAAGAGGTTTAATTGATCATTTGTATGTTGAGGTTTAGAATAGGACAATGGATCAAAATGTGTGGACAAACAAAAACTAAGGGGTACCCAAATTTTTAGAGTAGGTGGGGATTATCACCCTCGCGGGAATGAAATATGCTCAAAATTCCAAATTCTTGTGTATAGAATTCCAGCAATTGGTTGTTGGTAAGCAGCAGGGGGGAGGAATTGTATGGGCTTTGGGCCTTGATGGGCCGAGGGGGAAATCCCGGGAAAATAACCCGGATCTCGGGATTTCGTCACGACTCGCGCCTCTGTTGATAATAGGCGTAGGTTGGAGGAGCACGTGTCGCTGTCGAATATAGTCAGTCGGTCTGTGATGTTGTTGTTGTTGTTTATAAAGTCACGGTAGTTAACTTCATTCACGTTCGTAGTCGAATACAATACTGCTCTACTTAATCTTAACCTCCTCTTCTTTTAATTAATCTCCCCCACCCGGCCTTCTTCCCATTTCGGCACCCCCCCACCCCCCTCTGTCTCTCTCTAAAGAATAAAGCGGGATTTAAATCTCCCCGTCCTAGAGAGAGAAAAACCCACCCTCTCCGACTCTATCCCTCGCTATCTCTAAGTAACTGCCCCGCTAGTCGACTCCTCCTACCACCAGCTCGACGTCTCCGGCCGGCCACCCGGAGGAGTGGAAGCTCCCGAGGCTGGCGGAACCCCGCGGTACCAATGGATCTGTGTGAGTGAGAGGTGTTGGCGGTTGTAGGTCTTAGGTCGGGGGAGGAGCCGATGGCCGAGGTTTCCGGCGACGGAGGTCGTCCAGCTGAGGTGCTTGGACTGAGCAATGGTACTCCTCCTCCGCATCAGTCGCTGACGGTGTCGGCTTCGTTCAAGGAAGCCCGGAGCAGCTCGAGGAGGCGTGGTTCTGTTAGGCCGAGCTTCGATGCAGACAATGAGTTCATCACTCTGCTGCACGGGTCAGATCCCGTCAAGGTTGAGCTCAATCGGTTGGAGAACGAAGTCAGAGGTTTGGATCCTTTCGTTGTTTCGGGGGTTGGGGGGGGGGGGGGGGGGAGGGGGGGGGTTGAATCTTGTCGTATTGCGCCATGCCGTTCTTGGCTAACGAGGATGTGGTTTTCTTTTCTGTGTTTGTTCTGTTTTTTTTCTTTTCGATTTTGTAGATAAGGATAGGGAGTTGGTGGAGGCGCAGGCCGAGATTAAGGCATTGAAGTTGTCTGAGCGGCAGAGGGAGAAGGCTGTCGAAGAGGTGACTTCTTGGATTCAATACTGTTAATGCAATGTTGAGCAATCATTTCTGTTATGTAATTAATAGGGTAGGGTTTCATGGTTCAGTGCGATTTGTCCGTATAGGGTGGACAATGGAGTAAGGAAAGTATCTTTCTTCAGTATCGGGGGTTGAAATAAGAATGATGTTATGCACTGCGTGGTATGACTATTATTGAATTCCTATTTACTCGTTCGTTTTACACTCAATGTGTCTACTCAATTCTACTCCAGCTCACTGACGAGTTATCCAAGTTGGAAGAGAAGCTCAAGTTAACAGAACAGATTCTTGAAAATAAAGTACGAAGGGAAAGCTGTTTGACTCACTTTCTTACTACCATTTCGCCATTGGCGTCTGATAAAAATCCTCTGGCAGAATCTTGAAATCAAGAAAATCAATGAAGAGAAGAAAGCTTCCATGGCCGCTCAATTTGCGGCTGAAGCCACATTGCGAAGGGTCCACGCCGCTCAAAAAGATGATGACATGCCTCCTATTGAAGCCATACTTGCTCCATTGGAGGCTGAACTGAAGCTTGCAAAGCAAGAGGTAGTTTGGTCATTCTTAATGGGTTGAGTTATCTCTAGCTGGATTCCTTACGGAGCACTTGCCAACGTCTGGTTGCAGATTGTGAAGCTTCAGGATGATAACAAAGCACTAGACCGACTCACTAAATCTAAGGAGGCTGCTTTACTGGAAGCTGAGAGAACAATTCAAGTTGCCCTAGCAAAGGCTTCGATGGTGGATGACCTTCAAAACAAGAATCAGGAACTGATGAAACAAATCGAGATTTGCCAGGTTTTGCATTTATTTGCTCTGGTCTTTCTGTTTGATCCTTGGGATTCACATGTTTTATTGAGGCTTAGTTTCAAATATGCCTATCTTGACCAGGAAGAGAACAAAATACTGGATAAGTTGCATAGAACAAAGGTTGCCGAGGTCGAGAAGCTCACACAAACAGTGAGAGAACTGGAAGAGGCTGTTCTTGCTGGCGGTGCAGCTGCAAATGCTGTGAGGGATTATCAACGGAAAGTCCAAGAAATGAATGTAATATCATGGAAGATGTTGTTTGGATTGTGTCACAGAAGTGACTCTAGAGGTTGATGGCCTTATTTTTCTTTATACAGGAGGAGAGGAGAACTCTCGACAGGGAGTTGGCTCGAGCAAAGGTCACTGCAAATAGAGTTGCAACTGTTGTGGCAAACGAGTGGAAAGATGCCAATGATAAAGTAATGCCGGTTAAGCAATGGCTGGAAGAACGTAGATTTTTGCAGGCAGGCCTCTGTTTTCTCGATATCATCATTTTCCGGAACTCTTCAGTATCGTTCTTTTGGGTGCATGGCAGTGTGTTTGTTTCTCATGAGTTCTCATTGGTGTTATTAAAGGGAGAGATGCAGCAACTCCGTGACAAACTTGTCATATCTGAAAGAGCTGCCAGATCCGAAGCATTGCTAAAGGTGAGAATTTTCCATGTCCTTTAATTATGTCATGGGAAACTCTGGATAACAAGGATTCAACTCGCATAACCTTGGTGTTCTCAGGAGAGATATCAGTTGAGACTCAAGGTAATTGAAGAAAGCCTGAAGGGGTCCTCGGGGAATGGCAACCGTGGTGCCTTGGAAGGTAGAAGTTTTAGCAATGGCCCCTCACGACGCCAGTCTCTAGGTGGAGCCGATAACACGACTAGGCTTGCTGCGGTTGGTCTTCTCTCCCGGAAATCTAGCTGTCAGTCGAAATCCTTTTCATCTGGTGCTACCTCCGTGTTAAAGAATGCCAAAGGAACGTCAAGATCTTTTGATGGCAGTACAAGGTCTTTGGACAGGGAGAAGGCTCTCTCAAATGGAACTGCTAATTATTCACCCAACCAGTCCTGCAATGTGACCAAGGAAGGGGAAGTTGACTTTCCAAAAACAAACTCCAGTGATGGGCCAAATGAATTCCCAGCTACTGAAACACAAGATAGCGTGCCAGGTGTTTTGTATGATATACTGCAAAAAGAAGTTGTCACACTAAGGAAAGCTAGCCACGAAAAGGATCAGAGTCTTAAAGACAAGGACGATGCGATTGAGGTTAGTGCCTCAAATTGATGCGGTCACTCCATCCTTGGTGGTAGTAGCTACCTTTCTTTGGGTTATCTATCTCTCATTTTCCAACCCGCAGATGCTTGCCAAGAAGGTAGATACATTAACCAAGGCAATGGAGGTGGAGGCTAAGAAGATGAGGAGGGAGGTAGCTGCGATGGAAAAAGAAGTGGCAGCCATGCGTGTAGATAAGGAACACGAAAATAGGACGAAAAGGTTTGCTAACTTGAGAAATACTCCCGGGACTTCTCAGTTATTAGCAGCAAGGTTCGTACATTAAACTTCACTAGCTTGATTCTTTGGCGGCATCTTTCAAATGGGGAAAGAAATCTTACCTGTTGCTGACACCCATATGCAGGGCCGCTGCCCGAACAGGTTTTACTCGCAGCACCCAATAATCCTGAAGCCCCCCCCCCCCCCCCCCCCCAATCGCCACGGGATCTGATAACCTGAACTTAGCTCTGTTTGTGAATCCCTTATATTTAAAATTTTTTCCTTTATTTTACAATTCATCAACCCCTTCCCATGGTTGATTGATTTATAAGGCTGTAAGTTTGCAACATTTTGTGCCGTTTCCAGTTCCGGGATAGGAAATTCGATAAAAAGAAAAAGGGTAGGAAATTGACAATAGGATCGAAGGCAGGTGGAGCACGTCGGGGCTGTGCATCTGACTTAGTCGATTCGATACCCTCTACATAGGTGAGATCAGCAAATGGGCATCAAATGCTGGGCTAACCTTTTACTTTAATGGTGGGAGCATTTTTTAGTGGCATTCTTGGCTCTATCACTTATCTGGAGCTTCCTTTTCTCCTCTCTTACCCGGAAAGTTAGTGTGTTTGTTGTATCCAGAAAGCAATGGCCGTCGAGTCGTCGTTCGTTTTTCGTTCATATCTCTTGTAATCCGCAATTTAACAGGGATAATGATTTCCTCGCTTTACTAGTTTCTCGTGGGTCTCCTGTGCGGGACTGAACCGGGGGGGTTGGTTGGTTGGTGATTCCGGTTGACGATAATCCGAGTTACATTTTGATTTTGTTTTACGATTTTACGTAACTATAATACCTAATTTTACTCTTTAAGCTCAAGAGATCGATTCTGATACTTGACGACCATGTAATTGAGTTATAGTAACTAGTAATTCCAAATTTCATTTTATTTTGGCTTAGGTAAGATTGCCGACAAATAGTGATTGTAACCTTGGACCCATGTTCGTGTTGGTGACATTATCGTCTTTTAATATTCTTCTTTTCCTTAGCACGATAAAATATTCCAACACCACCCTTCTTGAGCCGGGCCATCACAACTACCATGATTTCAGACATGGCTGACAAGTTGGTGCCCCACCCCCCCTCCCTTTTCTTGCATCAGCAAACATACCATAACATCGTTTTTGAGTGACAAAATCCAGAAGCCCAAAAAGAGGCAGACGGGACATCCAACCCATTAATACTTGTTGGGCCTAATCCCAAGTACAACAAACATGCAATGACCTTCTGTTTTTAACTTGCAATTGGTACATCCACTACGAACTTACACTCCGCTAAATGCGTTTCTTAGTCGAGAAAATAATTCTCTAAATAAGGTAGGTAGTTTTCAAAATATTATATCAAAATCGAACTTATTCTTCAAGGAAATCGATTTTTTTATACTCTTGAATTCGTGGCATCTCGCATACCCATAAAATCGGATTTTAAAATACCATTTTTGTGACTTGTACTATGATTCCATAAATTCGATTTTAAAAATATCCACTTTAGGTTTTCTAAACTAAAAATTGGGTTTATAAAAATTGGACTTTTTTAAGTAGCAAACTCGATTTTTATAATTTTAGTTTTGTGACATTATTTGTAAAAATTTGAAACTACTTCGTGAAAGATTTTCTAAAACTAGTAACTAACTAATCTAACTTTCTCCGTCTAAATTGGACAATCTAAGACGCCGACAATCCGATCTCTATTTTAAAATTGTATTAATGCTTTTTCAATACACTTATTTGAAGCGGCCAATTTTTAAGGACGGTCGATCCCTTTCCAAATGGATATATATATTGTGGTGCACATGCAACAAGCCAAAACTATTAATTATGGTGTATTAGTTTGTTTTCTAACTACTGAATTAATAATAATTGGATTTAATTGGTAGCTTAACATGGAATAGAAGCTAAATGAATATAACTAAAATAAAATGAAGCGTGTGCCTCCCGAGGGAGTACAACGTGACCCAAGTCAAGGCACGTCCAACCTCCTCAACGTGAGGTTGGGGATCGGCAACTTCACCCCATTGATCGATCGGGGCCTTCGTATCCGACGCCTACGCTGGCCGCTACCTCACCATCGCTGTTGCCCTCTCAGTGCAAAAGTAACTTCAAAAATATCGGTAGTGGCCAGCCAGGTACCCGTTCGCTCGCGTCGTTGTGTAGCTCCCTCAAGCGCGTGCCCGAGTCGCGGCGGTCCCCAGCACCGCCTGTACGGACTAGCTCTGACCGGTGCGTTGTTGTCTTTCTTTTTTTTTTTTTTGGTTGCTCGCCCGGTTTATGCGTTGTTGTCTTTCTTTTTTTAGTTCATTTCATTACCAAACCCGATTTATTTTACTAGTAATTGTTTAATATTATCTTATTTTTGTTCTTCTTCACATGTTTGGGATTCGTATAAAGTTTTGGGCGAAAACCGGAAGAAACCACGAAAGGGACGAATATATATATGATAAGTTGTTTATAGGGTTGCTTTCTTGTATGAAGAAATAAATTATCAAATCCTTTTATCGTGAAATGATTGTTCGAGACGTTTTTAGGAATAATGTTTGATAAACTTCAGACAACTATATTCATCGATAATTGAGAAAAATATGAATAGTAATTAAAAACATAATCCCTTCTAGTTATCGGTGTTTTGTATGGTCTAGGGTTTGTTCGAATGAATTTTTTTGATATCTTGGAAGGAAACTATTACGTGAGTATGATATTTAGCTTAGAGGTTTGTTCGAATTTGTTTTTTTTTTTTTAAATACATGAGTATTAATATATGTTTGAAGAAGTTTCGCGATCGGGATGAGAAGCACACATTCAATTTAGCGTTTCAATGTTGATTTGAAAGACTGGTCACAAAGTAGTTTGGATATTATGGGTCATTCTATCTAAAACATAATGTAATTGAAGGCAAAAAGCTTCTGTTGATGTACTTGATATATTGATCAATGTTGACACACATTTCTTGAATTTATCTACTAATCTATTTGCAACATTTAAAATGAGGTACGATCAATGTTGTTATTCATGGTCAAAGTGTAATTACTATGAATTTTGAGATGTATGAGTAGATCACACGGATCTTATTTTCCTCAAAAGGAATACAACAAAATGATGATGTGTTTTTTTAAGATGTTTGAGATGTTAGTCATGTTCACATTATGAAGGTTGCGTGGAATATGGATATGAAAGATTATGGGCACAACCGATGGTTTATAGAATTTTATGTAATACTTTTTTTTTATAGTTAGATGAATGAGATTGGTGATGCCCATTCTCAACGTAACAAAAATAAATCTTATTTCAATCTTAACTAAAATAACAAGGACAAGTAAGGGTCGTTCCCAAGAAGAATTGTATTGACAAAATCTTTTAATGTCAATCTCAACAATCAACAGAAAGGTGAAGCAGAAAATAAAGTGAAATTATTGAATTAAATAAAAAAAAAGAATGTAACAATAAATAATAAAAAAATCTAGGATTTCAAACATCATCTCGCGTCTTATGCATTATATTCATCATTTTTAATGTTACCGAATCGTTTAATTATTAATATAAGATTTGAATATGCCATCGTATTTATCTCGAACATACAAGAACATATCACCATGTATCAAATTTCTTACTCTATTCCTAAGCAGGAAACTAGATATGACCCATGATGATCCAATCCCGATTGATTACCTAAGGTGTTCCAGTTCGCACAATTAGTATGATTTTCCAATGTATAGACTACTTAGATTATCCAATTCGAGATCTAACCTAGACTACCCTCACTCGATTATCAAATCTATGTTAATGGGTGGCCAATCAATTAATATGTGGATAAACAATTATAAAGGTTCCAATCACATTAAAAAGGAAAATTCACGAGTTACATATGAACGAACAAGAGGTTATGTCATAATCCTATAAATAAGAATTAGTTAATAATGAAAATAAAAAGAATCATCGGACAATGTAAAGAATCGCTAACGACATCAATAACAAGATAAGAAAAACAAGAAAAGTTCTCTTCGATCTCCCGATCCGAAGGTTGCTGCCTTGATCTCCTTGTTCGGTCTCCTTAAGTTGCCGCCTATGTCAACCCTAAATTGTATGTCCTCTAAAAACCAAAAGACCTTTTTCCTCTTAAACCCTAGGGTTATCCAAGACAATATTCTCCCTAAATCTCCTAAAATATTTTAAATAGTTTTAATTTAAAATAAAAGCACCAAATGACCTAAGTAAAAATAAAATAAAAGATTCTAACGTGGAAAAACAAAATTTTCAAAAGTAGAAGGTTGACCAAAGTCGTCCTTCGTCAAGTCACGCATGGATGCATCCGTCTGGTCAAAGGATGCGTCCATCTCGAATCTTTCTCAGGCTGGGTGACAACCAACTCTGTGCTCTTGTTCATTCTTTACACATACAGTGCAAACTTAAACCTAATTAACTGATAAAGATACATAAATAATTAAAGACTTGAATAGTAAAGACAAATAGACACAAAAAAACAACTAAAACAAATTAAAACTCAATCACTAGTCGCAATAATGACGATAGTAGTTGCAATTACATGGAAGAAGGATATAATATTAAGTTGCTCTTGATAAATCACTAGGAATGAATAATAATAAAAATTTATTTTTAGGGAACAACTTATTTGGTATACATAAAATTCATGTGTTTGCTGGAGAATATTATTCTTCAATCGCAGTCTTCTAAAAAAAAAAAAATTGCATCTAACTATCAAACTTTTACATTGTTTGATTGTTAATTAGTTCATATTGGATTAAAGAACAACGGAGAAGGATCATCCAGTTTTTCAACGGTAAATGCAGATGGAAATCCAATTTACATAATTTTATTTATTTCTTTTTAAATTGTTATATTATATGGTAGGTGAGGACTCGACCTTAAGATGACAAATAAGGGGTAGTATACTCAAAATTGATATGAGTTATTACCTCTATTTTTATTAAGGTAATACAATTTGATTAATATTTCTCTTCTTATTTATTCATTACAGACAACATTCCATTCCCCAGGCGATGTAATAACTTATGTCCCCGTCCAAGGGATGGCACTCCTCCACCGGCTATATATATATATATATATATATATAATATTTTGGGTTTGTCCGGACTGTAATAATTCGCCATAATAATACGTGTCGTCCATTCCCCCAACCACAACACGACAAGCTGTCTTTCCCATATCCCTCTCCAATTCCTCCTCCTCCTTTTTCCCCTTCCAATCCCAACCTACCTGAATCCAGTCAGGCGGACGTCTTTCCTCCGATTTTCACCGCCTCCCCTTGTCCCTTGTTGATCGAAAGGGTGTGTTGTCGGAGTCTCTCTTTTCCCGCACCTTCTAATGATCGAATTGGGATTTTCCCTCGTATTGATTCATATGTAAAAAGATTGAGTCTTCTTGGGGTTTTTGTTTTGTTTTTATTTGTCGTGTCTGATAGTAATGGCGTGATGTAATCGGCCGAAGTTTCTGATTTTGTTCCGTTCTGGAGTTGGGTTTCGTGTGGTTTTTAGATCTGTGGGATGGAATTTCATGATCTGTTCGTCTTGATCCCGTTCTTTCATTGTTGTTGTTGTGGTCGGTGGTGGTGTGGTTTTGGTTGGGCAGCGTGAATTGCTGTGTTGGGTTAGTTTTGGATTTTAACATCTCTGGATCCATTGCTTCATCCGTTTCTGTACTCCATCGTGATTGATTTCATCTTCATATGAGTTTTGATCTTAATTCCGATCTATCATGGGGTGGGGTGGATTTCCTCCGTAGGCAATTCAGCATCGGTAGCTGATACCGAGACTTGAGCTTCACTTATTTATCGAGTAATCATGCCTTCTATCTACGGAGCTCGCCTTACGACCTTCGAGGACTCCGAGAAGGAGAGCGAGTATGGTTATGTCCGCAAGGTACACTTCATCGTTTCATTATGATAAATAATGTAATGTAAAGAAATGGGACAGCAGGGTGCGACCACACCAGCACTAAAGTACCGGATCCCGTCAGAACTCCGAAGATGGGTGACCTCCTGGGAAGTCCTCACGTTGCACCCCTTTAAATTCCCCTTTCCACCAAAAAGAAATGGAACAGCAATTGAACTCTTGCTAATCATTTTCTTAGATAATTCAGTTAGTCTATCATACTTGGATTTGGAAGTTTTTCTCTACGAGTAGAATGAATGAAGTTTTTTATGGACACAATGCCTGAAAGAAACCCCGCTTCAATGTTGAATACCATTCATTATATAGGAATTTTGGACATTCTAGATTTGTATTGAGGTGGCTCTGTTTTATTAAATTTGGGGATTCTTTGGTTTACACGATGATGTAGGTGTCAGGTCCTGTGGTCGTGGCTGATGGCATGGCTGGTGCCGCAATGTATGAATTAGTGAGGGTTGGTCATGATAATCTCATTGGAGAAATTATTCGGTTGGAAGGAGATTCTGCCACTATTCAAGGTTGAATAATCTCACCCTGTCTGTGTTTGATGTCTTCTGCCTTTGCTAGTTTGCTCCATTTTCCCTCCTTCCTGTACCTATTTTTCTGACTTGGATCATAGATGGTTTTTGCGGTCTAACTAACTAGTTCTATGATTCTTCTTCCTCTCACTAGTTTATGAAGAAACAGCTGGCTTGATGGTGAATGATCCCGTGTTGAGAACGCATAAGGTGGACTTATGTTCTTTTAATTCTTTTTGGCATCCTCTCCGTGTTACTTTTCACTCTAACCCTGAGTTGTGGATGAAACGTACAGCCATTGTCAGTGGAGCTGGGTCCTGGAATCTTGGGTAACATTTTTGATGGAATTCAGGTAAATGGTCATCAATCATGACTTTATTTTTAACTACAGTTTCCAAATGGCCCGGTTACTTGAGGTGATCGGTTATGAAATCTAGAATATGTTTGTGAATTTATTGTCAGTAGATTTATAACGTCAAAGAATGAATCCCAGTGGTCGTCTGTAACTGGCCAAGTTCCTCCTTTTCGTCTTGTCAGTCTAGAACTCAATGTTGTTGCGAAAGTTAATGATTTTGTGCCTTCCTATCGAGCAGAGGCCACTGAAAACCATCGCAAAAAGATCTGGCGATGTATATATTCCTCGTGGTGTGTCTGTACCAGCACTTGACAAAGACATACTCTGGGATTTCCAGCCCAAGAAATTGGGTAAATAAATCATTGCCATCATATCCTGCATTTTCTCTAGAGAGGCTGTCGTGATCTGTTTTCAGTTATGCTATTGAATCTTTGATTTGATCAAATTGGTTATTGCAGGCGACGGAGATCTTTTAACGGGGGGAGACCTCTATGCTGTACGTTCTTTGGCTTCATGTTTTGTCAAATTATTTTCCAATATTTTGCCGGTCTCTTGTTTATCTTCTTATGTGCATTTGTGCTTCTTTACGATACAGACTGTCTTCGAGAACAGTCTGATGCAGCACCATGTTGCACTTCCCCCAGATGCTATGGGAAAAATTTCCTACATTGCTCCCCCTGGTCAATATTCGTTGAAGGTCAGCAGGTTCCTTATTGTACCACGATTATTACCAAAGTCATTGTTTTGAGTTTGACATTGAGAACCTTGTGTCCATATTATCAGGACACTGTTCTAGAACTTGAGTTTCAAGGAGTCAAAAAGCAGTTTACCATGCTTCAGGTTTGTATTCTTGTTTGATTGTGAGGTTCCTTAGTTCTGGTGTGTATATTCCTCATTTGTCTTCTAAAGTGGTTGACTGGAAATATGTTTATCAGACATGGCCAGTTCGTACCCCAAGGCCAGTGGCATCAAAACTTGCTGCTGATACCCCTCTACTGACGGGTCAGGTACTTCACGAGGAGTCATGATTGAGCTCTATTTATCTGGGATTTGGTTTCAGGCTATGGTTTGGGTATTCATGAGGATTTTTGGAATTGTAGCGTGTTCTTGATGCACTTTTTCCTTCTGTGCTTGGTGGAACATGCGCTATACCCGGTGCATTTGGATGTGGTAAAACTGTCATCAGTCAAGCACTTTCTAAGGTGAGCGTACCTTTGTATTTTCTTCCTTTAGCAGCTATATTTCCTGCAAAGGTTGTATTTTCTGAATTTCACATTGTTATTTGGATGTAATGTAGTACTCCAATTCTGAAGCTGTTGTTTATGTTGGTTGCGGGGAGCGTGGTAACGAAATGGCTGAGGTATGTCAATTTTTTCAGTTGACTTTGGTAGCATTCCGTTGTTGGGTGCTCACTCATGTAAAGAGTTTATGTAGGTTCTTATGGATTTCCCTCAATTGACGATGACATTGCCTGATGGTCGTGAAGAATCTGTGATGAAGCGGACAACCCTTGTAGCCAACACCTCTAATATGCCTGTCGCTGCTCGAGAGGCATCCATCTATACAGGTTCCTTCTGTTCTTGGGGCTAAAGACTAATTATAGATCTGCACCAATATTGTAACTGTTGCCAATGACTTGTGCTTTTGGAATTTCAGGAATTACCATTGCCGAATACTTTAGAGACATGGGCTACAATGTCAGTATGATGGCTGATTCAACGTCTCGATGGGCAGAGGCACTTCGTGAAATTTCTGGTCGACTGGTAAGTTTATTTCCTTATATTTGTTTTTGTTAGATATAACTAAGCTTCCTCTGTGTGCTTTTTAATGATGTGCTTCCATCACATATGTTTTATAGAGAAATCTTCAATGTATTTTTATCTTGTATGCAGGCTGAAATGCCGGCAGATAGTGGATATCCAGCTTATCTGGCCGCACGTTTGGCTTCTTTCTACGAACGTGCTGGTAAAGTGAAGTGTCTTGGTTCACCGGAACGTACTGGCAGTGTCACGATCGTTGGTGCTGTTTCACCTCCTGGAGGGGATTTCTCCGATCCCGTGACTTCTGCAACCCTTAGCATAGTCCAGGTATTCTGCTAATCTTGAAGAAGCCAAGCCGTCATTGTGATAATAAAAAGTGTTTGCTCCACATCTTCTTTTTATAACCCTTATTTATGTTTGAACATGTAATCTTTTAGCAATTTTGTTGAACTTATTCATTACACAGGTCTTCTGGGGTCTGGACAAGAAGCTTGCCCAGCGAAAGCATTTTCCTTCTGTCAACTGGCTTATTTCATATTCTAAGTATTCGACGGTGAGATGTCCTCGCATTCTTACATATACGTGTCAGTCTCTAAATTTAATTCCAAAATCTTCGTCTGCTTATGTCACTTGCACCCCTGCTTGATTCTTTATTTCTTTCCCAAAGGCTTTGGAGTCTTTCTACGAGCAATTTGACCCAGATTTCATCAATATAAGGACGAAAGCTCGTGAAGTTCTGCAACGAGAAGATGATTTGAATGAAATTGTCCAGGTATGTCTCCGGACAAATATTCTGGAATACTATATTATCAGACAATAACGAAGTGACATGCTTTTCATTTTTCCTCGCTACATTATGACAATACAAGCATGGATGAACTCACTGGCCATCTTTTTATCTGGAACAATACATTTCAGAAAATGTTTACCACAATATCCTGTAATATGCATGAACTCATACTTTCAATTGCCTCCATGGCCTACACAAGAAGTGTTAAATCAACATTCATGCATTCTCTTCCTTTCAAAATGCCTTCAGCTTGTCGGCAAAGATGCATTGGCCGAGGCAGATAAGATAACACTAGAGACTGCAAAATTGTTGAGAGAGGATTATCTTGCTCAGAATGCTTTCACTCCGTAAGTAGAGCCTTCTTTTTAGTCCCTAGAATCTCTAATATCTGTGGTTTATTTCAGTCACTGGAGTGCATCTTCTAATATTTAACAGGTATGACAAATTTTGCCCATTTTACAAGTCTGTATGGATGATGCGCAACATCATCCACTTCTACAATTTGGCTAATCAGGTTAGTGAACATAATGAACTTTGAGTTTTGGCAATAAGCTATTTCAATTCCTTATTGGCTTTGGCATGTTATGGCGTTGAAGGCTGTCGAGAGAGGGGCTGGAATGGATGGACAGAAGATAACCTACAGCCTCATCAAGCATCGTCTGGGAGACCTTTTCTACCGCCTTGTGTAAGTTCCAGATTCTCTGAAGTGACTGTGAACAAAGTTTGATTCAACACCCTGGTTTCTTTTTCTCATTCTTTCATTTCGGGAACAAAACTACAGGTCCCAGAAGTTTGAGGATCCTGCTGAGGGAGAAGAAGCCCTGGTCGCCAAGTTCAAAAAGCTGCACGAGGATCTGACCGCTGGTTTCCGCAATCTCGAGGACGAAACCAGATGAAAGCAGAGAGTTTGTAGAGCTCGGTTTTGTCCCACTCAGGTAGATACTGCGATATCGCGTCATAGTTGGGCTGAATCTCACTCGGGCGGTCCTTGTGGTGTTTCAGTCCACCTAAGTTATTCTCCTAGAGTCAGAAATTTCTTGAAAGAGGTATGAGATATGAGACATAAGAGCTTGGATATCACCAATGCCTGTAATAAAGATTCACCGTGTTTGTAAAATGTTATAGCTCTTGAACGGTAGAGATCATCACCACCTCTGCATTTGTTGAGGAATACCTGAGTCAGACTCAGATGCGACGGCCAGATTCAGGGACTCGGTAACTGCTTGCGTGCATTGCTAAATGTTGTATGCACTGGTTTGGGGCAGAAGTTAAAAGTAACTATCGATCCAATTTAGTCTTGCTGGGAAAATTTCATGCAACATCAAATTCTCTAGAAAACCATGGTATTCACACTAAACAAGCAAAAAGATATGATGTGCATCAAACGCTGGCCTACACAGAGATGACAATGATGAAGATTCTGTTTACGGACGAAACACGTCGCGATATATCGAGGACTTAAAAGGTTCAAGAAATATGGTCGTTAAGACTTTTTAAACAGACAGTAATGTAAATAACAAGAAGATTGTCTAGAGATTCTACCCTAGAACTAAGATAAAGACAAAATGTCTGACTTGTGTGTTTTTGTGCATATTAATTTTCTGGTCTTGCCTTCTATTTGTGGAGAAGACAGTTATTCTTGATATTTCAACTTCCATTTGGCTGTTATCTTTAATTTTTGCAGGTCATATTTTCTTCATTGACAGATTAGGGAGAATCCCCATCGACTGGATAGAATTTTTTCCACTGGGAGAACGAAATATATTTTGTCAGTCGATGATGAGATTTTTACACTCGATTGATTTAGCTAATTAGATTTTCCTTGAATCGACCAAACTATTATAATCGTCGATTATGCCTTATGTAAACCACAACTGACAGCCCAAATTATCTGGTGTAAACAGAGTCGTAGGCTGTGTATAGCTAGTTATTTTCACGGTGATAAGGGACACGTCGTCCATACTCGAACTCACCGTCATCATGACCGTGAACTCCTCAAAGTTGATCATGTTGTCCCCATCCCTATCGACGCCACTGATCATCTTCCTGCACTTCCCCAAAGAGCACTCCTACCCGAGGCTCACCAGCACCTCATGGAGCTCCTCGGCGGCAATCTCCCCATATCCGTCCCTGTTGTAAACCGAGAAGGCCTCCTTCAGGTTCTCCATTATCACGCCACCGTCGACGCCGCTCGTATTGAGCTCTACGAACTCGTCAAAGCTTAAGCAACCATCCCCGTCCGCGTCCACCTCCTTGACCATCTTGTTGAGATCCTCCTCGTTCTTTTTTACTTTGATGCCCCTCACAAATTTTTTTAGAAAGGTTTACTATTTCAAGACACTCGACATTAGTATTAAATGTCATTTTGTAATTTGTAATCTCATCAAGGGTGTTAGTGGTCTTGGAAATTGGGAGATGTTAATGTCCTAGAAACTAGAAGGGAGTTATTGTCATATGAACTAAGGTAGAGCAAATGTCAGCTCTAGATCTTTCTTGTGACTAGTAGCAATCTTGATATAAGAGAGAAAAGAGAGTAAGAGAAAGACCAAGAAGGCATTCTGGTCATAAGAAAGGAAAAGAAGGCTCGCAGTTAGCCAAAAAATCCTCTCCAAATTTCCCTGTACCTTATTTCCAGAAACACTTCGTTGTGTCGCAGCAGTTCTGCAAACACTTCCTGTGATACATCAAAATGCCCCTTTCCAAACAACCCCAATAATTAGAACATCAACGAACAAGATTTGAATGATTATTAATGGTATACTTATATATGGCAAAGATTCAACGAGTTCTCCTTTTGTCCAAATTTTCTTCTATTATATATAGATATGTTTTAGATATGTTTATAACAAGGCTTCAGCAGGAGGAGGAGACTGGTAATGCTTATTGTGACATATATTGTATATTATCAACTTCCCCATATATTATCTTACTTCCCTAGTCCCTTTTTGCTTTAAAAATTAGCAAAATTTTATCTTTGGACCTACTTAGGCTGAGAAATTTTGAACAAGTATGGAGGACTCATGTTTATACTGATCAAACTTACTCTTGATTATTCTTTTATTCTATATCATTTCACTCTCTCGTTTAAAAGAATTTTCAGATGAGTTCAAATTGATATTATGGTTATATTACATGCATTATTCATACACCTTGTTCATCTTCCATGTAAATTCTAAATGGTTAATCCTGATAAAACCCCATATTCTTAAAGAAGTTGATAGGACTACTGTTATCATACAATGAAGGCGTTTTTCTTTGTCCGGTGTACTTTGCAGGATATTGGATATATTACCATGAGTCCAACCAAAAGAAAGCGTTTGCATCGGCTTAAATATAACCCCTCTTGTTCAATATTATCACTTCACCTTTGTTAGGTGATCCTCGTGCATCACCTTTTGTTTAATGCTCTTGTTGCCGGTTTCATTTGTTTCTTTTTATCTCGCATATATTATTCTAACCAAACAATAACTAATAATTTGTCATCAAATTTATTATAATTTTAATATCCACCCGAAGTAATTACGTAGATTTTATTAATTATCATATTGAAATTCCCATAACCCGACCTTAATTTTGGGAATTGATTTCCTACTATGAACTCGGTGTAGAAATTGAATTAGAATTGCAACTGGAATTGAGGTTTTAAATCTAATTGCAGTGAAAATAATGTTATCAGACTAGTTGTAATAAATATTTATTTTCGTAATGTACTAATATAATTGTTGTGAACACAAACTTTGACATTCGAATATAAAATTGGAAATCGTGTACCAAACTGTCAAATAAAATACGAGTGTAATTACAATCTCTAATTTACATAGTATAGGTAATTCCCCTTATTCTATACTCACGAGATATGCATAATGGAGATGTGACGATTCTTTTTGCGAAGAACCACAACAACTTCAAAAGGTATATTGATGAACCACAACAATTTCTCGAGACAAATTCGACATTGTCCTTTGGCTAAGTGTATTAGTGGTTGTAGGTGCACTCCTTTCTTAATGAAGTCAATGTCCTTGTGTTATGTTACTTGTTTGTTGGTTTTGTTGTTTTTCCCAAACCTTGTTTAAGGTGCTTGACGGAGGATGTCTCATGTGCAATCTCAGATTCTCCCGCAAAGAGGTGCAAACTGTTGATCCCCAAATTGGCCATTAACCCTTAATCAAATTTTAATCACATGTGATTAGACTTATATTAACCTTAACCGACGGTGTTCTTTAAATTTTAAAGGTTATCAAACATTATTACGGCTTCATAAAACTCGTTGAACATGTTTAACAATATTTGATCAATGCATATCATCCCTAAACATGATTAGGTAATTGAGTTCGAATTAAAATTAGTTACATAAAATTAATATATCCTAGTTGCATTTTCAATAAGCGACGAGGTCACTTTTAAATTTTTCATGAATTTTTAAGTATTTCTACTCTTTTTTTAGTTTAATTTTGATTTTAGATGAAACTGAAAACCATTTTAAACTCTAAGGACTAAGTTGTGATTTTTCATATTTTCATTCAAGTCCCAACCAAGTTGAGAAGCCTAGCCAAATCTAGGGACTCCAACAGTAAATATCCAATTCATCTAAAAGAAAGCAAGCCACATACGACCTCTCTAAAAAAAAAATCTCCCAACAAACTTGATTCCCACGATCTACGCCAAAGACGATTTCCCCTCTTCCCTACTCCACCACGTACGGGACAATAGGACCAAGGATATTTAGCTTATGCATCTAAATCGAGCATGTATAGCCTGAGTTATGACTGATTCTTGAGATATATGTGTGCTGAAACTTCGCTGCTGCTGTTGCTTAATGTTTTTATACATAATTTCTTGCTCATTGAAAGGAATGAGTTGATTTTTAGTCCTTCAGCTTTCTTTCTTAACGGAAACAATTTTTCTGTTGACAACTTTTCCAAACGAATGCATTTACATGAAGTTGTTGGTCGTTGAAGGTCGAAGAGTGAAGCTGCTCTGTTTCGTGCATCCGCGAAACAAGCAGCTGCATTCAATTGGACCTAACTCGGTCCATGTAGCTTGGAATTACATGAAACAACTTGGGATCGCTTCCTATTCAAATTTTCTAAAATTTTCCTATTCGAAGGTCACAATTCTTTGTGATGCTGGCAACAGATTACATGTTCATTCTTCCTAATATATGGCATGCCAAATCTTGGTTGCGTTAGCTAGCTTTTGGCAAAAGTTCATAATTTTTCGACGAATGAATGAAAAGTTATGAATTTTTTCTTTATTTGTATATGAGCTGTCCAGTTTCTATAGACAGAAAGCTTATTCCTTGATTTTAGAAGATCCCACCGTTGGATTTTGATGAAATTATACATGTGAATTTCTCATTAAGATCCGGATCTGTGGGTTTGGATTTCACTTAGATCGGATGATCCTAGGTGAAGTTATGGTCTATTTTCCAGACTTGTGTATGATATGTTTGCATCAGCATACTCGTTTTACTTCGCGGTTGCATAAATTGTAATTCCACCGTTAGATTTGGTTGATATTTGACAAACATGCTTGTTAATGTGCGGTTGGATCTTTATCGTCTTGACTTCGTGGTGACTTACGCTTGTTTCTTCAATTCCGACTCAATTCTTTGATTTTTTTAAATGAGAATTGACTAACATGTTTAAATTTCTTTGCATGGACATTACACATGTGATGATGATGATTCTCTCGAAGTTTCTACAATCTTGAAGATGAAGATTACTTGAAGATGTGTGTACCAAACCGCGTGTGTAAAAACCGCGATGCCAAGACGATAAAGCGGCCCCAACCGTCATCTACGGTACGCACCTCCCCGAAACATTTTTAAATTCACTTGTAACGAGCTGCAAGTCCAAGTGTATAGGCCCGCAGTCACATCCCTTCCCCGTCCCTTTTATCTAAATAATTGGATGTGGATGAGTGTGCTGTAGGCCTAGCATGTTTGATGGTTTTTCTAAACAACCAACATGAGTTCGGGTCCAACGCCCGTAAAATATTGATATGAGTCCGGCCCAACTCCCGTTTCGGATCCAATGCCCGTTAAACAAAAGCAAATCTGTTGGAGCAAACGCCACCTCCTTTTCACATGTTAGAATGTAAGAGTTAGTACTTAGGAATCCCTAAACTCACTCTGGTTTTTTTGACGTAAACCAGTTTTCAAACTTAAGTCGGTGGCGACTTTGTATAGTTTACCTAGGTTAAACAATACCTACTTTTACGGAGCCATTTTGGATGGATAACGGCGACACGACCCGCTCCCTGAGCCCTCCTTAAAATTCACAAACGAGGCCTTAACGTAGTCTTTCGCCCAATGCCTTCACGGAACTGGAGACGGTTGGCGAAATGCCCCGTAAGCCCATTCGGGAATCTAGGGAGGACCCAATCCTATTTCCTTCCATAGCGTCCGACGCTCGAGTCGCGACTGGATTAGCCCTTGGGGGAGCGGACCCAAATCCTCGGGTTGTCCGAATCGCCATGCGCGTGCTAGGCCGGAGGGCGCGCGTACACTAATATTCAACTCGATTATCAAGTTGAGTGGGAAGGTTTACTAAATATCCTAGGGTTGGAAGATTTCACATGATAATACGGGTGTTTGGTCGCCAAAGCAACTCGCTTGTTGTGATCTGTGGAGTTTATTTATGTGATATATGTTGTAAAGTTTGTAACATCTCCTTAGAGCTTTTTGGTAACTTCACCAAATATTGAAAGTCTTGACTAATCATGTTTTAATAAACTTGAAGGAGATCTTGAATTTATGATGAAATATTAGATCAGTGGGACCTCATCAATTTAATCATTTGATCGTTTTGATTAATTAGAGTTATTATTGATACTCATTAGAGCATTGTCCTTCTTATAAGGATAGATGGTGTTGATTTTTTAAGTGCTGCAATTGTTGATGGTGCGGTATCGGTTATTTTCTAACCAAGGATATTGCCACTTGAAGTCCACTTGGATTTTATTATTATTATATTTGGTTTATTATTTTAATTTACTTGGTTAGTGGAAGCCTCACATTCCTGTCTTATTTGATAGACACAATTATTTGACAGTGGACACATGCTTTGTACATGTGGGTTATTGGCTTTGATAATTGTCATGACTATCTGATTTATCATGTGCATATTGTTAAAAATCTCAAGAGGTGGTATCTATCTTGAGTATGACGGTTATGTCGTTTGTATGTCTTGTATGACACCCATAAAAGTTCTCGCGAGATTCATATTTTGAAACATACAGAGCAGTAGTGCTGAGTTTATTTCATCCCGCTTATTGAAAGCATAAAAGTAATGGATGGTTTCTCTAGTTTTACCGAGGTATAAGGTTATAAAGTGTTTTGTCTGACCTCGGTTGAGCATTAATATTACAGAGATGCTTGATAATATATTTCACCCTATATTTTACAAATAGAGGTATGTTAACACCAGGTACGTAATTCTATTTTCCGCACTTTTCGTATCATAAATTCGATTACGGTGATCTAGATTGGATGAGTTTTTCTTACAAAGAATGCTTGAGAGCTTCCTTAAACAAATGTGCTCCTTACCCTCTTGACCTCTATTTATAGCCTCTAGGGCTCCATTAATTTCATGCGAAATTTTACCATGGATGGTAATATAGGTGAGACCATGAATTGTGACGAAATATGATATAGACCTTGAATAAAGTGAGTATATGGGTACATGTGAGAGTATCATGTGAGCCTCTTTTTAACTTAACAGGTAAAAGTAGGGGGATCAGATGTGGCTGAGGGACATCTGCTTGTGGCGCTTACTCCTTGAAACCGATGCATCAAAACTGCAGAGACACGAGCTGAGCAGTCTGAAGTCCCTGTCTCTGAAAGCCCCTCTTGGGACCACGAACAAAACTTGCCGCTTTCCGAACGGTAATCGCCCTCTGTGCAATCTCGCCTTGGAACACTTCCCTACCAAAATAACGGGCAATGAATCCATCCTCAGGAAAGGGGTCCTGAAGCTTAACTGAACCGGCGATCACCTTCCGTATCCAGAAGAAGTCAGTCGTAACAGACGTCATGATGGATCTCTCGAAGAGAATAAATTGGATCTTGTCGAAGGATGCCATCATCGCCCAGAGATGAAGATTCCGAGCTTTAAACTGGGCCTTATTGCCATGGGGAATGTATCCCGGGATTCGGGCTGGATGGTTTGCTGGACGAATGGACGGAACTCCATGGGCTCTTCTAAGTGGGCTAGTTTGTTAAATCAGTTATGGTTGTTGGGTTGTCGGTTTTAGAACAAAACCCACCATATTTAGACGGTGTCTCGTCGGCTCTACTCCTTCTCCACCTGTCCGTTCGGTTGTCTCGTCCCTGACTTCGAGTTGGAACCCCCCTCCTTCCCCCCGGTAGCTCAGCGCCGCCCGGAAACCCAAAATGGGCTCCGAGGAATCGCGCGTTGTCGGTGAGAGCTCCTCTCCCTCCCCTCGTCGTCTATGACTCTCAATTCCTTCCTTCGCGATTGAGAAAGGAATATTCTCTCCCCTCCCCCTTTTGTCGGATGTTTGCCGGGGAGGAGCCGCTTGGTGGATTCGGGAACGTAGTTCTCCGTCCGCAGTAGCTTGTGGGGTTGTCTTTCAGCAGTTATGTTTAGGATTTGGTGTTTTTTTTTTATCTCGAATTAGGGTTGAGTCGAGTGGGTGATGGATATTTGGCAGCACAGTTTCGTTTTTCTTGCTTCAGCAGTGATGCTGCCGGAATATCGGGTGGCTGCATTCTCCGGAGGAATAATATGATCAATAACGATCATGTTTGTTTGTGGATTGTCTTGTTGTAGGAAATTATCTTGGTGAATCGGTTTGTATCCCTTTTTGGCCTTACCATTGAAGTTGCAGTTGCTTGTAATTGCCCCCAGATCGTTTCTTTTCCCAGTAAACGTAAGATTTATACAATGTATTTACCTCAAATGTTGGTTATGCTGATTCAACATGTACAATTAATTTTGAGATCCTTCAAATGTTGGCTTGATGATAATGCTCGGCTAATTATTTCTGCCTTGTGATTTGTGGGATGTGGACAGTAATCGTGAAATGCCTTGCAGTTCCTAGAAATTTCAGGCTTCTGGAAGAGCTTGAGCGAGGAGAAAAGGGAATCGGAGATGGCACTGTTAGCTATGGGATGGATGATGCCGATGACATATTTATGCAATCGTGGACTGGGACGATTATCGGACCTCCTAATGTAAGACAATCTTCTTGGAGTTTGCCTATGTTCATTTGTCAATCTTCTCGTTATGTCGTGGGCAATAATTTGATGTTGCCTATGTTCATTTTTAATTTGCCTAAGCTGTTGTAGCTTAAGCAACTATGTTATCCCCAGAAATTAGTCGATGGCTGATGGATCTAGTACCGAAATAATTATACCATTTTCTTCTCAATGTACAAGATACCTGAAAAGGTTAGATAATATAAACAGAGACGTGCATAGCTCCCGTTGATGGAATGTCAAAGCTTGTGTAAGTGGGACTAAGAGCAATCTGTTGAGTTAATCACATAAAAATATCACAGGAGCCAGTAACAGCGCAAGGGTGGTAGAGTGTTGATCTTGTTCTGGCTACATGTGGGAATTTGAATTGTTGTTGTCTTCCGGAGATTGTGACTATAGTTCTCGGGACTCTCAGGCCACGGTACTGCCTTCAGGTTATCAGGGAGGAAGTGTGATTTCTACTGCTCCAGTCTACTTCTTTTGTTCTGAGATTCTCACCACTACCTTGCAGACTGTACATGAAGGGCGCATTTATCAGTTGAAGTTGTTCTGTGGAAAGCAGTACCCTGACAGTCCCCCAACTGTGAGGTTCCAAACTCGCATAAACATGACTAGTGTCAATCAGGAAACAGGCATGGTATGTGAGTTCACCCTCTCAAGCATCTTCTTCTTTGAAATTAGTAAATAGTTAACTCAGATTTTTGGTTGTTCCCCAGGTCGAACCGAGTCTTTTCCCCATGCTTGGTAGCTGGCAAAGAGAGCACACGATGGAAGACATCTTATTGCAGCTTAAGAAGGAAATGATGTCTCCTCACAATAGGAAACTGGCTCAACCTCCTGAAGGTTAGAACTTCTTTTTCATCCGAGCTCATTACTGGTTCTTAGATTGATTCGTGTAGTAGTTTCGGTCGTTTTCTGGTTCCTCATGCAATATGGGGTTATGTTATCAGGAAATGAAGAGGGGAGGACGGATCCTAAGGGACTAGTCTTGAGGTGTTGTGTCATGTGAGAAGACCAATTCGATACACGTGACGTGCCATTATGTATATGATGATATCCATATGTTATACCTGTGGCTGAAATTGTTGCTCTTGTGGACGATGACGACTAGGACGACTTTTATCCATGTAAACTTGAGTTGAGAAGGAAATTAGTGATATCAACACGAGAAAATATCAGTGTTTCACTTGCATAAAGGAAAATTCGGACCGAGTATTACTGAATAGCGCTGACGAGAGTTGCACCCTACCTTCCTGCGGACTCCATGGATTCTGTAGAGTGACGATCACAGCAGCTCCATATGCTACGCGAGTGGCGCGCGGCATCCGAGCACGGGCACAACCCTCCTAGAAACTCTTCTTAACTACTTGTAGCTGGATACGAACCAGTTGGGCCTGGTCGTCCGAGAGTCTTACCGGCCCAATAATCCTCACAAATCTCAAGCCCGGCCCAACATACAGAACCCACCTCCTGCATCCACTTGTCCCTCCAGTCCCGACCCACTGTACCCCCCGGGGGAACCCAGAAACCGCCTTCCGTTCCATTTCCCCATTGATCGATCCTTCCAATCTGCCCTTCCTTGCTCCCGAAGCTAACGTCGCCGTCGAGATCCGATCCCTTACCTCCGCCGTGCCGATCCGATCGAACCCTCTCTATGGCTCTTGAATGGGTGATGCTGGGCTACGCCGCCGGGGCCGAGGCTATCATGGTCCTCCTACTAACCCTACCTGGCCTCGACGGCCTCAGGAAGGGCCTGATCGCCGTCACCCGCAGCCTCATCAAACCGTTCTTATCGGTGGTACCGTTCTGCCTCTTCCTCCTCATGGACATCTATTGGAAGTACGAGACCATGCCGCAGTGCGAGGGCGACTCGTGCACGCCAACCGAGCACCTCCGTCATGAGAAGTCCATGATGAAGAGCCAGAGGAATGCCCTGCTGATCGCGGCTGCGCTTGTGTTCTACTGGCTGTTGTATTCAGTCACACACCTCGTGGTTCGGATTGAGCAGCTCAACCAACGGCTCGAGCGGCTCAAGAGATCCGAGTGATGGAGATGTAGGCCGGTTTCCTCCTTTTGTTCGATGCTGTCGTGGTCTTATGGTTAGACTGTTCTTAGTTTCGTTACTCTGATTTCTTGGTCTTCTTTGAATTTTACAAATGGAGTAATGATATAATGATGCTTTGGATCGGCCTTATCACGATATTGTTTTGTGTTATTCCTTGTTTGGATCTATATTTGGCTAATTAAACCACGCAAATTTTCAGTCGATGAACTTCTCTTGAGCAGTTTTAACGAACCAAACATCATGTAATGTTCACTGCAGAGTGAAGGGAAACCATAAAGTACAGGCAGTCCGGCGCAATTGGCCTCATAAGTGGCATTGGTTTTCAAGTATGTTACACCAAATCATCATCCTCATCGTGGAACAAGGAATCACAGAACTCACAGTCAAACCAAACTCGGAATGCCCCCTTAACAAATGACTAAAGCTTTGCTGATGCTCGGAATGCCGCCAACAACACGGTCTATTGCTGAAGATGCACTTAGGAAGTTTAGGCCAGCAACCCAAACACAGGATGTCTGGACAGGCAGCCTCGGCTTCGTCCGCTTCTTCTGGTCCAACGCATACACCACATTCGGCACACCATGGCATACAAAGTGACCACCCAATGCATTCCTTCCCGTGGTTTTCTCCTTTCCTTTTGCAGGTCTCTCTTTGGCAGGAGAAGGCCTTCCTCACGGCATCACATCTTGCACAGACATCCACATCAATGCCCTGATTACCTTTTCTGTCTTGTCTAACCAGTGATCTGAGGGTTAGAAGGTATCCCTCGTGCAGGTCATAGATTCCATCGATTTTTATACACCTTAAGCTGCTCCCATGCATCGACAGAGCCTCGGCAACGTTTATTACTCCCGCAGGAGTCAATCTGGTGCATCCTGTTAGGTCAAGTTGTATTGACAACCACAGCCAATCGATTCTCCACGTTCAGAACAGACATGGGAACCGTAAAAAGAAGGAATCTAAGGAGCTTGTAGACAGTGAAGAAGTATTGCAGAGTCTTGCTGTAGACTAACAGAAGAAGAAGAATTATTAGAATAGAGAGTTGGGCTAATGGGCTCATTGTTTTGTAAGGCCTGTAAATGTATATAAGAACTTTATTTTTGGTTGGTAACAGAATAACAGAATACAGTTTTCTCTTTCTCTTTCGTTGGTCTCTGCTCTGCTCGTCCATGGACAACCTCCTAGTTCTCTGAGATGGTATCAGAGCGTAGCTTCGCTGCAGTGGTCGGCGACAACCAAAACAGACAAGGAGTTGCAACGGTAGGAGTGATGCAGCAAACAAGTTAGGCGGTAGTGGCAACAGTAGCTGGAATGAACAGAGCAGGTATAAACATTGAAGATCCAGCTTCGCCGTATTTCATTCAACAGTATGATAATCTGAGCACCGTGATGGTGACTCCCGTGTTGTCCGGCTTGAACTACTATACTTGGTTGAGAGCATTTGAGATGGCGTTAGTCTTTAGAAATAAGTTGGGGTTTGTCAATGGCACTTTAACTGAGCCAGCGGTATGAGATGATACATATTATGCATGGAAGAGGTGTAACGCACTTGTGATAGCTTGGATTTTACGATCGGTGACGGAAAATATTGCCAACAACATTTTCTATATGAATTCTGCCTTGGATAGTTGGAGAGCGCTGAAAAAGAGGTATTCATAGCCAGACAAATCAAAGATTTGTAGGCTTCAGATGCTATTAATGACTGTGGTGCAAGGAACTAGAGCTGTAGATGAGTATTACATTGAAATGAATGGTGTTTGGGAGGAATTGAAATATGTTCGCTTGCAATCAAGAATGCTTCAAGAAGTATGTAGAAAATCAGATGGAGGATTGTGTCTTTCGTTTTTTATATGGCTTGAACGATGAATATGAAAGTTTGAAGAGCAGAATCCTTTCAATGAAACCTTTCCCCAACATGGATGAAGTATACAACATGGCAATATAAGAGGAGTCTTACAGAGCTGGTAGAGAAGTAGGGAGCATGAGATCTCTTGTAAAGACAGAGCCGATGGCTTTCATAGCTTCTTCAGGAGGGATACAATATGATCAGAAAAAGAAGTTTGTGAAAAGAAGTGATATGATCTGCTCTCATTGTGGAAAAAGAGGTCATACTAGAGATAAGTGTTTTCAATTAATTGGGTATCCATCAAATTCTATGATGGAGAGAGGAAGAAGCTTTGGTGGTAGACAAACTTCGGTAGCTGCAGTTTCTGAGTTGGTTGCAGCAGGAGGAATAGAAAATATTAAGCTCAGTGAAGTGAAGATGCTGCTTCAGAAAATGATGACTTTGCTTAATGGTCAGGAAGAGCAGCTGATTCCTGCTACACTACCCTTTACATCTGATGCAGTTCCTCTTATAGTGTCTACGTCTACATCATCTTTTCCTAATTCTCAACAATCTAGTCTGGGTCCTTCAAAAATACTTTCTAATGTAGCAGGTAATCATTTTCAAAACCTGTGGGTTATAGATACTGGGGCTACTAATCATATATCATGCAATCTTTCATTCTTTACTAAAACAATTCCTGTTCAAAATATGTTTGTTTCTTTGCCAAATGGAACTAAAGTTGAAGTCCTTCTTATTGGTGAAGTAACACTCTCTGGTGATTTGATACTACAAAATGTCTTATATATTCCATCATTTCATCTGAATCTCATCTCAGTTAGCCAAATCATGAAAACCAATTTGCATTGTGTTTTCTTCATTAATGATCTTTGCTTTATTCAGGCCGTATCATCATGGAGGATGATTGGACTTACTAAAGAAAGAGCAGGATTATATGTTTTCCAAGGAATGCAGGAAGCTTCTCATGTTCAGTCCACTCCTCGCATACATGCAATATCTTCTGTTTATGAACAGAAGAATGATTCAAAGTTTGATGTATGGCACTACAGATTAGGTCATCCATCTTTTGAGAAACAGAAATATGTCCAGTCATGTAATCAGTTGCTAACTTCGTGTAATAAAGCTGTGTGTTCTATATGTCATTATGCTCGACAGAAACGTTTGCCTTCTCCAATTCATCAAAAGAATTCCACACATATCTTTGACCTTGTTCATTGTGAAATTTGAGGGTCGTGTTCATTTCCATCTTTTACTGGTCATAGATATTTCCTCACAATTGTTGATGATTATAGCAGGGTCACTTGGATTTATCTTTTGAAAAATAAATCAGAGGTTGCTTTAATCAAAAAACAGTTTTGTAAGAAGGCTGAGACACAGTATGATTCTAAAGTCAAAACATTAAGGTCTGATAATGGTAGAGAATTTATGATGTTAGATTTCTACAAAGAGCAAGGAATAGTGCATCAAACTAGTTGTGTTGAGACACCTCATCAAAATGGCATTGTAGAAAGGAAACACCAACATATATTGAGTGTAGCCAGAGCCTTGTTGTTTCAATATGGTATGCCAATGCTTTTTTGGAGTGAAACAGTTCAAATTGCAGTACACATAATAAATAGGTTGCCTACACAAGTTTTGCAGCATAAAACACCTTTTGAGTTGTTCTTTAATCATAAACCTGACTATGCTCATCTTAAAGTTTTTGGTTGCTTGTGTTAGGTTTCTACCACACAACATGGTAAGTTTAAATTTGATTCTAGAGCCATAAAGTGTGTTTTTGTTGGATATCAATTTGGCACAAAAGGATATAAAGTGTACAATCTTGCAGAAAACAAGATGCTTGTTTCCAAGGATATTGTTTTTTATGAACATCTCTTTCCCTTTAAAGAATCAATGTCTTTTGTGCAGTCTTCTGAATATACCATTCCTTTACCTGCCTTCTCTGAACCAGTTGGGTTTGTTCCAAATAGTCAAAGGCACGTAGATAGGTCTATTTCATCTGAAACTGAGCAACAACATATTTCAACTGTTGATGTTGAGAAGTTTTTGGAATCTGTGCATAGTCATGGTCCACAGCACTCTGAATCTGATGTTGTGCGAAGGAGTGGTAGACAGAGAAAGGCTCCTTCTTACTTGAATGATTATCACCATGTTGTTGCTCTCACTTTAGCAAGTTCAGGTCAGTCTTCTAATTCTGCCTGTTCTACTCCTCTACATAATTCTCATTCTGCTTCTTACATCTATCCCACTGATAATCCTTTATACCATTTTCTTTCTTATTCTGCTTTATCTCCATCGTAAAGCTTTTGCTGTGAACATCATGGTCATTATAGATCCTGTACATTTTTCAGAGGCTGCTCAATCCGATCATTGGTGTGAGGCCATTAAAGCTGAATCGTCTGCATTGGCCGAGAGCAAAACTTGGACTTTAACTGAACTTCCTGCTGGCAAGGTACCAATTGGGTGTAAATTTGCTGTTTAAAACCAAGTATAATGCAGATGGGACAGTTAACAAATACAAAGCAAGACTTGTTGCTAAAGGATACACCAAAGAGAAGGGATTGATTACAATGACATATTTAGTCTCGTTGCGAAACACGCCACTGTTAGGGTGTTTTTTACTTTGGCTGCAATGCATTCTTGGCATTTATGTCAACTTGACATCAATAATGCTTTTCTTAATGGAGATTTGGAGGAAGAGGTGTATATGGTTGTTCCTCAAGGACTTGTTGTTGATAAACTGCAGTTTAAGGGGGAGAGACAGATAGTCTATAAACTGCAGAAGTATCACTTTGGGCTTAAACAAGCTTCAAGGCAGTGGAACTCCAAATTTGTTGCAACATTGGTGGAGTATGGCTTTAAGCAATCCAAATCAGACTATTCATTGTTTGTTAAAGGACAAGGGAAGAGTTTTAAGGCACTTCTTGTCTATGTTGATGGCATAGCTATTGGAGGAGCAGAGATAGAAGAAATAAATGCATTCAAGAAATATCTAGCCTCAGTTTTTAAGCTGAAGGATTTGGGAGATTTGAAATACTTCCTTGGACTTGAGGTTGCAAGGTCCTCAAAAGGAATAGTATTATCGCAAAGGAAGTATGCATTGGAGCTTTTAGAGGAACATGGTTTACTGGGAGCCAAGCCAGCTTGTGTGCCTATCAGCCCAAATCATAAGATGTCGAAAGTTGATGGAGCTGTATTAAAAGACCCAACTGAGTATAGATAGTTAGTTGGTAAATTGATGTATTTGACACTAACCAGGCCCGATATCACATATTATGTGCAAGTTTTGACACAATTCATGTCAGAACCCATAGTGGTACATATGGCAGCAGCTATACAGGTTTTGAAGTATATAAAGAATGCCCTAGGTGAAGGAATCTTCTTCACATCAGAACCTACAAATGAGTTGCTCTCTTTTGTGGATAGTGATTGGGCAAATTGTCCATATACAAGAAGGTCTCTTACAGGCTATTGTGTCTATTATGGTAGTGCATTGATAAGCTGGAAAACAAAGAAACAGGTCACGGTGGCAAGAAGTTCAGCAGAAGCTGAGTATAGGGCGATAAGGGGAGCTGTTTGTGAAGTTATCTGGGTTACCTCTTTATTGACAGAATTTGAAGTGAATGTTAAACGGCCAGTTACAGTCAAATGTGACAATCAAGCTGCAATATACATAGCCAAGAATCCTGTGTTTCATGAGAGGACTAAACATATCGAAATCGATTGTCATTTTATTTGTGAAAAGCTGCAGAAAGGAGAGATACATCTTGAGTTTGTTCGATCGAAGTTGCAGCTAGCAGACTTATAGGTTTTCCTAGCCCGAGATTTAGTTGGTTGAAGAGCAAGATGTGTACGAAGGATTTGTATACACCTCTTGAGGGGGAGTGTAAAAAGAAGGAATCTAAGGAGCTTGCAGACAGTGAAGAAGTGTTGCAGAGTCTTGCTGTAGACGAACTGAAGAAGAAGAATTATTAAAATAGAGAGTTGGGCTCATGGGCTCATTATTTTGTAAGGCCTGTAAATGTATATAAGAACATTATTTTTGGTTGGTAATAGAATAACAGAATACAGTTTTCTCTTCGTGGTCTCTGCTCTGCTCGTCCACGGACAACCTCCTAGCTCTTTGAGAGGAACCCAAAAAATTTGCCGAATTTGCAAAGGGTGCGTTACCGTTTCTATGTTTGGATTGCCCATTACCATGGCAAGAAGCGCATCCTCCGAGATCTTTGTGTAGTTTGACAAGCCAAGGCTTCTGAACTTCCCTCCTGCCTTAGCATTAAACTTGAGAAGCATCTCATCCGACATGCGTCTGCACAGGTTGTCCCCAATGACGATGTCCAACCATGGCAATACTTCCTTGTGAACCGCATCTCTGAGCGAAACACATACTAGTGCAACAGAAAGCAGTTCTCGCAAGCCCAGTCGCGGTACGACGAGGAAGAGAGCTGTATGAGGTTGCCCACCCGGACCCATCTCCAGAGTCCAGAGTGCTTGGGATGGTTCCGCAAACAACGGTCAGCACCAGGACAAAAGTCTCATCGGGGCATGAAAGAGGCGTCAATTGCTGAGGATAAGATACATGAAGGCTGAGATTGTGATGGGGAAGCTTTTGTGGGGGACCGGAGGAAACACGTCTCTTGTACAAACGTTTGCTAAAAAACAAAACTAGACCTTCTCCCGGGTAGGGCATATGCTTTTCATTCTTATCAAGAAAACTTCAATGAAACTTTAACCAGCTGCAGCAGGTCGAGACCCGCAAGACTACATCATCGATGAAACGACGAATGGTTCACCAGACCTTCACATATCATCCATCACAGGAAGTGATCACCTGACGAAACAATACAGGTTTCACAAACTAATCATGCGCATCATCCCCCTTGCAGTGTTGCGCGTTGTAACTCATACGTGGACACACAGAAGGTTCCCAACAAGATTAATTTGAGGCATAATCAGGATATGCAAACCTCGTCAATCGAGAAGTAAGTACAGAAAGCCTCCAAAGGAACGGGCTACGTATGATCCGATGATGGTCGCGACGATTGCTCTGTGACAAGCAGGACAAGAGGAAAAGTCGAACTCCTGCAAATTAGGGAACGGTGATGGAAGAATGATTTGAAACAGAAAGTTGGCATAACATGTGTTATAACCACGGAGAGTCGAATCATACAGGTTGACGCTGAGTCCTTTTGAATCTCCTGTCGAGTTATTCATCAAAGATGAACAGGGAAACAATCTCATCTTCACAGGCTAACAAATGATTGGAGGCAATCATCCCTGGGAACAACAGCTGTGCAAACTACGCCACTACGAAAAAAAAAAATGCATAATGCCAACAGAAGCAGCAGTTGATGATGCACAGAACATTACTTGGTTTAGTCCTCAGTGAACAGAGGCTTGGAACAAGCATTTCTTTACGGATGAAACCAACGAGAAGCTCTACCTTCTTCTCATGCAGGTGTTGGACGAACTGATGGGAATAAATTCACAGGGAGAAGGATTTTTAGTTTTGTTTGGACGACTGCAAGACTATTTCCAAACAGCTCAAATTGAACACTTATATTTTCTCAAACACTTTATACAGATACTGCTCTGTTTTATTGGATAATACAGAGTTATAAGTAATACTGGTATATGTTTACATCTCTCGATTCATCCCCTGTTCAACGATCGGGGCCATGACCACTCCACGGTCCTGCCTCCCCGCATTGCCAGTCCATCCCAGGGAAGGGTCGAACCCGCGGTTCTTCAGCTCCTGATACTCTTGGGTCAGGGCACATGCCTCACAGCAGAAGTGGAGGAGGCAGTCCTGGCAGTTGCCACCCTCCAGCGCGAACTGTTTCCTCATCTTCATCCGGTATATCAGCGAGTAGAAGCACGCGCATCCAGTCACACAAACCAGGAGGAAGTATATCGCCCCGTTGACCCCGCAAGCTGCACCGTGGATGAACCGATCAGTGAACGGGTGTCCAATGATGGCGTTTTCGCTAAGAAAGAGAAACGGGGGAGGGGGAGAGGACATTGAACTTACAGGAGGATCCGCGGTCAACTATCTCGGAGATTTGGCCGAAGGTGTAGCACGGGCACCAGAAGGAGATGCAGACTGTATTTCCGGGCAAAAACAAGTAACAAAGTTCAGAAAAACAAAGTTAACAACTCATAACCTCCTAAAGGATTTCGAGAAACTGGTAAAATTACATCGGCCGAAATGATCAGGGAAGCAGCCGCAGATGTCAGTGGACCAAGGGAGGGTGGGAGGGGTCTGGGGATCCTGGTGAGACATGCCAGGAGGAGGCACGGGGATGCTGGCCACCGGGATTCCCATAGGGGGCGGCTGGTGGTCGGATTCAGAGGTACCCATGTTGGGACAAGGGAGGGAGAAGGATGGTTAATAAAATGTGTTGTGTGGTGTGATTCTGATGAGTGGCATGTGGTGTTTATCTCAACTAACACAAACTAGGGGTGAAAATGAGCCGAGCTGTTTGCGAGCGGCTCGCGAGCTAGCTCGGTCAAAGCTCGGTTCGAGCTTGACTTTGACCGAGCTCGAGCCGAGCTCGAGCCGGTTCGTTCCGGCTCGTTAACGAAACGAGCCGAGCTCGAGCCGAAACACTAATAGCTCGAAGGCTCGCAAGCCTAATATTATATAATAAATTTTAATAATTTATTAATAAAAAATAATAAAATTACATAAAAAACTTTTTCCTTCTCCCTCCCCACACTCTGTGGTAAAAGCAAACTCTAAAGAAAAAACATCTCTTTCCCTCTCCTTTTGGCGTGTCGATCTCCTCTCTTCATTAGATAAGTGGAAAATAATCGGCCTTTTCATACTTTGTGTCTCGCGAGGATCGGCCGGAGCGAGCGTCAAAAAGTACCGGAGAGGAGCTGGCCGAATTTTACGCCCGCGGGTAAGCGACAGAAAGAAGTGAAGGCGCCATAGTCAAGGTATGATTCTTGTGATTTGTGATTGTTTTGATAAATCTGGTTCTATTTATGGAGATATTTTGGGAGAATAGTTTGGAGATGTTTTGGAATTATGATTTTGTTGAAATATTTTGACAACATGGTTCATATTTATGTTTTTGAAGTGAACTTTATTATATATGTTTTCGAGCTAACCGAGCCGAGTTCAAGTCAACGTCAATATATGTATATTTTGAAATCGAGCTCGTGCTTTCGAGCCGAGCTTTCGAGCCAAGCTTAGGCTCGATCTACATTCGAGCCTTTCGAGCCGAGCTCGAGCTCTCCATAATTGGAACGAGTCGAGTTCGAGCTCCAATTATTTGAGCTCGATCGAGCTTGAGCCGAGCTCGAGCTCGAGCTTTTCCTAATCGAGCCGAGCTCGAGCCTGGGAGTACTCGGTCTCGACTCGACTCATTTTCACCCCTAACACAAACATAACAAATCGATACATGGTTTGTCACCACAAAAGTATTTATCAAAATCGTTACAATTCGGTGTCTTCGTAAAAATAAATTCCTCCGTTTCACCCCTGTGACCATGGGGATGGTGGGGGTCAAGGTCAGACCATCGTTATCTAATATATAATGCGGATGAGTGAAGTTGCTTTCCACAATAATGTACGCGCGAAAATAGGTTGATAAAACCTAAAACTCGTAGATTAATACCACTAATTTTGATTTTATAACTCGGAATTTAGTTTTCAAAGAGGTCCAAGTTGCAAACTAGTTTTAATGTCCTAAAAGAGAACTCTGAGTTTTAAATTTAGAATTCATGTAATAAGTCTTATTTCAGAGCTTTTATACAAATTCATAATATATTCTGAGCAAACTCAGAGTTATTTAAAAATTGCATAGCGAGTTATAAAATTGAAGTTAATTTTAGATTACCGATATATTTCGTAAATTATTTTGAATAACAATTATCAATGCCCCGCTTCCCGGCGGCATTTATTTGAGTGCATCCAATACACAGTTGAAGGAGGTGTGTGTGTTTGGTATATGACGAGGTCAATTTTGTCGCCCTTTTTTACTCTTCCAATCAGCTCTTCCCCAAAACTTATCTTTAAACATAACTTCGAATTTTTACATTTACCTTAAACTCTAAATATTTTATAAATTGAAAACCCATTATCTTCCCCGCTTGCATTGAGTTTTTCATCGAATATACACTAAACATATTAAAATTAAGTATAAAAATTAAGAAAAACAACCATAAAAAGTAAATTATATATAGCTTATTACAAGTACCTAAAGTCAAATTATATCATTAGAAGACAAATATGCTACAAGCTTTTACCATGTACCAAAACCAAATCACACTATTCGCCGATTTTTTTGGTTAAGACGTTTAATGTTTAGGTAAATGTAAAAGAAAAGATTTTGGCGGACGGAGGATAATCCTAGAAAGAAAGAGAAAAACATGTCCGGATTTATAAACAGGATTAACTAAAAACACAACCCTGGACACGAATTTTTCTTGTTTATATTAAATGTGTTTGAAGTTTATAAATAAGTTCAAATTCAGTGAGACATAATTAGAACTAAAATCAAACTCGTTTTAAATCGTATAATGTGGTGGGATATCACTTACTATTGTAAATTTAACGTAAAACATCACGGAAGAAAACTCACATCATTATTACACACCAAATATTGGGATGAATCATCTCCTCCACGACACTAAGTTTCAGTAAGAGGTTATATATACTATCCTAGTCTTTTATATTTATTTCTCACCTAATGCATTGCTGCATTTATTATGTTGTTCCTTTTTTTTTTTGTCGATTAGTGGGGAGAGGCATGAGCATGAGTGGGGGCCCACGTAAAGGGGGCAGTCCATCCCGTAGCCTTTCCAGCCCAAACTAATACGAGCCGTGAAACCTTCGACAGAACTGATATGACATTATTGTAAGTAATTCTTTTTACTTTATTTATGTAGGGCCGGTGTAAAAGTGATGCGCAATTACCAGAAGACAGGCAACTCTCTGTACGTTTAAATTTAATTAAAAAAAATTAAGAAATCCGTTTTCATTTTCAAAATTGGTGGAGTACCGCTTTATAGTAGCTAATTTGTGTAGCCACATGGTGGTCGGATGATGTTCATGAAAGTCGTTTTTGGAAGCAGCTACTTCTAATACTTAGTTAAAAAAAAAGGATAAAAGTTTGTTGGTAGGGTTGCTTCTCTTCAAAGTAAGTGTTGAAAGTTTTTATTAAAGTAGCGATTTCGAACGGAAGCAATTTTACCGGTTTAAATTTTTTCTAAGCGTTAAAAGTTGCTATTTTAAGTAGCGAGTTTCATATGAAAATGTGAAATCGTTATTGATCCCGTTAAATCTATACTCTAAGTAGCAATTTTGTTTTCTCACTCTTAAAGTCACCACTTTAACAATTTTAAAACAGTACTCCAAATTTTTTAGACTTGCAACTATATTTCATAATATTTTTAATCTAACCATACGGAGTTATAATGCTCCCGTTACTAGACCATAGCGGTGTCAACATCCGGGAAAATCCAGTTTAAATAGTTCACATCATCATATCTAGCGAGTCATTCTGGCTTCGGAGACCGGAACCATGACCAGCTCACGGTTCTGCTTCCAGGAGTTGCCAGACCAGCCCAGAGATGGGTCCAAGCCGCGGTTCTGAAGCTCGCTATACTCTTGGGTTAGCGCGCAGGCCTCGCAGCAGCAGTGGAAGATGAAGTCTTCAACGGTGCTCCCCTCCAGAGCATACTGCTTCCTCATACTCATTTGGTACACCATCGAGTGGCAGCACGCGAAGCCGAAACCCCTTAACAGGAGGTAGATCGCCCCATTGACGCCGCATGCTGCGAAGACGGAGACAATCGCATTTTGATTCCTATAACTGCAGGGAATTCTGTAGGAGCGTCATCACGAGGCAAACTTACATGAGGATCCTTTGTCAATGATCTCGGAGATCTTGCCAAAGGTGTAGCAAGGGCAACAGCAGGTGATGAAGTCTGCGGTAGAAGGAAGAAGAAAAGAAAAGCAAGCAGACCATTCGATATCAAATTTATTATACATAGAAAGAAACGAGATTGTAGGGGCAGTTCACATCGGCCGAGATTTCCAGGGAAGCAGCCGCATAGGCCAGTGGACCAGGGCACCTCGGCCTGAGGATTGAGGAGCAGCACTCCTTCGGGACCGGTCTGGGGCGCGGCCATGTTTGTTGGTTGGATGAATTGATGTGTAGTAGCGATCGAGTGGTTGGTTACCCAAGGAATTATAAATACTAACGAAGGACGAGGTGTAGTTTACACTGAGGAAAAGGGATATGTGTTGACCTGGTTTTGATGATGAACTTAAGCGACATGTTACTGGTGGTCAGTAATAATGTTTCACAAGTTATGTGTTCATTCTTAGTGATGAGCTTGAGCAATACGTTGCTGAACCACAGCTAGTAGCAGTTATATATTATTGCGTTCCAGTACACTGTTACTGTGACTTTACGCATGTACATTGAAAATATGGAAACATATTTTTAATAACCACGATTTATTTTAAGATTTATTTTAATCTATTTCAGATTATTTGTCTGAACGTCTAGGTTCGTTTAATGTAACCTAATGACCTTATCTTAAGTACTTAGGCAACTAAATATATTAAGATTAACTTTCCAAGTTTTACTTTTGGAAACAAAATATCTTTCTGATATTCTACAGCAACGATACGCTGTAGTAGGAGATATTATCAGATTGAATATCTTTGCTAATCGTAATTGTTAAGATAAGATTATGATCAGATAATTATGTTTGGAAATCAATTATCTGATTAATATATGTGAAGGAAATTATCGTTGAGATTTTCCTTCTATGGCACAGTGAGCCGTTGAGCAGACCGTTGCTGTGTCTTCGCTGCCAGTTTTGGCAATAAATCTTGTTGATTGCCTAGACGATTTCCGTCCTCCTTCTTCATTATAACCTGACCAAGGACGACATTTTCTCTCTGCCTTTGTGCATCTGTGTGGTCTGTGTGAGCTTTGTGCGTCGACGGAGAGCGGAAGGTGCTAAGTGTCTCCTGGTTCTTTCTCTTGCAAGCTGCGTGTGAGAGTGTCAAGGGGCTGAGGTCAGATCCCTTGAATCGTCTGAGAGGGACTGGGTGTCCTCCGTGCGTTCAACGAGCAACCGGCGAATCGTCTGAGGGAAGCTAAGCGAATACCTGCTCTGAATTCAGTAACCGGTTGCTGACCCATCGGCAAGAAGCCGTTCTTGTCGTGTCTTTTCGCAGGGAAGTCTCGAGCCTACGGAGTTTGAGCAGTTAGACACGCACTTGCGGGTGCGCACCAGAAGTCTCGTGCCTGCAGGGTAGAGCAGGAGTTGGGAACGCCGCCGGAGTAGAAAGAGTTCCCCCCGAGCACAGGGGTGCTGTGCAGAAGTCTTGAACGCCTGATACAGAGGGTTAGTAAAGCAGGTTGCGTGGAAGCCAACGGATCGGAAAATTCCACCATAGGCACTGGGTGTGTAGTGCAGTGAGTCACGGCTGTGGTAACCGTGCACGTCCGAACTGAGTGTAGGACGGATACCTTCTAAGTGGCTTTGTGGTTTTCTTTGTGATCTTTGTGGTTCCTATCTTCGTGATCTTTGTGGTTGTCTCTTAAGCAAGTGCAGGCTTATCTTAAGGAGAGACAAGATCTGTGTGGAAATCCTCTTCTGAGCAAACAAGTGCTGAAGCAATCCTTCGCTGTGAAATAGAAACGAGCTGCTCTCCGAGAAGTCGTTCTTCACTGTAAGGAATTATCTGTGAGGATTTATACTCTAACATAACGTTGTCTGTGTTCTTTGATAAGTCAGGATTATATTAAGCGACAACGAGCTGTGTGGAATCCATTGAGCAATCAACTGCTGAGCGTGAGCATCATTCTGCTGGAAACGAGAAGACGTCCACTGTGTGAGGAGCTGACCGTTGCCAGGAGTGATCATCTATTGTACGGGATTCTAAATCTCACTTTGTGAGAGGAACATACGCCTAGTGCAAGGGCTCTTTGCACCCATTATTTTATATAGTGGAATCACCTTGTTGGTGGAAAGTGGACGTAGGTCAATTAAGGCCGAACCACTATAAATCACTGTGTCCATTACGATCGCGTAACACTCGTACGAAAACCTACTCGACAAAATCGTAACAGTTACAGTAAGGTATTTCTCATTCTGAGAAACGCTTTGCTGTGATACAGTACGCTTCCGCTTACACCGAGAAAGGGCGAAAAAGTGATAAACACTAATTCACCCCCCTCTTAGTGTACATAAACGATCCAACAATTGGTATCAGAGCGGGTTTGCTGGAAAGCTTTCTGTGTGATTGCTAGTACAGAACTCTGTTGCTGAACCAAAACAGCTTGTTGCTGAATCAAACAGCTTGTTGCTGAAAGTCTTACATTAAGCACAGTAAGGTGCTGCTGAGTACTGAACAGAATGTCAATGCTCTTGACTGATGGTCATTCGACCGAACGTCCACCGCTCTTTGCAGGACAACACTTCTCATATTGGAAAATGAGAATGGAGTTGTTCATAGGAGCAAAAGATGTTGATTGCTGGCAGATTATAATGGAAGGAGATCTTGTAATTCCTCCATCAAATCCCAGCGACTCTCGACATGAATTTGAAAGAAAGAGAATTATCTCGCTGAACACTAAAGCAAAGCACTACTTAGTGTGTGCTCTTGCTGGAAATGAGTTCAATCGCGTCTCTACTTGTAAGACAGCAAAAGAAATGTGGGATATACTTGCTTTGATCTATGAAGGAACAGAACAAGTCAAGGAGTCCAAAATAAATGCTTTAGTAACTCAATACGAAGCATTCAAGATGAAAAAGGATGAGTCAATAAATCAAATGTTTGATAGACTCACCAAAATTACTAATGCCATGGAATCACTTGGCAAAACAATTTCTAATTCTGAGTTGGTCAGAAAGATACTTCGCTCATTGCCTAAAACTTGGGAAGCCAAGAAGACGGCAATTGAAGAAGCTAAAGATTTGACAAACTTAAGTCTTCAACAGTTGCTTGGTTCTCTCGTTGCATACGAAATGAGAACAAGGTTGCTGATGATAAGAAGATCAATGCTGTTGCATTCAAGGGAAGTACCGAAATGTCCGATGAATCTGAGGATGAATCTTCATCTGATTCTGAGGATGAAGTTTCCTTGATGGCAAAGAAATTCAAAAGATATCTTCGCAAAAATCGCTTTAAGGGAAAGCGAGAGATTAAAAAGAAGAATACAAAATCACACCAAAGTAAAGGTGGTGTGTGCTTTGAGTGCAATAAACCTGGTCACTTGAGACCAGATTGCCCACTTTTGAATGAGAAGGGCAAGCCTTCAAAATATAAGAAAAATGCCATGATGGCATCTTGGAGTGATAGTGACGAAGAATCAGATCAGGATGACGAAACAGCAAACATCTGCTATATGGCGCAAACTGATGGTGATACTGAGAAGGTAAATGCTTTCTCACCTTCTGATCTGTCTGCTGAAGATATTGAGAATCTTTTCTCCGAACTTTATGATAAAATTGAGTATTTATCCGTAAACAATAAGGCTCTTAAGAAGGAGAATAAATTCTTGAGTGCTGAGAACGATTCTCTAAAGGAAGAGTTATCAGCAAAGGCTAAGAAAGCGACAAAGAAACTTTCTCAATCCAAATTAATGATTGAGGAGCTGCAACAGCAACTTGATGCTGTAAACAACAAAACAGAATTATGTATGCATGAGAAGCATGATTTTGGAAATGAGAAACATTCACGACATGGGAAATATGTTCCCCCTCATGTTAGGAATGGCGAATCTCATTTTATTAGTCAAAGGTTACCTAGGCTTTGTTACTATTGTAGAAAGCCGGATCATTTCATTAAAAATTGCCATGTGCGGCGAAATGACATGCTTGGCATTACATCTAAAGTTGATGGTTCTATTGTTAAATGGAAGCAACGACTTACTTAAATTCTTTCTCTATTTCAGGGATGCTTCAAGTCCATCACTAAGGACCATGTATGGTACTTAGATAGTGGCTGTTCGAGGCATATGTCAGGAGATGTCTCCTTATTTTCCACACTGGTTTTCCAGGATGGTTGTGCTGTCACTTTTGGTGATAATGGAAAATGGATGGTTAAAGGAACAGGAACCATTTGCTGTTCTAACTCCCTAACCATTGAAGGAGTTCTTTATGTTAAAGGCCTCCAACACAATTTGATTAGTATCAGCCAATTGTGCGATAAAGGTTACAATGTTTCTTTCAATGAGAGAACTTGTAACGTTTCACGGGATGGTATCACTTGCTTCGTTGGTGAACGCAAGAAAAACATCTATATCCTGTCTTTCAAGAACACCTCCGCTGGAGAAAATTGTCTTTTGTCCGTTAAGGACGAAGCTACTCTGTGGCATAGAAAGTTGGGACATGCTAACTACGACTTGCTGTCCAAACTTGTCAAAAAGGACATAATTAAGGGATTGCCTAAAATCAAGTTTGACAATGATCAGGTTTGCAAAGCTTGCTCTATTGGCAAACAAACAAAGGTATCCTTTAAAAGTAAAAATATGATTTCAAGCAAAGCTCCGCTTGATTTACTTCATATGGACTTATTTGGTCCAACAAGGACTCAAAGTCTTGGAGGTAAATGTTATGGATTAGTTGTGGTATATGACTTTTCCAGATTCACTTGGGTTAAATTCTTAGCTCACAAAAGTGATGCGTTTGCAATCTTTGAAACTTTAGTCAAACAACTTCAAAATGAGAAAGGTGTTTCTCTAAGAAGCATAAGAACGGATCATGGTACCGAATTTGAAAACCATGACTTTACTTCTTTTTGTGAAGAATATGGTATAAACCATAATTTCTCTGCTCCATATACTCCACAGCAAAATGGAGTTGTAGAGCGAAAGAATCGAACCTTACAAGACATGGCGAGAACTATGTTGCTGGAAAGTGGGGTGGACCTTTGGGCTGAAGCTGTAAGCACAGCATGCTACATCTCAAATCGTATTCATTTGAGACATTCTTTAGGTAAAACGCCTTATGAGTTATATAAAGGCAGAAAGCCTAATATCTCATACTTTCATCCATTTGGAAGTAAGTGTTATATCTTGAGACCCATTAAAGATAGTGTCGGAAAGTTTGATGCTCGATCTGATGAGGGCATATTATTAGGATACTCCCTAACGAGCAAAGCATATAGAGTCTTTAATAAAAGAACTCTAACTGTTGAAGAGTCTATCAATGTTAAAATTGATGACTCTCCGACATAGGAGGAAGTTGCTGTGGAAGCAGTAGCACAATCCTCAACAACAACATCAAATGAAACCTCCCAGCAAATGATTGCTGACAATAATCCGAACGGAAACACTGTAGCAGATGTACAGCAAGTGCCTGCTGCACACACTGAAAATGCTTCTGATGATTTCCAGGATATTCAAATTGAGAATCGTGTTTCTTCGTTATATAAGAAAAGACATCCTATTGATCAAGTAATAGGTTCTTTGCACACAGGAGTGCGAACCCGCAATACAGCAAGTTTGTACTGTGAACACTCTGCTTTTATCTCTCAAGATGAACCTCAAGGCATTAATGATGCGCTTGATGATCCTAATTGGATTCTTGCTATGCAAGAGGAATTGAACCAATTTGAGAGAAACAAAGTTTGGAGTTTAGTACCTAGACCCAATGATCGTTCCATTATTGGAACAAAATGGGTTTATCGAAATAAACTTGACGAGTCTGGAAATGTTGTAAGAAACAAAGCTAGAGTTGTAGCAAAAGGTTACTCACAAGAAGAAGGCATCGATTATGATGAAACGTTCGCCCCAGTGGCGCGTCTAGAAGCAATACGCTTACTCCTAGCGTATGCTTGCTATAATAACTTTAAGTTATTTCAAATGGATGTGAAAAGTGCTTTCCTAAATGGTGATATAAAAGAGGAAGTCTATGTTGAACAACCTCCTGGATTCACCGATCCAAAGTATCGTAATCATGTTTATAAACTCTCTAAAGCTTTGTATGGGCTTAAGCAAGCTCCGCGAGCATGGTACGAAAAGCTTAGTTCCTTTCTTATAGCAAAGGGATATAGGCGTGGAAAAATTGATACAACATTGTTTCTTAAGAAACAGGATGCTGATCTTTTAGTTGCTCAAATATATGTCGATGACATTATATTTGGTTCAACTAATGAAAAATTATGTAATGAATTCTCTAATCTAATGAAAGGAGAATTTGAAATGAGTCTCATGGGAGAACTTACTTTCTTCCTCGGACTTCAAATTAAACAAACGGAAGATGGAATTTTCATCCATCAAGAAAAGTACAGCAAACAGTTGCTCAAGAAATTTGATCTTGAGAATGCTAAACCTTCGTCAACTCCAATTGGTAGTAATACCAAAATTGATAAAGACGAAAGTGGAAAGGAAATTGATTCCAAGCTATACAGAAGTATGATAGGATCATTGCTATATCTTACTGCTTCACGACCAGATATTATGTTCAGTGTATGCTTATGCGCTAGATATCAGTCTGCTCCAAAAGAGTCACACCTTGCTGCAGTTAAGAGGATCTTTCGATACCTCCCAGGAACTGTTAGCTTAGGTCTGTGGTATCCAAGAGAATCGTTGCTGGATCCTAGAGGATATTCAGATGCTGACTATGCTGGATGTCGTATTGATAGGAAAAGTACGTCTGGTACTTGCCAACTATTGGGAAATATGCTTATTTCCTGGTTCTCTAAGAAGCAGACAACTGTCGCTTTATCCACAGCTGAGGCTGAATACGTATCAGCAGCTAGTTGCTGTGCGCAGTTACTATGGATGCGACAACAACTCGAAGATTATGATCTTCATTTTGATTCTATTCCAATAATGTGTGATAACACAAATGCAATTAATTTATCATGAAATCCTGTCTATCACTCAAGATCTAAGCATATTGAGTTGAGACACCATTTTCTACGTGATAATGTACAAAGCGGTAAGGTTGATATTCAGTATGTAAATACTGAGCAACAACTTGCTGATATCCTTACTAAACCACTTGACAAAGAGAGGTTTGAATATTTACGAAGTGAATTAGGGATATGTAATCTCAATCTCTAAGATGATATTATCATTCTTGAGAAATTCTCGATAGGAATATAAAATTCCTAAAAATAATTCAGAAATATTCGTGGGGTGCCAATCAAAAACTATATCTTTTATTTCCTTCTTTTTCTCTTCTAAATATATTATAAAAACAAAACCACCTACGGTTTGTTTTTCAAATCCCTAAAACTCCCTCGTTTCTTCTTCAACCTCGATCTTCTTCCTTCTTCTTTCTTCCTTGTGATCCTCCTACAATGGCACCCAAATCTGCGAAATCTGGAAAGGGCAAGTGAACTCCCAAGAAACGGTCACAGGCTGTGGCTGCTTCTGCCCAACAACTACCTGTTGTGGCGCCTACGTCAGTTACTGAGGGGGAGCCCTCGATGATGCAAACCCCTGCTCCGGTGGTCACTGAGACCAAGGAGACACCTGCTGCGGTTCCTGCCAAGGACAATGTGGCTTCGACTGGTGATGCCACCACTTTTGGCGAACCTGAGGGTACTACGGAGAAAACCCTCGTTGTTGAGGAGGAAACCGCTCCACCGGAGGCGGTTACGAAGTCTACTTCTGCGTCTCCCAAAGCAGCAAACTCCCTTGCTTCTGATGAGGAGAGTCAAGCCGAAAAAGGCAAGAAAAGCGCTGAGGATCCTGAGGATTTCCAGAGCGCTGATGAACAGGACTCTTTGGCTGAAGAGACTCCTGATGAGGATGAGAATGTCGAGGTGATCGGCTCTGTTCAGAATCCTCCGATTCGCTCTTCTCTTGGTGTTGGCTCTCGCACCAGGATGAAGCGACCCTATGCTGGTATAAGGGATGGTATGCATTCTGGCTCTCCTATTCAAAAGAAAGTGAGAAATGCAGATTCCTCTGTTTTTATTCCTGCGGTTGATCAGTATGTTTCTCTGGCTGAATTAAATCGGATTCTTGCTGATGATACTATGCCGAATAGAAACATGACCAAGCGCAACATTGCTGCATGTAAGCGTGTAGACTTTGATTGGTTTAATCAACATGAGCTCTGCTTTGCTGAGATGTTTGAAAGGTTGACCTGGCGATCCTTTTGTGAATATGATGGCATCAGTTCCATCTCAAAGGTCAAGGAATTCTATGCCAATATTACCTTTCATAAGGAAGATTCTCTCATTAAATTCATCAAGGTGTTGGTAGATGAGAAAACCTTTGTTTTCTCTGTGTTTGATGTCTGCCGCCTCTTTGAATCTGATCTTGTTAACAACCTGAGGGTGATCAGTGAAGGAAAGCTGGAAGCTTATCAGACCATCAACGATGGTGAGGTGGTTGCTGTCAGCGGATATCTGCAGAACACCGGGCTGAGTTTCAGCAACCGGATGTTTCACAAGGCAGTAATGTCTTGCTTGGCCCCTCGGATTGGCAGCATCGACACTGTCATGCCAAGAGATTGGAATCTAATGGTTCATCTTAAAAGAGGTATTCCTGTGAACTTAGGAAGTGTGATATTTGGCCATATGGCATCTTGTGTTCAGGACGAGAACGGGGCACTTCCATTTGCGCATGTTATCACTGCATTGCTGCAGTTCTATGGGGAGCAGATTGTTCCTGTGAATCAAATGGACACCTGGAGTACTCAGGTTATTGGAGCTAACTCTGTAGCAAGGATGGGCTACCAGTATGTGGATGGTGTTTTTGTCAAGAAACCAACCAAGCGACAGATCGCTGCTTCTGTCCGCGGCAAGTCCACAGCTGAACTTGGCAAGCAACGCTATGCTGAACGTGAGAGGGCGGCTTCTTCATCCAAGGATGAGTCCCCTTCTTCTTCTAAGCTGCAAAAGGTTTTCTATGAAGAATTAAGCTACACCAGACGCTCCATTCTTGAGAGGCTGGATGGATTTGCTGAGAGGCTGACACGCCTGGAAAATATGGTCCAGACCTTGCTTGATAATGCTAAGGATTGAGCCATGCTCTCCGTTTAGGATTGAGCTACTCTCCTTTATCTTTAGATGTCTGCTCTGTTGTTCTAGAATGAGTTATGCTCTTCTAATTCTGAACTTGTTTAATAACTGTTTCGTTTTGATGCATCGCAGCAACTGTTGGCTGCTGACTTTGTCTTTTGAGTGTTAGCATATTCTTGCTGCACTAGTAATAAAACTATCCTTTGTTATCCTCTTTTCTTTTTGATATGACAAAAAGGGGGAGAAGAATAAGTTCAGGGGGAGTTAAGGATTTAAGGAGGAGTTGAGATAAGTCCATATTTTGTCATCATCAAAAAGGGGGAGAATGTTGACCTGGTTTTGATGATGAACTTAAGCGACATGTTACTGGTGGTCAGTAATAATGTTTCACAAGTTATGTGTTCATTCTTAGTGATGAGCTTGAGCAATACGTTGCTGAACCACAGCTAGTAGCAGTTATATATTATTGCGTTCCAGTACACTGTTACTGTGACTTTACGCATGTACATTGAAAATATGGAAACATATTTTTAATAACCACGATTTATTTTAAGATTTATTTTAATCTATTTCAGATTATTTGTCTGATCGTCTAGGTTCGTTTAATGTAACCTAATGACCTTATCTTAAGTACTTAGGCAACTAAATATATTAAGATTAGCTTTCCAGGTTTTACTTTTGGAAACAAAATATCTTTCTGATATTCTACAGCAACGATACGCTGTAGTAGGAGATATTATCAGATTGAATATCTTTGCTAATCGTAATTGTTAAGATAAGATTATGATCAGATAATTATGTTTGGAAATCAATTATCTGATTAATATATGTGAAGGAAATTATCGTTGAGATTTTCCTTCTATGGCACAGTGAGTCGTTGAGCAGACCGTTGCTGTGTCTTCGCTGCCAGTTTTGGCAATAAATCTTGTTGATTGCCTAGACGATTTCCGTCCTCCTTCTTCTTTATAACCTGACCAAGGACGATATTTTCTCTCTGCCTTCGTGCATCTGTGTGGTCTGTGTGGTCTGTGTGAGCTTTGTGCGTCGACGGAGAGCGGAAGGTGCTAAGTGTCTCCTGGTTCTTTCTCTTGCAAGCTGCGTGTGAGAGTGTCAAGGGGCTGAGGTCAGATCCCTTGAATCGTCTGAGAGGGACTGGGTGTCCTCCGTGCGTTCAACGAGCAACCGGCGAATCGTCTGAGGGAAACTAAGTGAATACCTGTTCTGAATTCAGTAACCGGTTGCTGACCCATCGGCAAGAAGCCGTTCTTGTCGTGTCTTTTCGCAGGGAAGTCTCGAGCCTACGGAGTTTGAGCAGTTAGACACGCACTTGCGGGTGCGCGCCAGAAGTCTCGTGCCTGCAGGGTAGAGCAGGAGTTGGGAACGCCGCCGGAATGGAAAGAGTTCCTCCCGAGCACAGGGGTGCTGTGCAGAAGTCTTGAACGCCTGATACAGAGGGTTAGTAAAGCAGGTTGCGTGGAAGCCAACGGATCGGAAAATTCCACCCTAGGCACTGGGTGTGTAGTGCAGTGAGTCACTGCTGTGGTAACCGTGCACGTCCGAACTGAGTGTAGGACGGATACCTTCTAAGTGGCTTTGTGGTTTTCTTTGTGATCTTTGTGGTTCCTATCTTCGTGATCTTTGTGGTTCAACTTTGTGGTTGTCTCTTAAGCAAGTGCAGGCTTATCTTAAGGAGAGACAAGATCTGTGTGGAAATCCTCTTCTGAGCAAACAACTGCTGAAGCAATCCTTCGCTGTGAAATAGAAACGAGCTGCTCTCCGAGAAGTCGTTCTTCACTGTAAGGAATTATCTGTGAGGATTTATACTCTAACATAACGTTGTCTGTGTTCTTTGATAAGTCAGGATTATATTAAGCGACAACGAGCTGTGTGGAATCCATTGAGCAATCAACTGCTGAGCGTGAGCATCATTCTGCTGGAAACGAGAAGACGTCCACTGTGTGAGGAGCTGACCGTTGCCAGGAGTGATCATCTATTGTACGGGATTCTAAATCTCACTTTGTGAGAGGAACATACGCCTAGTGCAAGGGCTCTTTGCACCCATTATTTTATATAGTGGAATCACCTTGTTGGTGGAAAGTGGACGTAGGTCAATTAAGGCCGAACCACTATAAATCACTGTGTCCATTACGATCGCGTAACACTCGTACGAAAACCTACTCGACAAAATCGTAACAGTTACAGTAAGGTATTTCTCATTCTGAGAAACGCTCTGCTGTGATACTGTACGCTTCCGCTTACACCGAGAAAGGGCGAAAAAGTGATAAACACTAATTCACCCCCCTCTTAGTGTACATAAACGATCCAACAATATGGTTATCGTTTCTCTTTGTCCACAAGCTCATTTTGATTCATTGGGAAGTTTGGCTACTCCCAATCCAAAATCTTCTCGATGGAGGCAAAATGGAACAGTAAATAAATGTCTTTATTTGAATTGGTGTCGATTTAAACGAAGTAGTTGTCGTGTATGCTTGGGCTTTTTGTGGCAATCTTTCTTGACGGAGATTACTAGAAATTATTAATCATTTAAATGTTTAGACATAATTAAAGAATTTGTGGGGTACCCAAAAACAAAATTGGGCCCTACTCTTTTTTACCTCCCCATTCATATAGATACATATTTTTATTTTAGTATCCAACCTATGTATCTTGGATGTCTAAATCGTTTCATTTCATGCTTAAATTATAGGCTTATGAATTAGAGAAAATTTAGTTTTTTTCCTGACTTTTATTTTTATATTAATTTTGATTAATTTTGTATTTTATCGTACGAAAGCCTCTTAATCGACGATTTTCATTTATTGACTAAAAAAATAAAAATGACAAATAATATTGAAATCTTTCATGTGTTTTTTAATTTTAGGATTTTGATGGTAGGTTGAAAGTCGAAGTTGGACGTTAGTTATTGATGTTGTCAAGAATACACATAATCAATGAATACTAGATGATGACTCTATTACTACTGCTACAGGGTGGATTACGAGGGAAGGAATGAGATGTTGGATATTAACTATTATAAGACAAATGTCATACTATATTAAGGTATTGTTTGGTTTTCGCTAGATGAAATTCAAGATTTGTCAAAATCAATATAAAAACAAAAGTCGATAACAAAATCGTATAACAAACTAAGTTAATGGCAAAACAAAAAGTTTACTAGAAAAATTAACAACATAAATGTATATTTTGTCTGAATTATATAAAACTTAAACTTTTATCACTCAATTTCTTCGATCGTCCTCCATTAAAAAGATGACGAAATAAAAAGGAGACCAATCACCACACTTTAGAAATAATAATGATAATAATACTAAATTATGACACCCTATATACTTTGGGAAAATAAATCCGGGCCGGGTGACCTTGGTGCACCACCGGGGCTTTGGAAAAAGACATCACGAGTGGGCCGAGAAGTAGGCCAGGAAACCCACCAGCGGCGCGTTTATGCACGTGGTGGGCTCAAGACTACTAAAAGAAAGGCCTGGAGTCAAGGAACGCGTCCGTCACGTTAGGACCCCCACCACGGCCTCAACCAGCACGTTCGGGTTCGGGTCCAGGCTTAGGTAGTACCATGACCCTTCCTTGCACGCGATGCGTGCCGGGTGGGCCTGGACCGAGGGAAGCGAGCTGGCCCTGTGGTGGATCCTCCGGGGGTAACGATCTCCGTACCCCACAATGTACGACATCTTGATGGGGTTGTCACCAAGGATGTAGTAGACTTGGCGCTTGGCGAGCTGCCAGAGGAGGGCGGGGGAGGCGGAGAACTCGCCACATTCCGGGCATGGTTGAGTAGGTAAATTACTAGTCAGATTAGTAATGTATTAATAATGTACAATTGTCCTAATAGGTACAAAACATTTCATGTTCTAATTAGTACGTTTGTACAAACCTGTACTAGTACATAATTTATACATTGTACTAATTAAGATTATTAATGTATTAGTAATGTACAAAAAAAGTAAATTTGTTTAGAACCAATGTTGTCAAGGCGCTAAGGCGCCACCAAGGCGAGAAGGGCTTCCATAGCCCGAGGCGCTAGGCGAGGCGCTCACTTAGGCGCTAATGAATAAAATAATATATTATAATTGAAATTTCAAATAGAAATGTATTTTATAAACGAAAATATCATTTCAAGATATCATCTCAAGATCCCCATCCACATTAGTTCTTAATAAAAGAAAGAAATAATGGTTCACATCATTCGAGTTATCTGCATCTAAACATCAAATTAGAAACCAAAGTGATCATCATCAATTACAACATTCATCATCCCAATCAACTTCAGTTTCAAGCAAGTTATCATTTCCATCAAAATGAACTGCATCTCTGCGTCATCAGTTTCAAGCAAGTTATCAATACTCCGCGTCGTGTCACTTTTCAATCTTTTTTGAACTGCATCTTCTATCTCAATATCATTATCAATACCTACAGTAGAAAAATCCACAGAGAATGAAGAAGAGTTCGAATTAACACCGATATTCGTCTACAAGCTCTTTGATTCCGTCAATTGCTTACAAAGCTCTTCTTTCACTTCTTCCGGACATTTGCAACATACTTTTGCATTTTTAAATTTCCCGACTTGACGTTGCTTAGCTTGGTGTATTCCTCATTTTGACACATATCCACAAAAACTACATGTCACGGTATTGGGATCTTTGGGATTTTCAAGGAAATTATACTTCCAACCAATATCCCTCTTCGAACTTCTTACTTCGGAAGAGTCCACCATTCTTCAATAAGCTATTACGTATTAACGCACTGCATTATCAAAGCAAGTCAGATTATAAGAAAATTCTGAAAGCTACAAAGACACCACCTTTCATACTACAAGTCAGATTATAAGTCAGATTATAAAAAAGTCAGATTATAAGTCAAATTCCGAAAGCTACAAAGACACCAAGTCAGATTACAGAGAACTTTTACGGAGGGAGGGATTACAAGTCAAATTACACGGTGTAATTTACACCAAGTCAGATTACACCAAGTCAAATTACAAGTCAGATTAAAAAAAAAATCCCACAAAGACACCACCTTTCTCACTAGCCCCCGTACATCGACCAACAACAAGCCTGACCAACAACAAGCCCCCGTACCTTTCTCAAATCCTATATTTCTCAAATCCACCTTTCTCAAATCCTACATCGACCAACAACAAGCCCCCATACCTGCCCAACAACACACTGCGGTAACATCGACCAACAACAAGCCCCCATACCTGCCCAACAACATACTGCGGTAACATCGACCAACAATCAAGCCCCCGTACCTGCCCAACACTCAAACTCCCAGCTCCAAAGCCCCCGTACCTGCCCAATCGTCTCGCCGGATAAGAGCTGGCGAAGCCTAGAAGGAGGCGGGACCTCACAGCAGCCCGCCGTAGGTTGTCCGAAGATCACAGCCGCCCGCCGTAGGAGAATGAGGAGGAGAAGAAGGAGAAGAGGAAGGAGGAGGAGGAGAAGAGGAGGAGAAGAAGAGGAAGAGGAACCTGCGGGTAGGGTAGAGACGTTGGGAGGGATGGCTGAAAATTGGGCTGGGCTGAAGATTGGGCTGGGCTTAATCGGGCTGGGCTAAAAATCGGGCTGAACGCCTAGGCGATAGCCCGGGCGCCCGAGCGCCTCCGCAAGGCGCTACCGAGGCGAGCGCCTTCTGCATGGCGCCGGCCTAGCCCTAAAAAAGCGAGGTGGCTGCGCCTCGCCTTGCCCGAGCGCCTAGGCGAGCGAGGCGCGGCGCCTTGACGACATTGTTTAGAACATTTGTACTAAATTTGTTAGTACATTACTAATATGTACAAAGCCTAATTCAGAGCCTAACTCCTAACCTGTCGTGGCTGTGATTTTACCATTTTGCACCTTCACCCCACCCAGTTGTTCCCCCGCTTCCTTGGAGACTTTCTCCCAAAGTTGGCCACTCCAGTCGAGTACGGTTACTCATCCAAGCCTGTGAATGAGGCTAATCGTGGTGACGACGAAAGGGGAATATCAAAGTCGGTAAAGGGCACTATCCAAGTCAGCGAAAGGGGACTAACTAAGCAAATTATCGTAGTACATGTCAAACTAATATGCATAATAGGTTCTCCGGAGTGATCATGAAGTCGGCGACGATCATCAAGGGGACTACCCAAGTCGCACATTACAGACTGTTCTACGCAAAAGTATATACAGGAGCACACTTAAGTTATGAACAGTAACTTGGATGCGATATTTTGCTGGGGCTTCGAACAAAAAAACTCATTGGCAGTCCACGGTTACCCCTGCCCTTCAAAAGAAAACTGCTTCTGGCACCCACAGCCCCCCTTTTTTACATGTCCGAGAATAGGTTCCTCGGGTAGTTCTAAGTAGACATACAAAGCAGATGAGTTAGGAGCGGACAACAGGTCACTGAAAGGTTGTTAGAGCTTTTTAGATGAACACGTACCAGAACAATTGCACTTGTCATTGCGTTTAGCTTCTTGAAGAAATGGATGCTCCCCTCCTCGAGTCGCCATAGGATGAAGGCGCCGCCACGCCAAGAATTCACAACGTGGTGGTTACTGAAGGGAAAATGCTCACATATGCTGGATGCGTTGCTGAGTGCGGAGGACGGGGGATTAACGACCAATGTCATGCACGCCTTCTGGACGACGAAGAGTTCCAATGCAGCGTTTACGAAGGAGTAGTTATTATGGTAGATTGAGCAGTTCCAGATAAGGATGGACATTTCGTTGTGCATCTACATATCTAGGATGCCCTTTGCCACCGCCAGGTCCACGATGCCTCTTGTATCCTAACAGCAGCTCTCACACTAGAGTGTTTTCGTAAACCTCTAGCTTCACACGCATCTGGAAGATTTTGTTATCAGATAACATTGTTGCTAGACGAAGGGATGGCCTGTGTGCCTGCATGAGTATTTTATTCGTGCCCGAATGGAGAAGGTGGAGTGTCGGCAGGTTCATGACCCACACGCTGCATAATGGCATCACAGTTGGTTTCGTTGAGTGGCGGTTCTGTTTACAACATTTGAAGTATTAAAGTACGCAGATCGCAGACCCAATGTCTATCAGGATGCTAAGCCTCTAAGTTGTTGGGCAGACGCACGTCAAAAGTAACGTTGTAGGTCGAGGGGTCTAGCGAGGTGCGAGTTCCATACCATATCTCCACCATCACCCAACAGGCTATTTCACAAGGAATGGGTCGGATAGAGCTTACTTGAAGGTGGTAGTTGGTGATAGTGGGGTGCCGTTCGCCATGAAACCCTGAAGGAGCTGGTGCATCGTCGTTTAGGAGTGGAAATGGAGAAGGGGCAGAGGTAAATTCAATTGAAGAATTGATCCATTCCTGTAATTAATGTGATGAGGAGGGAATTGGTTCTCGATCACGTCCAAATGACTGAGGTTGGTGGGATTATCGACGGCAAGCGGAAGATCGGTGGTTGAAGTTATTAATTGAACACCTCTTTACTCACATTGCGTCCCCAGACTCCAAAATGCAATCTGGAAGAGGATCTAGTTTAATATTACGGGCTGGTTTAATAATGAGGAATTGATTTAATAATCCCCAGAATCCCGTGCAATATGGCAGGGGAGATCGTTTTGTTCACACTCTGGTGCAAGCGAGCTAGGAAGGGGAGGGCAAGAAGTTACCATGTCGTAGCCGTCCCACACTGATGCGCCGGCGGGGAGTTATACCAGAAATCGGAGAAGAAGATATTGCGCAGAATCAATTGTTGTCAAGGACTTGAGGAATCCGGTTCAGACCTGTGTGTGAGTATTCTTTGTGTGTTTTTGAAACTATGGAAACTGAAGAAACAACCGAGTGTCTGATGATCGTGTCGGGAATGTCGAAGAAGCAGCTGATGGAAATGACTTTTGGTTCGGCAGATAAGGTGGGGCAACTTATAACTCTATGGAAATAGAGTTAAGGAATCATGTTTAAACTTGATTTTGGTTAGTTTTAGGCGTTTTAATCGTTTAATTGTTAGGTATTTTGGTTTTTTTAATGTCTCCTCACTTCCATAGACTTTGTTGGTAGTTTAAATAAGAGGAAGAAGAGTTGGAGATGGAAGGAAGAGCCATGAAGAAGATGCGGATCTGACCAATGCAGCTGCAGAGATGGGTCGGATACTGGACAGAGAAGCTGGTGCAGGTGCACCAAATTTCTGTGCAATTGCACGGGACACCAATAATCTTTTATTTCTAGTTTTTTTTAGATTTGTAGGGTTATTTATAGGACATATATAAGACTTTTTTTCAATCTTTTTGAGGGGGGATTCGACCTAAGAGGCTATTGGAGACAAGAGCCGAAGACGGAGGCGATTCCACCTACTTTACTTTTCTTAGTTTTCTTTATGCCGATTACTTTTGGATTTGATTTTATGTTTTCGTTTTCTTTAGCTATGAACTAATTCGTTTTTCTAGGGATGGAACCTCGTGTTCCTATATGATTCATGAACCTTATTCCTTTATGTGATTTGGATTTTATTGTTTATTTAATCCTGTTATTAATGCATCTTACGGGACTGATCACCCTTTAATATTGATTCGATAACCTAGGGAGACTCGAGAGGGTAGTCTAGGTTAGATCTGAAATTGGATAGCCTAAGAAGTCTATGTATTGGGAAACCGAGCTTTAGTGTGAAGGATATGGACATTCAAACTATATAGGGTTTGAATATAATGGGCCATCACTAGTTCCTTACCTAGGAATAGAGTAGGGAATTCGATACATGATGGTACGTTTCCGGATGTTCGGGAGGACTATGGGGAGAGTCTAGCAACCTATGTTAGCAATTGTAATAATTTGGTAGCATTAGGAAGAAGGGGATCAGATGCATAGGACGCGAGGGGAAGTCAAATGTCCTAGATATTATTAATACTGGTAAACTTTAGTTGTTTTCTTTAATTTCTTGCTTTTAAATAAATCAACTTTCTTTCTGCTTGACCTCGACTGATTGCCGAGAACGACGCTAGGAGTGGTTTTGTCAGCACAATTCTCTGTGGAATGACCCTTACCTGCCCTTACTATTCTAGTTAGGTCGAAATAGAAATTTATTTCTGTTGCATTAACGACGAGCATCAGAAACTTTTCAGGATGTACGGGTTAGTTCACGGCTTCTCTACGAGAGAAAATGACCAGCGACATCGGCAAAATGGCCAGTGTGTAATGGCATAGTTGGGTTTGTTCGCGCGAAGCCCATCCGAGGCGTAGATCCGATGTAGTCATACCCTCGCGAATGACAACATTCATGAGGTTGGGTTGCCCTCGTGAGGTTAGAACCAGAGTGGACTATAATGGTTTATGGTGTATCACATTAGCGAATTTATATCACAATCATGAGTTGGTGCCTGGCCCTCTATCATGTTTCATGTGCGAACGTTGCATAGTGACGGATGAGGAAATGACAGTCGTGAAACGAATGTTAAGAATGGGTTTTAGGCAATGTGAAATACTGCAGCTACTGGTTTACGCTTCCGGACAGCATGATCGTGTCAGCTTCTTAATGAAAGACATGAACAACCGCAAGCTCAAGGATGAACGGACTGGTAGTTGCTCGTTGTTTGATGCTGGATATGCTTATCTACTGTCTAGACAACCTTCCGATCAAGGCATGTCATTGGTGACAACCATTGAGGACGACAAAGTGGTCCGAATGTACTAGTCTGACACCAAATCCAAGTTGGATTACGGAGCATTCAGTGATGTCGTCGCTTTAGATTCAACCTTCAAGACCAATGCATAGGTATGCAAATGGTAGTCATCATCGGCGTCAACCACCGTCATCATACCATTGTATTCGGGGCCGCCTTAATGGTTTCTGAGACAGCGGAGGATTACAAGTGTTGTTAAGCACTCATGCGTAAGTTATAGGATCAAAAGTATCGATCAGCGTGGTCATCGATGCCGATTGGGCGATGATCGCTGCCGTACGAGAAACATGGCCAACTACAAGACACCGTCTCTGCCTTTGGCATATGAGTTGTAATATTATCCGTAGTACACATGATTCGGCGTTGAGACAGACCATCTCTTCCTTCATGTACAACGCAAAGGCCAGCGATGAGGTGGAGCAGGGGTGGGACGAGTTGCTGAAAAATACTTGCGTAGTTAATATTCGATGGCTCAATCAACTATATGAGAGTAGACATATGAGATGGATGACATATTGTCAAGGTCATTTTTGGGCTGAGCTAAGGAGCACGCACTTCTGTGAGCGGATGCACGCGTTCATGAAGGGATACTTGAACACAAAACACAAAGTTCACAAATTCTTACATCATTACGAACGGGCCGTGATAGATTTACGACATAAAGAAAACATGGCGGATTACAATTCCGTAACCAAATCATATCAGTTGTGCACTATGTAACGTAGCCTTGAAGCGGACGCAAGTCGGATCAAGACTCTTACCTCATTTCATAAGGTACAATTGCAGATCCAAAGGGAAACATTGTTTTTTGTCGAATGGCATGCCGTATGGCTTGCCTTGTGCTAGGGGTGACAATAAAATTTGATAACCCGATAATTCAAACCGAATCGAACCGAACCAAACCGATAATTTCGGATTTTTTGTTTTTTGATTTTATTGATTTGGTTTTAATATTTTAATTTCGATTCGGTTTTTTCGGTTTTTCCTATTATAGTTTAATAGGTTTGGTTTGACCCGAAAAACCTAATAACCAGGGTTATTTTTGTCATTGTAAGTAATGACTATACAAGGGAAAAAAACCCTACTTTTTTTCATCCCTTCCTTTCAAATTCTTGTCATTGTAAGATATTGTCGCACAAGCCCACGTGAATTTGGTGTGTTAAACTGGGCTGAAATTTCAAAGTTACATGAAATTAGACCTTTTGTAATTACCATTCTTTGTTTTTAAATCTGGAAACTATTATATGTCAAAATTTTTGAACTTCAGAATTGTAAGTCAAAATTTTTATGAAGTGATTTATGTTTTATGACTTTATCGGGTCCCGAACCGAACCGAACCCAAAAAATCGGTTCGGTTTTGAAAAAATTATTTTGGTTCGGGTTAAAGGTTTGGGTCGAAAGTTATGAACCCGATAACAATGGTTCGGGTACAAAATATACACAACCCGATCCGAACCGGATCATTTACAGCCCTACCTTGTGCGCATATTTTTCACATTATGAAGGTCGAAGGCATGAAGTGTATCTTACAACCTCTCGTGCTGCATCGTTGGACCAAAGGAGCCAAAGTAATAGATTTTTCGGTAGCCGGCATCGACGCGTACGACATCAATGCTGAAGAATTCCGACAAGGTATACTAACGAGACTTGTCGTCGTTTATGTTTTCTTGGAGGAAAAAGTGAAGCCGCGTACGAGCATGTTCGCCGTTCCATCCAAGAATTGACAGTCTCTATAGAAAATACAGAGGTGGCTGAACGAAAAGCTTTGCCATTTGGTGATATCAAGTATAAACGCAAGAAAGTGCATTTGAGGGGTTAATCAGTGCCCAATATTTCAAGGGTACACCAATCTGATATATGCAATCTGGAACAGGGGCAATTCAATACAATTTCAGAAATGACTTCAAATGAAACACAAAGACATGTCAGACAGAGAGATGTCCGTGTTTGGCCAACTGAACATATAAACCTAGGTATTTACATTTGTGTCTTGAGTGGCACATTAGCTGTCTTCCGTTGTGCACAAAAACTACTGTGAACTATATGCAGGCAGAACTATTTTGGTAAAGCGGCAGAATAAAAAATATAAGACCTTAGTTGGTTAGTTAGTGTTTCAGTCAACCGTTAGACGATGGCACGATGACGGTGGGTTTTTCCTTAGCGACACGAACCCTCTTTTTTCGGCCCTCGTTCATCTTGGTCATAACAATCTTCTTCACTCCGTTTCTTTGCCATTTTATGAGGCTAACCGTCAAACAAAACATGTCCAACGGGCTCACACGCTGCGAGGCACAATAACAAGGGAAGCATCAGATACATATATAACAAATTCACATACAAAAAAAGGCATTTGTATGCTGTATTAACTCACCATGTCCCTCGGATGGGTCCAACATAGACATAAAATTCATTAAAAAAATTCTACAATCGGCACTATGCAATGAAAAAGGAAAAGGCCGATGTTTGTCATTAGAATTTAATGATATCATATCTAGATTTAGAGATATAAGATAACTTACTCCTTACCCAACACGAACTGCTTTGGTACCTTCATAGGGCAGCGAATGGGCCATGTCTGGTATGGTGCTCGCACTTGAACGTGCATAATTCTCTTCCAAAATTACTCTGACATGCGTCAACACGTGCATATGCAGGTCCATTCTCCCGTGTAAATTCGATGATCCATGATGCATCGTGTCCAAGAGCAGGATTTCACCTTTGGTAAAGTTAACTACCTGTAGGGTCCAATGTGACTCCAAAACACACAGGTATGTATATCTGTAAAAGATAAGATAAGCCACTTATAGATAAGAAAATATGAATTTCGAAAGAAAAAAATCATATAAGTTGCCAATTTGACGCGGTCGTTGGTTCCGATATTGGACTTGCACAATTTGAGTAGATTTTTGCGAGCGTCTAATGTGATCACCGGCATCGTTGAGGCTCTATAATTACAGGCTACCGGGTTCTGCCAATGATGGATAGTTTAAGTTAGTTTTAGGGTGTCATTAGTAACGGATAATTTCTTTGTGACGTTCAGTTACGAGGTATTGACATACCCCAACCAACTTGTGAGATACCAGCGTGCACGATCATCATCTGATTGGATGCTATTCAGCATCAAGCTGAGGAAGTCAGTGATCTACAATAGATATCGTCGCGATTTCATGAGGCACGGTGCAATGACTAACTACACAACTTAATTGTTTCCAGTATCCTTACGTCTTGTATCCACCTATTTGGTTTGAGAGACGGCATTCCACGCCTTGAAATGCTAATGAAAGCCCCCAAACAAAACAGTTCGCTCCAATAAAAAAATTCATAGCAGATATAGTCACAGCACAATGGCATTTTCATTCCTTAGAGTTTCGAGGACATAATAACGAACAATAAGGAACAAGGAAATCCCACCTGGGATCGAGAAGTTCACTCCAAGCATAGGACAATACATTCCAAACGGCCACTATAAAAGATTTCAGCTCACTTAACTCAACATCTTCCGGAATGAGGTTATCAATGTCCTATAAATTAACATAGTCAGGATGGTTGAGAAGACTAGTTGGTACAAATTCAACCATTCTATAGCGACGTCTACAACCTACAGTTAAAGGGTGATCTTATACCTCCGGTATGGAAACACGCTTCATTTTCGACCGCCAGAGGACTGCCTTATCCACCACTAAGGGAGAGGTCGTTTACACGGACGGCTTCCTTGCTGAGGCATGACGGGTCTGAATCTTTTGGGTGGATTAGGAGCACAAAAAGCAAGGTCAACAGCAAGATGCATGCCTGCGACCATGATTCCCACGTCGCCATGCTGCTCGGAGCGACCAAGTTGTTGCAGGACAGAAAGGATCAGATCAAGGTGCTCTTTGACAGGGAGACTGCTTTTGATTTTCCTAGAAAGTATACTTCGTTTCCCTCATGTGGGAATTAACTCATGCTTGAAGGCTCAAAAGTCCGTCATTGAGGATTGCTCTAATTTGCTTGTATGATTTTGTTTCTTTTCTAGTAAGGATATAGTACAAAGCACATGTATCCAAATGAGTAATGGGATGGATTTGATGTGAAAGTATGGACATGGTACCGGAATCGGTACCAGAACCTGCGGGATAGTTATTGGGTGGTTCTTTAAGCCACATGGTACGTTCTAGGTTCTAAAAATAAGGAACCGACCATTACAGGGTGGGTTCTAGGTTTCACGTCCGGAACCTACCCACCCTGGAACCTGCTCACCCCTAATCCCATCACACACACAACACAGTCTCCAATTATTCTAGTCCCAAGCAAAGACCAAGCAAACATTTAATAATATGGCAGGAAAAGATCTAATCAAAAAACCAAATGCAAATCACCGGGGCAGGGAGTTAAGTGGGTTTACCTCGGAAATGAGGACATTCATTCCAGCATGGTTGTTATTCTAACCGAATTCATTTATGGTGTCTACGACATGCAAGACAACCCGTACTCCCTCCTCTTGGAGGCCTTGTGCAACCACACCGCCCCCCACAACAGCTCATCCTAATAACCAGATTGTCACAATCACAAACCGCACAATTGATACAACCAAAGGATTCGTTACCAAGGGGATTCCCTGACCTGGTAGCCATTGACGTCACAGTAGAAGGGGCACACGACCTGGCTCAGGTTGTCGCTATATGTTCCCCTATACCGATTTGCGAACGCGAATACCTTCAACACACGAAACAACATAATAAGCAGTTACGCCTTGCTGTAATTTTGGAAGCCACCACAATACAAAGGTCGTTTGTCCTAGTACGCAAAAACTGTCCCAGTACGCCCAAAATCAACCGCAAAGCTAGCACCAGAGACCACATGTCACTTTTATATATCCCTACAATCAAATTTTATAACTGTCAATGGTTTTAAGAAAAACCCAACAAGCGATCAGTCATTCTTCTTACTGACAACCTACGGAAACGAAGCACTGCTGATTTATACCGTAATTGTGATAAGGAAACGTTAATTAAGAGAGTACATCAAAAACCGGGAAGTCCCCACAATCTAAGGAGGGCCAAAAGCAATCTATCACAAACCAACAAACAAATCCCAGACAAAATTCTCGCCATTTTTATACTGGTAAAAGCTCGGGCAGTGTGCCATTGAACAAGAAAAAGAAAAATGTGAAACAAACAAAGAAGGAAACGAAGGGTAGCAAATGAATTCTCTTTTCAGAGTCACACCTCACCACCTGTTTCTCCTGACACTTATCACATTTTTCTTTTCATAGTGAAATGGGTGAATAGTAGCCCACCAAAACGAAATAGAAATCAGAAAAAGGGTAATGGGGAAAATGTTGCTACCCTTGTTGTTATCCTAACGACGCGGTTGAGGAGAAATCTCGAGTAAACTAGGTCGCGGGACTGGAACACAATGGAGGCTGCGGCAGTTTCCCCAGCAACACGAACATGTCCTCCGGGCGCTCACAACAGTTATTGTTAGAATTAATCTGTTGTAACAGTTGAGGATTATCGCTTGAGAGATGAATGGCCGAGGGGGTTAATGCTAGGTGAGTTAAAGACTAGGAGTTAATAGGGGAATCCCAATAGTTAATCTGTTTTATTTTACTTATGTATAAATTTGTATTGTGAATGAAGGTTAATTTGTGTGTTTAAAAAATCTTCTCTTTTGTGTGTTGTTCGTGGTCCAACTGACCGGTGATCAGTTCTTGCAAAAGATCAAGTTCGGTTGCAACACGTGGTATCAGAACCAGTAAGGTGGACTGTTACTGATCTTGTATGGCGACAACTCCCCGCACCAGAGGGACCTCATAGTGCAAGATGGCAGTGGCACATCGCGTGTGGTGAAGGAGATAGGCGACTTAATTGTGTACCCATCATTGACGCGCACGAACTACTATGAATGGGCTCTTGTGATGCAAGTCAATTTGGAGACACAGGGACTCTAGGATGCCATCGAGACCAAGGAGGTCGATTGGCGTGATGACAGACTCGCTCTGGCTGCAATCCTTCGTGTCGTTCCGACCGAGATGCTCTTGATCCTCGCCGTGAAAGAGACCACCAAGGATACGTGGGAGGCGGTAAAGACGATGCGGATGGGTGTCGCTCGGGTCCAGGTGGCGAATGCCCAGAAATTGTTGAAGGAGTTCGAGAACATTGCCTTCAAGGAGGGTGAGGGCGTCGATGATTTCGCTATGCGAATTTCCAGCCTCGCTAGTAACATCTGTGCGCTCGGCGAATCGCTGGAGGAGATCCGTGTCGTGAAGAAATTTCTTCACGTTGTGCCATCTCGGTACTCCAGATCGCTCTTTCGATTGAAACCTTGGTCGATCTGAGCACGATGACAATCGAGGAGTTGGTCGGGCGGTTGCGTGCTGCGGAGGATCGTTTTGACAGTGGCGGCAACGTCCATGACAAAGCTGGGTGGCTGCTTCTCGCTGAGGAGGAGTGGCTTGCCAAGTGGAAGCATCGGCAGCAAGGTGATTCTTCATCAAACAGTGAGAAGGCCAGCGTTCAGGCTCACGGGAAGAACAAGGGTGGCTCTCGGAACGATGGTCGTAGCACCACCGAAAAGTTGACTTCTGAAGGAACTCCTCGATGAAAGGCAAAGTGCCGCAACTACGGCGTTTATGGCCATTGGCCAAGGAGTGTCTGAAGCCACGGCGTGAGCGGCGCGAGGAAGCTCATCTCGCTAAAGCTGATGTCGAGCAGCCCACGCTTGTTCTTAATGAGGACCGCGTGTTCCCGGTGGAGTGCGACGACGACACATGGTATCTCGACACTAGAGCTACAAATCACATGACTGGGTGTAGAGCAGCTCCCGCAACCCTCAATGAAACTGTCTGTGGTTCAGTGCGTTTCGGCGATGGCTCAACTGTGGATATTTGTGGGCTTGGTACCGTGATGATGGCCTGCAAGAACAACGAGCAAAAAATCTTTACCGAAGTATATTACATTCCACGTTTGAGCACTAACATCATAAGTCTTGGACAGTTGGAGAAGGAGGATGCAAGATTGTCATCGACGATGGCGTGCTGTGTGTGTACGATCGTGAGCGTGCATTGCTGGCCCGCACGGCGTGCGCCAAGAACAGGCTGTATACATTGAAGCTAAACTTGAGTGCGCCGGTGTGTCTACTGTCCATGATCAGTGACGTGGCGTGGTTGTGGCATGCTCGATTTGGGCACCTCAACTTTCAATCGCTCCGTGATCTCGGGATCAAGCAGATGGTGGAAGGCATGCCTGTGATTGAGCGTGGGGAGCAGTTTTGTGATGGTTGTGCTCTTGAAAAGCAGCACGCACTCTGTTCCTGCAAACCACATCATACAGAGCGGAGCGGGGTCTCAAACTGTTCCACGACGATTTGTGCAGTCAAATCTTGCCACCGACACCAGGGGGACGAAAGTACTTCCTGTTGATTGTCGATGATCATAGTCGATTCATGTGGCTAGAGCTGCTGGAGTCCAAAGACGAGGCGTTTAAGTATTTTAAAGGGATCAAGGTAGGCATGGAGAATGAGCTGGGTGGCCGGCTTAAGGCTTCTCGTTCAGATCGTGGTGGTAAGTTCAATTCTACCCAGTTTCGCGACTACTGCGACAAGAACGGCATCAAACACTTCACAACCACGCCCTATTCGCCTCAACAGCATGGTGTTGTTGAGAGGCGAAACCAAACTGCGGTGGAGATGGCGCGTTATCTACTTAAGTCTATGCAAGTACCAGCATAATTTTGAGGCGAGGCGGTGAAGACTACCGTGTACATCCTTAATAGCTCGCCGACGAGGAGCCATGACGGTAAAACTCCATATGAGGCTTGGTACAACCGAAAGCCCGGCGTCCGGCATCTGCGTACATTCGAATGCGTATTGTACGTGAAAAGAGTCGGCCAGGCATGATGAAGCTGGCGGACAGATCGGTTCCGGGCATGTTCCTCGGCTACGAACCCGGAGCGAAGGCATACAGGGTATACGATCTGGTGGGGAAGAAGTTAATGATCACCCGAGATGTCGTTTTCAATGAGCGGAAGGTATGGAACTGGGCGAAAGGCGGCGATGGTGAATACGGGAGTGCGGCGACGACTTTCACCGTGGAGTACATTACCACTATTGATAGTCCGACAATAGATAATGAGATTGATGATCGCCCGACCACGGATTTCGAAACTCGCAGATGCCCGCAACGCCGATTTCAGTGGCTGCCCCACACTAGGCATCACCAATTTTTGCTGCGGAGGGTTCGATGCAAGTTCTAGTTGCTACACCATCGAATCCTCCCGACGTACAGTGGGCAACTCCACCAACTGAGGGCGCCATCGATTCAGATGGTGTGATGCTTAGGATCCACACGATCTCGAACATCATCGACACCACAGAGGAGGTCGACGACTTCAAGTACAACGGGCTTTGTCTACTAGCTGCTGAGGAGCCAAACAAAGTCGAGCAAGCATTATCTGGAGATTGTTGGCTACAGGCTATGGAGGTGGAACAGGAGGCGATTCAGGAGAACAACACTTGGGAGCTTACAACGTTGCCGCCGCAACATCGAGCCATAGGGCTAAAATGAGTTTTTAAAGTCAAGAAGGACCTGGTGGGAAACATTGTCAAGCACAAAGCTCGCTTAGTTGCGAAAGGATATGCTCACTGCCAGGGGGTGGATTTCGACGAGGTGTTTGCTCCAGTAGCGCGCATGGAAACGGTGCGACTGTTGATTGCGCTCGCCGCACACGGCGGGTGGGAGGCTCATCACAGGATGTGAAATATGCATTCTTGAATGGTGATCTCGCTGAGGATGTCTACGTGCATCAGCTTCGAGGTTTCATCGTCGGCAATGGTGATAAGCAAGTGCGCAAGCTTCGCAAGGCACTCTATGGGCTGAGGCAGGCGCCACGGGCGTGGAATGCAAGGCTGGACAAGGAGTTGATTGCGCTCGGATTCAAACGGAGCAAGTTAGAACACGCGGTTTACAAAAGAGGGAATCAACACTCTTTCTTGCTAGTTGGCGTGTACGTTGACGATTTGATTATCTCCGGACCAGACATCTACGGCATTGTTGATTTCAAGCATACGATGATGCAACGCTTCAACATGTGTGACCTCGGGCTTCTAAGTTACTATTTGGGCATCGAGGTGAAACAAAGAAAACGTGAGATCACACTATGCCAGAGTTCATACGCGGCTAAGATCCTTGAGTCGGCGGGGATGAGTGATTGCAACCCCTATCAAACCCCCATAGAGAACCGGCTAAAATTGAGCAAAAATGAATGTGGTATGATTGTGAACGCCACGATATATAGGAGCGTCGTCGGCAGTTTATGGTACATTGTTAACACCAGACCCGATCTCGCTTATTCTGTGGGCACAGTTAGTAGATACCTGGAAGCGCCCGGAGCACAATATTGGGCGGCAGTGAAACACATACTATGGTACCTGAGTGGGACAATTGGATATGGATGCAGCTACCAGAAGGCAACTAGTCTACAACCTACGCTTATTGGGTTCAATGATAGCGATTCGCCAGTGATGTTGATGATCGAAGGAGTACGACGGGCGCCGCATTCTTTCTCGGGTCGAGTCTTGTCTCATGAATGTCACAGAAGCAAAAGGTTGTGGCACTCTCATCCTGTGAAGCGGAGTACATTGTGGCAGCGATGGCGATGGCGGCATGTCAGGGAGTGTGGCTGAGTCATTTATTAGGTGAAATGATAGCGCAAGTACCGATTCAGGTGAAGCTGTTAGTGGACAACAAGTCTGCGATAGCACTGAGCAAGAACCCGGTGCACCATGATAGAAGTAAGTACATTGATACAAAATTTCATTTCATTCGGGAGTGCATCGATGATGGAAAGGTGAAGGTCGAACACATCGGTGCTGATGGGCAACTGGCCGACATTCTCACAAAGGCACTCGGGTCGAGATGAGACAGAAGCTTGGAATAGTTCGGGTACAACGGGATTAGGGGGTGATTTGTTACAACTAATCCGTTGTAACGGCCGAGTATTATTGCTTGAGAGATGAATGGCCGAGGGGGTTAATGTTCGGTGAGTTAATGGCTGGGAATTAATAGGGGAATCCCAATAGTTAATCGGTTCCTTCTATATAAATTTGTATTGTGAATGAAGGTTAATTTGTGTGTTCAAAAAATTTTCTCTTTTGTTTGTTGTTCGTGATCCGACTGGCCGGTGATCAGTTCTTGCCGAAGATCAAGTTCGGTTGCAGTAGTTATGGTCGGAGTACGGATCACCCACCTGGACGAACACCAACCCAGGGATGGAAGTCGCCTTGAGGAGGTAGTCCGCCCCCCACCTCACCGCCTTCACCGCGTTTGGGAGATCCGACCCCATTGTCCGTCCGAAGTCGATAATGCTCCAGGAGAGCAGCGTCGTTGTGAAGGCCATGGGGAAGCCGAACATAACATTATCCCCTGCATCGTAGTATCCTCCAGTCAAGTCCAGCTGCCATTACATTTACATAAACGGTGTCATGCCATCCCCTCTCAACCGAAAAAGAAAGAAAGAAACGACAATGTAGGTCGGTTAGGCTCACCCTGGCAGATGCCTCATCATGGAGAGCAGAAGCGCTGTGCCAACAGAGACGTTGGTCGGTTGGGAGCCTGCTGGAGCGCTGGCCCTCGAAGAAGAGGATATTAGCAGCGTGGGGATTGGGCGAATCATCAGCATTGGCGCCATTTTTTTTCTTTCTAGGTGCATTGTTTGATCGGGGAGGACAACAGAGAAAAGGTTGTAAGAATGAATGGGAGTGAATTGAAGGGCGTGTCATTGGTTATCATGCATAGCCTTTAAATACGGTAGTTGGTTATCGTATGGTCACGTTATTTTTTTATTCATTTATTTATGCTTTTGTTTTAGCGAAAGGCAATTAAATACGACCACGTGGAGACATCGGCGGCCCCTCAAATGATAATTGGCTTCATCTGGCCCGACCGGTTCGAACCGATGTTCACGGGGGTGGGGGAATAGAAGGCAGTGGGCACTGCGGAAGAGTCGAAAAGGGGAGGATAATGATGAGGTCACGTGATCATCCGCCCAATCCTCCAATGGTCTCAATTGTCTTAACCCAATGCAAGAAGGATGGTTTGACCGCCCCAGTATGATTTAGTGGGGTCGTGAGAGAAAAAACACAGTCCCGAATGTTCCAAAGTAAGTTAAACGGAATACGAGATATCACATAATTGCTTATTTTATTCCTTTCGATTTTAGCTTTCGAGCTTGGGGAAGTTTCCAAATCATATGAGTCGGGATTGGTGGGGTTGGATAAATCAGAGGATGAGACGTGGTAGAACGGGTTCGAGGAGGTCGGGGACGGCCGCAGTTACGTGGAGACTGTGACTAGCATCACACCAATCATTCGACATTGCAAGATCACACCCTCGGACTGTGAATTCGTGTCTGTTTAGCATTAAAAATTCTGGATCACAGATCTCGGTACCATCTGTAGATCAACGGTCTAGAATGCGGGTTTAAAGCGCATGAGGCCCTTTAGAGATAGCTGTGAACAGTTACCGAGCGACAAGACTACCGGGCGATGAGGGTTACCAAGTGAAGAAAAGTTGATCAAATGATAATCAACTGGGCGAGCGAGGAAACTCTGCAGCGAAGGGTAATGGGTGATACAATCGATTAGTGGCTTGTCATGGAAAGATATGGACTCGTAATATATGTACAATATTTTATTTTCGTATTTACGTAGGGCTAGCATAGCATAAATAGTTGTTCTTAGGCATTATACACAGACCTCTCTACAGACGAACATAGTTTTTTTATCTTCAAGCATTCAAGCTGCGATCTTGTTCCTTCGGCTTAAGGGTGTCGTTCTGATGCCTTCCTCCTTCTTTTTTTTATTTCAAATGACGACCACTATTTTAACGAACCTCCAAGTATCAGTTACTCGTATTGTTCAGTGCTCACTTCTGGAGCGAACAATGTCAGAAAATTGCATGCAAGCGCACCCGAGTTCTGGGATGTAACGATAACGACACACGATCGAAGTTCGTTGAATGACTTCCTTATTGTTAAAACAAATTATCAGGGAACAACATAAAAACCTACCCGAGTACACAATTATGTTTCTCAAGTAACCGATAACTAGCATAAAAACTTCTTCTAAATCCAGCGTAACATCAAGAAAAATATCTCGATAATCAGTGCACATAGCAACACAAGGAGGAAGAAGCTAGAAGATAAAATATTGAGTATTGTCGGTAGGATGAGATCGCCTGATAGGAATCTCCAATTGCAAAATCCACTATTCATATTAACGATCTTCAAGTAAGGAATAATCCCCCGAAGTTTCATAACGATTGAAAAGTGAAATTTGCGATAAAACCAGATTTAGTGGACAATACACAAGCTGGAATGGAGCAGCAACGTAATTTGGGGTCATTCTTTCTTCGCTTCTGTTTTACTGCGGCTACCCTTGGCTTGCTTTTATCCGCTCCTTCAAAATATGAATGAAACCTAGATATCCCATGTTTGAGATGGTGAGCTTCGGGCTTGGACAATAATCATCTGATGGGCTCGAGCTGCTATCGCATAGAAGAGAGGAAGTTAAAAAATTTAACGATATATTCTGCTAATATGTTGGGTCATCAAGCCCACGTGGGGCAAGCCCAAAGAAATAAAACAAAGGGGCGTGGGATTATAATCCCACCGTAAAGACGAAGAAAAACAAAATTGGGGACATCAATCCCAAGATCAGACAACAAGATCAAAAAGAGGAGGGGAGAGAGAAAGAGGAGGAGGAAAAAGAAGAAAAAAAAAGAGAAAGAAGAATACGGTGTTGATCAAGCTTAATTTGAGTCCGTTTTCAACGAAACTTCATTATATTAATTCTTATGACGAGCTCTTCGTGTTAATGGTTGAGTTGCTGTGAGATGTCATCATATTCTTCTTTGGGTTTAGTGACGCTCTCGGAGGAGGACTTTTTTCTTTGCTTCTTGGGGTCTTTGGTTGTAATCCATCCTAGTGTGGTGATAGTTAACGTTGGAGTGAGCCGAGATTAAGTTTCTCGATGGAGATACTCTAGTTTGACTAGAGAAGAAAGACTTGTCGGGTAACCTATTATTATTAAAAGTGAAAAGCTGGGCAGAGTTCGGTGCCGTGGTTTTTCCTCTCACATCGAGAGGTTTTTCACTTAAAAATCGCGGTGTCTCTTTTATCTTTTTTTGCGACTGATATTACTTGCGGTTAGTTGGTATTCGGAGAACGTTGAAATATATGTCTATTGGAGTTGGTATTGTGGTGCTGATTGTTGTAATATAGTGGACGTGCTGTTTGTTTTCCTTTGATCAACACAGGTTTGAGATAGATTAAAAAAAAATTTACAAGTGGATATTATATAAGTGGCCAATGGCCGGACTCGAACTCGGACCCCTCGTAACTGGTGGGTCCTCGGACTCAACCGGATACGCGTTATATGATTGTCGACTCATGATAGGTTGGTCGGCCCGTTCGTTCGGTAATCTTGCGACATATTTTTCAATACATTTTGATATTCCAGTTCCAAAATGTTAGAATCAACGCGACCCCTTAGAAAATATTACTAAACAAATATACCAACTATACATTTATTTTGTATCGGCAGCTTTAAATATTATTGAATAAATAAGTAACTTTATATTTGATTATCATTTACTTTGCGCCTTAGAACATATAAGACAAAATCATGCAACTATATCTTGATATTGCAAACATACGTCGTAGTTTTAGAGCATAAAATTAATTAAATGGATTACATGAATTTTTAAAAGTGTAGTATTTTGGATATCACGAACAAACTTATGCTCATGAGCATAGTGTAGATATAAATGGTAAAATAAAAAATATTAAAAACCAATTAAATAAGTTATATGAAGATTATAGGGTTCGTAATAATTGACTAATCCTGTGAGTTTTCATGATAGATATAGCTGCTCGTCTGGTGGAGGTGGCACAATGAGTACAACTGCTCAACCCTTACCAGTTAACGATGTATTAAAATCGAGCACTTACTTCAAGAAAGAGATTTTTACGAAAGCATCAACAATTTATCCAGACAATTGATAACTAGACATGCATGCATATTCCGATAAGTAAAACAACTTTGATGCTACGTAGTCAACTTAATTTCGTTTCTAAGTGATATTTGTACAAGTTTTTTTTGTACTTTTTATCTTTTTCATTTTAATTTGATAAATTTCGTCCACGGACTTATAGCACACACAAACAAATGTTAAGACAAAATCTGATTCATAACCCATCCACGGATTACAGCATGTCGATTTTACCTGATGAGTCACAACCTGTAAACCCTTTAAGGTTGAATTAACTCATTCGATTTGTATACTTTACAAAACGGTTAACGAGCTGTGCATTATTTTGACTGTAACAGACTTTACCCGGGTCAGGTGCCACCTCTAGGTAATGATCTTTTAAAAAACTTGTACTAATATTTCTCCAAGTGTTGAGATAATATGTTTTTTTTTAATATACAATCGATTTGTTTAGAAAATTTTTGTGATTGACAATAAAATGGAATTTTTCTCCGGTTTATAAGAAAAGAAATTAAATATTGTAATATTATAATAAATATATTGTAGGACATATTAAAAAATAAATATATAGAAAAATATATTTTAAGTATTGCCTAGGATTTATCCGTGGCATACAAAAATTTCTGACATTTTATGAATTTTATTTAAAGGGGATATATAGAAAAAAAACGAGTCTATTTTAAGAAAAAAAAAATATCTAACAAAAAGAGAAGTAGAACAAATGCATAGAAGTAAAAGCATTTGTTAAATTGGGTTGGTTCAGTATTTTGGATAAGAAAAGAGTGCCATGGACTTGTTGGAATTCACAAGTTTTGTTTTTGTTTTTGCTTTTGCCAGATTTAGTTATTCTCTTCAAACTCGTAAAAAAAAACAGATTTATTTTTGGATCAAAACATTGCCTGTAATTAATTAAAGGGTGTCTAATAATGTCGTTTAAGCTTAGCGAGAAAGCCGAGATTAATTACCTATTAATATATAAAACAGTTGCGCCTGAAGCCACTTTGCATTTCTTTTATCAAACCTCAACCCCCAAGACATTCCTACCGCCAAACCTTTGTAGGAATGTCGTCCCACACCAGGTCTCCTTCGACGTTGTCGTTCGGCTTTGTCGTGACGCTCCTGGTCGTCATCCCGACCCTTGCGTCGGCCGAATGGATCCTCCCTAAGAAGGGCAGCGTCAACCTCGATGGCTTCCTGGTCGTGGCATGCGCGCAGACATGGTACCCCGAGGTTTGTTACGACTCCCTCTCCCCGTTCGTCGACGTCACGGAGAAAGCGCCCGGCCACCTCGCCCTGATCGCCCTCGACCAGGCCGTGAAGGAAACCCAGCAGTTCATTGCTCGCCTTCCTAGCCTGTCCGACAGCCTCTCTGGACCTGCCAAGATTGCTGTCGACGGCTTCCTCAAGATCGTCACGGATAATGGCGCCAAGATCCAAGGATCGCTGACCAAGTTGCAGAAGGTCGTGGGCGGAAAGCCGGGGGCGAGTTTCGAGGACACCATGGTCGCTATCGAGAAAGATTTGAGGACGTCCGTGTCGACCGTGACGTCGTGGGCGGACAAGCTCGAGGCCGCTGGAAACAGCGAGACGTGCCAGGCGATCAAGTCCCTGAAGTACACGATAACCAATGCTTGGAACCTGGTGGTCTTTTACTTCAATGATGAGACAAGCCCCACGTTCACGTAAATGATGAGGAGGAGACCCTCGCACTTGTCTGTGTTCCGACAGTCCTTGGGTTCAAAATCTGCATGGGAGAAGTTAAAGAAATTTTACTTAAACGAAGAAGATGAACTCCTTTCGTCGAGGGAGGCTTTGTATTTCAATTAGCTTCTTAAACAATGTATGATTAAATAAAAAATTTCAAATTATCAATTCTATCCGTTTCCCTTTTTTTTCGATTTACTTTGAACTTTTCAAAATATCATCACGTTTCTAACATTTAACCGTTATATCAATTATAACCACCGTTAAGCCAATTGTGTGGACGGAATCCTATATGGCGCACATGTGGCCATTAAAACCTTATACCCACCGTTAACTTCTACCAACACTCCCCGATTGAACCCCAGATCAACAAAATCCCCAAAATAAAAAACCCTAACCTCTCCGATTCTCCCCCGATTCAACTCTTCCATGAACCAACCTGATTCTCCCTTCCTTCCTCCACGACCTCCCCGACATCACCAACCTCCCTCTCCAACATCTCCGACGTCCCTCCCCGATACCCCCGTCTTTCCTCCCCGTCCTTCTACCCAGTGGCAGCAGTTCCAGTGGCCTACCCTATAGGGACCAGCCGTTCCACCCACCGGGCCTACCCAGTAGTTCCAATGACCTTCCCTCCTCAACATCCCCAACATCCCCAACGTCCCTCCCCGACACTCCCGTCCTTCCTCAACGATCTCCCCGTTAACTCAACTTCACATCGTTGCCCATTCATCCTTAATCTCCCGGGCTCCCTCCTCGACCTCCCCGATAACCCAACTTCACCTCGTTGCCCATTCCTCCCTGTCTATGAACCACCTCAATTTTATCACTAATAGCAGGCTTAGGAACCCATAAACCAGTAGAAACTTTCAAGGTTTCAATCTTTTTCCTAATCTTTGGACATATCTCATCTTCCCTATCATCAAATAATTTGTACTTGTGGAACATTCTCTCCATCAAAGTTGATCTTATGTCATCCAACATGTCTACAATAGGTTTTGTCCTAGCAACTGCAATATAGCTATTGAAAGTCTCACATAAGTTGTTGTCAGTTGCATCACACTTCACCGATGTATCAAAGAAGACCTGTACATAATACAACAGCTACGTTCAAGGGACAAAAAACTAGGATAGGAGACATCTTGAGCAAATAAGAGTACTCACCTTGCAGAAATGTTCAGGTCCTTGTTTGATAAAGTCCTGAGCTGCTTCAGGAGACAACAGTCTCATGTTGTTCAATGCCTTCTTATAGGCTCTCTCATGAGTGCTTTTCACAGCAGTCCAAAAATATTTCTTAAACAGTTGTCCTCAGTGGTTAATTTTCCAATTGGAATAGACATGTTTTGCACAATTTCTATGGTCAGCCAACGGTGCTAAATCAGCATGTATCAATCCCTGATTCATAAGATCAATTAAAAAGTGAAATGAAGGCAGTAGAGACAAAAACCACATCCGACAATCAAAAAGTGAGCTCAAAATAGTAGAGCATATGTTTACCTTTTGTTTATCGCATATAAAGGCCCATCTACGTCCATCATTGACTGCCAGGTCTTGAAACAGTAGAGACAAAAAACACATCCAACTTTGAGTGTTCTCACCCTCCACAACTGCCCAAGCAACAGGAAATATATTATTGTTCCCATATCTACCAACTGTATACAACAAAATTCCTCCAACATTTCTTAAAAAATGTTCCATCAAAACTCACCACCTTCCTACAACAAAGCCTCAACCCCTTTCTTCAGCTCACTAAGTCTACATAGAATCTTTTGAAAGTATTGAAGAGACGTAAACTAGGGGTTACTTCCAGATCAAGCTTAAAAGTACTATCAGGACATTTTTAGCCGAGATAAGCTACATACGACCTGATTTTCTTATAGTGCTCCGCAATAGATCCATTGACAATTCTTTGGGCATGCCATTTTGCACGATAAACTTGCAACTTGTTAACCTGAACGCTATATTTCTCCATCAACTCAACCATGACATCCCTAGCTCTCATAATATCCAATGGTCTGATCATTCTAATAAATTCCCGAACTAACCACTTCACAGTAGCCTGTCTGTTTTTCAAAGATCTAGTACATTTATACTCTAATTGACATGCCTTAACAGCAACAGTCAAATCTCTTTGTAGCCAGCTAGCATATACTCTCCAAGGACACCCATTTTCACATACTACTTTCATTTTCCTTGGTTCAACTCTAGCAAATCGTAAATTAACTTCATTTACAATTCCATAATCTTGAACAACTTCTTTAAACTGTTGTAGAGTATCAAATCTTAATCCAACCTCAAAATTCAGTGTCCTATGATCATATTGAGAGTCATACATGTTTTCAAGAGGTCTAGAAACAACATTATCACCATCAGGGTTCTCCTCTACGAGCTCAGCCTCAGAATTAACATAATCATACTCTACAGCATCACCAACATCGATATTAACTACATTAATATCATCAACACCTTTATCATCATCAACAGATTCATCTTCCCCTACCAACTCCCTATCATCCTCATATCTTTCGGGATCACTTTCATGGATTTCATCTCCTTCAACATAAATGTCAATGCTCTTATATTGCAATAACAACTTAACCATCTCAGACACATGAGCATCAGTGCAAAACTCAATCAAACTCTTGGCTAGACTCTTCCCAGGTTTTGCGAACCACATCCTAGTCGCCTCATATGAACACATTCTCACAAGACTCTTGATAGTGAAATATCCTATCTTATCCACATCAACATTCTTAAATGTTTCAGCCTTACCATCAACATAACTAACCCGACCAGAAAGATGGAGTTTACCACCGACATGTAGAACAACATTACCGCGTCCTTCTTCCATATCTAAAGATAACCAACCAAGACAAAATTCAGCCTTAACAGTCAACAAATTATCACAAACACACCACAACCAATCCACAACCATTCCATTCCTAAACCAAGCCTTAACAGTCAACAGACAATTCTACCCCAATAACACTTAAGCCTTAACAGACAAACAATATGTCCTAAACCTTAACAGTCAACATAAAACCTAAGCCTTAACAGTCAAACAACCCACAATCAATCCTAAACCCCACAACCACCCCACAACCAAACCTAAACCCCACAACCAACCCACAACAAACCCACGAGCAAGAAGCATTGTAAATTACCTGTGTCAGAAATTACTGAGGTCGAGACGTCGGGAATGATGGAAGGTGGTGTTGGAAGTCGAGATGAAAGGAGGTGGGGAATGAACGGGGACGAGAGGGAATCACATATCGGGGAGAATGAGGACGAGAACGGTGTTGGAGATCGGGGAGAGTGTTTAGGCAATTAGGGGTCACGTGATTTGGGGGAATCGAGGAGTGTTTGGACAAATTAGGGTTTATGATTTGGGGAAGTCCCCGCCAGATCGATGTGTACACTTATCATACCCCAAGTCGACATCATGTCATACTCAGTCAATAATTAAACGGTGGGCATACGGCGTTAATGGCCTCCTTTGCGCCACGTGTGATTTCGTCCACACATTGGCTTAACGGTGGTTATAATTGATATAACGGTCAAACGTTACGATGCGTTGTGATATTTTGAAAAGTTTAGGGTAAATAGAAAAAACGGGTAAAGTTTAAGGTAGAATTGCTAATTTGGTCAATAAAAAAAATGTCCCATATATATTAGAGGCTCCTCATCACCGAAACCGAAAAGATAGCACTGCCATTCTAATCTTTCTTTTTTTTAATTCTTTCACTTTAAAACCTGCCGTCGACCTTAACATATTTCTCAAAATCCATCTAGTAGTAACAGCATTCCCAAGCATAAGCATTTTTCTTGTTGAGTGCGTGATACACTCCTCCTCTACACGTAGGTAATTCAAACATCATCCCGGTTGGTGAGAACTGGAACGGACAAAAAGATCGGACCATAACCTCAAAATTAACTCCTTTTGTCTTGTCATCCTCAACAACCCTGTGTCTGTAATAATATTTCAAACTGCTCTCAGCCCGGAAAACGACAAGAAGCTAGAAGTAGCAATTTCAAAAAATTGACCCCCCATGAGAAAGAGACAGCAAGTCCTTTAAAACTTCACAAAGAAATGACGTAAGACCCGAAAAAGGAAAGAAATTAAAAAAGGACCTAACATTGCAGTGCAGTTATCTGGCCTACCCACAATTTACACCCCAAGCCATCAACGAACGCCTTCAAAGTTCAACGCCTTCTAACATCCGTAATGCTCGAATTAATATTGACAAAATCTGTATAAATAAGTCATGTAAACAAAACGTGAGCGGATGATATACAAAAACATCATGACTCAAATTGAAATAATTAAAATACATTATTCATATCTTTCGACATTTTTCAGATTCACTTCTATATTAATAGGAGATAAAGGGAATCTTAGCCAATCTTGAACACATTAATACATCAATAACTTTAGAAGTCAGTAAACTACGATAGCAATCAACACATGGCCCGACGTACGAAAAGCAGATTCAAAGGCAACCGCTATATCTCTCGTAATGTAAGGTAAAATAAAATACTTTGTAGCATTACTTTTCCACCAACCTAAAACATCAAATCAGCCTTACACACTTCACATTAGACTTTATGTTCTGTTTGCCGGTTACCTTAGGCTTAGAAGAAGTAGGAAGATTTGACGTTGTTGAAGCTAAAGTTCCCTGAACACCGGTTGTTTGAGCGTCATTTTTATTAGGAACGGGATTCATCTTCTAATTCGAACAACCTAACAAATCAAACAAAGCAATTGTCATAACTTTAGCTGAATTCCATCAAAACAGAATATGGATAATAACTTTGAGATTATACAGGATAATCAAAAGCTTATTCTTAGATTGCTTAATCTATCCCATGTGTTGGGTTCCCGATTCTCCGAATTGATTTCGAAAAGAGAACTCGGGACCGTACTTAATACCGTCGGCTTTAAAAAATTTAGAACCTAAAACTTACCCGATCTATTCGAAAACCTGTACTATACTAACACCGATCGTATAGTACCGGTTCCGACCGATTACCCGTAACCCATGCTCACCCCTAATCAGAACTCCGAACAATCACCAAGATTTTAAAGAAGAAAAAAACAAAAACTTAAGAGCTACAAGTTAAGATTAGAAGATAAGCCGAAGCCCACAGTTTCGTTTAGTCATCCTAAACGAGCAAGTCTCCCTACATTGACGTCACTGCATTGAGTAGAAACAACCCCCGCCGCCGTCCCCTTCTTCGCCTTCGGAGGTCGGCCCCTCCCCCTCTTAACCACTCCCCCTGCTCCCACCACAGCAGCAGTAGCCTCTGCCTCTGCCCCTGCCACTGGCTCCGATCTCGAGCTGACATCCGCCTTCTCCTTCCTCGGGCGCCCCCTCTTCTTCCCGCTCACATTTGGAATCGGCTTGGACTTCGGCTGTGCTTCGGAATCCCCTGACTTTGGAGGCCCCGGCAAGGAGGGAGCAGCGGCCTGAACAGGCAGAGGAGTCGGCTCGGCGTTCTTCCTAGGGCGGCCGCGGCCGCGCTTCGGCGGGGCATCCAGGTCTGGCCTCATGTAGTTGTTCTTGAGCAGGACGAGGTCGCCGTCCTGCTTCATCCTGTTGAGGTGGTGAGCCAGGTGTGTGGCGTGGGAGGACGGGAGGTTAGGGTAGAGTGACTCGATGTGGCGGGAGATGGTCGTCTTGTTGGATCCGTTGGGGTCGTTCAGAGCATCGATCGCGGCTATAATAAGCTGGCACACAACACAAAGGAACCAGCCCCAAAAATCAATACCCCCGAAGCCGCAACACATCACGGAAGCTGGAAATACAAGCTGTTACCTCAGGGTAAGGCGGGAGGGTGGAGGAAGGCGACTGCATGTGACCGGAGTCCTCGACGGCCGCCATTGTCCGGACGAAGAACGGAAAAGGCACGAACTTAAGAAAGGAAAGCGGGAGAAGACGATGCAAGATGATATTTTTGATGTTGGAGCCTTTTGCTTTATAGCTGATGATCGGACGGTTCAGGATTGCTATCTGGCTGTCCGATCGCACGGCCAAAAGTGAGTTTGGGACTTGCGGATCGATGACGTGGCAGGGATGACGTGGTCCTCAAAAAGGGCCTCACAACATCTTCAATTATTATTCCTTCCTAATTACAAGAACAATACCCAGCTTCGTCCATGTAGGCATGCTCCAGTACGTTCAATCTCCCCTCATGTCCGCCCCGCAAAAGCTCCCCGGTCTACGAGTCTCAACTCGAAGCCTCTACCAATCAATTCAAAGCACCCCCCCCCCCCCCCAGGCGGCGGGAAATTATCTCTCTACAACACAAGTTCGAGGAAGCATTTTGTCGGGGCTCACAAGAGGCCCGTGGTCCCGAAGGGATTGGCCGTCAAGGGATGAGCCGCAGGGTTACCTGCTGGCAATGGCCCGAAACCAGGATCCCCAAATGGATTGGTCGGGGTCATCATCGGTTGCTGCGGGCTTTGGTATGCTGGCTGATATGGGCCAAAAGGGTTTGTCGGTTGCTGAGCTATTGTAGACATCTGAACGGATGGAGGAGGTGCAATGCCATTCGACACCGCGAAAGGGTCCTGAACCTCAAATGGGTTGGGTGCCGGGGCTCCATACACAGGTTGCAGGGATGCTCTGTACGCCCCTTCGTCGTACAAGCTGTTTAGCGTGAGAGTGTCCAGCCCGCCAGCCTATAGAATACATTTATGTGCATTTGTGAGGCAAACAGACAATGACAAAATGTCATTCATTATTCATATGTAGTTGGTGGGACAATGAACTTACCAACTGCCTCTCGTTGATGGCCGAAATATCATTGCTTGGTGTAGCAACTAGAGCTAATTCCCAACCAGTGGGATCAAAATCTTTTGATTGAGCCTGACTGCTCGGAAAGCCAAAAGGGGTTGCGGCAGCATCTGCCATGACCATCATTTGTTAAAAAAATGGATGTTCGAAGAGTGACAAGGACAGCTCTCAAGAAGGCAGATACAAGTACCAGGTCCGGAGGGAATTATTGCCAAAGCCAAAGCATTTTGATCTTCAATGACGGATGCATCAGGGACGTTGTAGCTCAGTCCCTAAAAAATGGGAAAGGAGAAAGTACCATTTAATCAGGAGACGGTTTACATGTCACAGATGACAGAAATGAGAATGCGAGCAGTGTATTCATTACCAGCAAGTCTCCTGTATCCGGGTTACTCTGAGGAGGTGGAGGGGAAGGATCCATGGCAGTGGAAACCTCTTCTGCACTAGGTGGAGGAGCATTATCTGAAGGAAGTGGTTCACTTTCGATATTAGAACCATTCTCCTCTAAAGGAACTTCTTCGGGATGATACGTCAACTGAAGCTGTCACAAATAGATGGCAGAATATGCAAGAAGTCATTACCAAATAAGAAGTGTCATTTGTGAAGAGAAATTCCTGATAAGACTATATACGAGACTAAAAACCTTCAGAATCATCTAAAATAAGGAGGAAAACCAGCACAAACGCAACAGTTGACTAACCAATGGTTCGGTTGGGACAGAAACAACTCGGGGTGCCTCTCTTATGTACTCTTCCATGGTGGCTAGAAACGATTGTGGGGGCTGAGGAAAAAGAAGCATCAAGGATTGTATACATAAAAAATCCAACATTGCAACCAAATAGGGAAAAAAGGGGAAATGTTAGTACTGTAGCATGGAGTATACCTCTCTCAGAACAGGAAATTGAAAGTTCCGCGCAAGTTCCAAACCTCTGCAAATTTCATAGAAGTCCAAGAGGTTCCCTGCCTGAGGTTCAATGACAGACAATTTCAGAGAACATCAGAGAAGATGAGGTCTAGTTGGAGATAAGCAAAGGCTTAGCCCACAAACCAGTAATAGTTTGTTTATTTGTTTATACCCTCAGGGAAAAAAACTCATGATTGCAGATAACTGTAGAAAATTAACAAATATAGGACCATTATCTACATGATTACCTGCTGGCCTGCCCGTTTATAAATATCCAAGGCTTTCACGGCTTCGTGACGAGGCATCTCAAAAAACTGGATCAAATTAAAATATCAGATGAGAGTTGCAGAAAACTTAAAGAAAATAATGCAGGCACTAATTGATCCTTTAAAAACTGAGGCAGGAAAGCACTAACCTTATCAACAAGATTGATAATTCCATCATTGATAGCACAGTAAATCTTAAAACTCTCTTTTAGTACCTGAAAAAGTTAGGAATATGCCACATACATCCAGATGTTACAATTAACAGTGAAGTCAACAGCGTAAATTCAAAACATCCTCAGCTTAGATAGTTCAAACCATAAGTCAATAATGTAAATTGTGTGACCAGTCATCAACACATAAGGAGGACGAAGAGGCATCAGCAAATACGAACTTCTAAGATAAGAAATGCTAACTGAGCAAGGGATCGTGATTCACTGGCTAATAACAGAAAGTACACTTACCAAAGCCAAAGCATATTGTATTAAATAGTTGCTGACTGCTGCACCCTCAGGCTGTTAAGGTAACAATTCAAACAATATATTAGACGATAGGAGAAGCTCTCCACCAAAAAAAAGAAAAGGGAAACTGCGTAGTTGTTTAGCACATTTAAAGACATACCCGACATCCAATGAGACGATAAAGCAGGTTCTGTAGAGCTGGCAGGTGCTCCAACAATTCTTCGCTCACCAGATCCCTAGTCCTACTATAGCCCTGTAAGCATTGAACCGGCGACCAAATCAGATTAGATAGACAAACAAGTATTCCACTCGCCTCATCATAGCACACTAACTGATATCTACTTCTATCAGAAGTGAATGCAAAGCCCCCCACCCCCGCCACACCCCCAAAAAAATAATTGAATAGAAACATAAATAATAAGAACAACAAAGTTGCTCGGGAAATTTTATTTGTGAGAACTAAATATTAACGGACAATGCGCTATTTATTGCAGATAACAACTTCTATCTTAAAAAAAAAAATATACTATCATGTCAATACCTTTTCCTGCCCTTCAGCAGGTCTTGGAAGACGCTCTGCCTCAATATCATACTTCAGAATCTTGAAACATTCTAGGCATTCCTCAAGGAATAGAGCATATGCACGCACCCAAGCAGAGCAGTCCCAAGCTATACACACAATAAAAGAACATTGATGATCAAATGGCATAGCATCCTATTGCTAAAAAGTAAAATTCAATGGTTTTTGAGAAATAGAACACCGACAATATCTTTTTCTAGTAAACGGTAACCCAGCAAGTCAAGAAGCTCAATAGTTTAGGAATAGTCATACAGACCACAAAGGAAACATGGCAGGATGCTAAAAATAATATGGACCTATAGGGCTTGAGTCATCCTTGAAATTAGAGAGTTGGAGAATGCGGCCCCTCTGTGAAAAGCTCAATATTTCTTCTCTAAATGTAGGATCACCCTCCCTCAACAGTCTGTGAATAACAATCAGAGATTTCAACGCCACCTGTTGCATCAAAACAAAATGCACTGAGAATTATCACGTAAAAAACAGGGATCATATCTACTCACCTTCCTAAATAACCAATGCTCCCAAATTGTATGCCAGACATCAAATAAAATCATCACAGAAACTCAAAGCTAATTGTTAAAAGAAGCCAACATTCTCAGGCTCATGGAGTAATTGACAAGTGAAGTTGATGCATCAACCATCACAGTTCTTTTCTTAGAGATCGACAATATATCCAGAAAATTCCACAAATCGCTTAACCATCAGAAGATTATCATATGCACGAGATTGGATGAGCCTGGAAAATCAACAATGAATCAACTCAGAACAAGCAAACCATGTTGCAAACTATATTTGGGATCCTCAACAGGTCCACTCCACCACCCATCAATTCCAGATCCAACACTAAAATCTTCCAAAGACAGCAACCGAAACCAACAACATACCGTCCAGTTATGCGTCTTTGACAACCGCCTCGCAAGCGCGTGTATGCAGTAAGCCACGTCGGCCCTTGGCCGAACCGCAGAAGCAGCAATTGCAATTTCTAAAACAAACAGGAAATCTGATCACCATTTCCATTCCAAATGAATGCGAACAACAACGGTCAATAAAAAAAAGCAAATCTCTCTCGATCTCATCATTCCAGTACAGAATCATATGAAAAGGGACTCACTGCGAAGGTGCCGGTCCTTGGGAGGGCACTCCACGTGGTTCGTAGCCTTCACTATCGCGACATCCAAATCCTAATCATTTCCAAAACAAACAATTCCGCCCGACAAGAATCAGAAACCAGGAATATGGGTAATCAATCGCGAAAAACAGAGAACGACACGGAGGGACTAGCGATGTACAGCGTAATCGCTGTTGACGTGAGCGAGGCCGACTTTGGTGGAGTCCTTGAGGGCGCCGTAGGCCTTCCTCCACGTCTTCAGCGTGCCCATCCGGATCCGACCGACAGACACACAGTCAGCAACAACAGCAGCAGCGGGAGGAAAGAAACAACCGCGACCGAGTCTCCGATCAGTGTGCGGTGCCGAGAACCTAGAGATCGACGGGGCGTTGGACTCCGCGCGAACCGGAGACGGTAGCAGAGGAAGCTCGTGGGGGACAGAAAAAGCGGTTAGGGTTCCGTCAGCGGTACGCTGAGAGGGAGGGGGGTTGGGGTCAAAGAGGGTGCTGACCGGGGGAGGAAACGCCAAGGAAGGAAGGAATATTAACTAGCAAAATGGCAGAATGGAAGCGAGGAAGGGACGACACAGTCCTCCCTCTATTCCCTTCTTTTTTTTTCAATTAGCAGTCGGATTAGTTTTGTTAGTGCTAAACAGTGATTAATATTAATTAAGGCCGGTCCATTACTTTTTTTTGATCCTTAAGCATATTTGAACTCTCTTTGTTCACATCACATAATAGGATTGTTGGGAAATGAGGAGGAATAAAAATTACTAAAACTACTTTATGCGAAAGATTCAAAACCGTGGACTTAAATATGAAATATTAAATAAAAAATATCAAGTTTCAGCATTTTATAAGTTTAAATTATATTAGACAAAACGTTGATTAAACTATTCCTTCATTTTCTCCTAGGAGACATAGTGCTAACGTTATTAAGAATCCAGCTATGAGATTCGATGTTAGAATTTGAGCGAGGTCCGTATAAAATTAAAATTAATTGAAAAAAACATTAAAAAATATTATTTCAATTTTGAAAACTCATCCAATATCGCCCACCTAGACAAAGTTTGTAAATGGGTGGCCTCCATGGTATCTCATGAAATTCATGGTTTAAAACATCGACTCTATTATGAAAATATCTTCGTATATGGGTGGGATTTTCGGTGTCTTATGAAAAAGTTATGATCTCTAACCACGATTTGGAAAAATTTTGTCAAAATCACCGTTTCAAAGCACGATTTATTGAAATCGTATTTCGTAAACTTTTTACGAACTGAGGGTAAATATGTACAAAGCTTTGAATTTCAGCAGTGCAATGGTGAACCTATTTAGAGGTTTGACATATTTAGTTGATGTAGCCTCGAGGAACTTAATGTCATGTTTGGTTGGAGGAAAGGAGATTCGTTTTCTATTTTCGTTTTATATGAAAATAAGAAAATATGTTTGTTAAGGAAAATAAAATAATTTTTTTAATTTTCAAAAGAAGCGGTTTTTTTGGTTTTTAATTTTCGTTTCATGTTTATTAAAACAGGAAACGAGAACAAAAAAAGGACTCCCTTTCCGGTTAAGAAAATAGGGCCTAATTTACCAATGTCATGAATTCTTGCGACGATCTTATGAGTGTGTCGAGAAAAACCTTTTAGTAATAAAAACAAAAATTAGTGATTCATGTTTGAGCAGAACTTTCAAACGGTTTACGTTCTTGGCTTGCCCATAAGAGAGTCTTTAAAAATTGGTAATAACGGGTATTAAATGTAATGTTATATTTAAAATTATGAAATGATTGTAATGAGTTGGAAAATGTATAAATTAGAAAGAAGGACGATGATAACCCGCAATCATCCTCATCCGAATTCGATTGCTGCAGGCTGTGATTGATTAAAATAGCCTGACAGAAACCAAAAGCGACGTGTCATCTGCTTTCCACCAAACCAAACAAACCCAATTGTAACTCCAGTTGACATCTGTGGAGATCAGGCATGATGATAATCTGGTTGGTGACATTTAGTTTTTGACCTGACCGGGTACGCCAGGTTTGACCCAGACCTCAACATTTGTTTCCTTAATCGTATTGCGTTAATGGCGGCCTAATTTATAACATACTTTTCCTTCCCATGCTCACTACTTTCAAAATTAACGGCTATTATTATATTCACTATAAAATTAAGGCAAAACATCGTTATTTGGCTCAATTAATTTGTCAACTCTACGTTTTGATATATCGTTTTGAAAAAGTTTTCAATTTGACCTTATTTTAATTTTAATTTTCAATTTGACCATATTCATAACGGCGTTAATATGTGTCATTTGTTTTTCCTACGTGGTAATGATAATAAAATAAATCAAGGGCAAAATATCGATATTTGGTCCAATGAATTTGCCAACTTTACGCTTTGGCCTAACGTTTTAAAAGTTTTCAATTTGACCTTAAATCAATTTTAATTTGAGGAGAAATTCAAGGAACAAGAACCAAAAACCTAGGAAGGGACGTCGGCGGGGAAGCAAGGAGCTTGTTGCCTATGACCAATCACTTTAAATGAGATCTCGTGCTTCGTCATTACGACATGGGAACTCTTCTTCTCAACAACCTATAAAAATGTTAGATCGGTTTTTCGAACCTCAACTCCATGTATGTGGAAGCCCGGTCTTCGACAACTTACCTTGAAGCAAATTCCAGCGACATTGAAACCCAAGCGTCAAGGTGGGATCCCTTGATTGATTCCTATGCCGACTAGGGGCAAAGGGCATCCATCCAGTACTGAATGATTGACCCACGTGCTCTTATTCTACTAACGATTTGGTTTCCCTCACGGAACAAGGGAAGGGAGCGAGGCCTCAAGACATGTTCATTGAGGAGACAAGAAAAAGTAAGAACTAAAACAAAAGCGGACTGCACACGACCCAAACATAAATCTCTTATGTCATTACACGAGTTGAAAATGAACTCAGATATCATATCTGAGCCAACATCGACGCAAATCTCAGCCAACATCGACAAAGGTAAAGATAGAAACAAAGTCGAAAACAAGACGGGGGGATGATAGCCCAGTTGTCACTGAGGTAGACTAATACTTTCCTAGGTTTTTGGTTCCTGTTCCTCGAATTTCTCATCGAATTAAAATTGATTTAAGGCCAAATTGAAAACATTTAAACTGTTAGGCCAAAACGTAAAGTTGACAAATTCATTGAGCCAAATATCGATATTTTTCCCATCATTTATTTCATTATCATTGTCACGTAAGAAAAACAATTGACACGTATTAACGCTAATGGTGAAATCGCAAACGCCGTTACAAATATGGCCTAATTGAAAAGTAAAATTGAAATAAGGCCAAATTGAAAACTTTTGAAACGATATGCCAAAAAGTAAAGTTGGCAAATTGATTGGGCCAAATATCGATATTTTGCCTAAATGTCAATATTCTTGGGCGAAAAATGTAAGGAGGAGTGAAGAAAAAAACAAAGAAAGAAAAACGAGCCAAGGAATACCATTATTAGCTATGTTCAAAAATAATGTTAATTGAGAAGAAAATAGAGGAGATAGTTTTAACATTCATAAAATATATAATGAAAATCGAGCTTGGAATATACTATTATGTAGTTGAGTTCCAACTTGTTAACTTTAGTAGTTAAGTTCCAACCTCTTCGTCTTGCAATCCACTTACACATACTAGTAACCCCACAATAGGTCATCATCGGGCCTTCATTGATTTTACAGATAAACACATGAAATTTTCTTTTTAATAAATAATTAATTTATAAATTAAAGCCTATTTGGTTTTCTCATGCTAAAATTTAAAATTGACTAAAATTAATATAAAAACAAAAGTCAGTGACAAAATCATATAACAAACTAAGTTTTTAACAAAACAAAAAGTTCCATGATAATTTTTTATATTATCGTATATTTAAGAAATAAAATTCCTTTCCTCCCGGTCTCTCTGCTCAAAGATATAATTTATTTGGAAGGAGGCATAGTGTAGGCACATATCATTTGAAACCAGTGAGTAGAACCCAAAAGTGACCACCCAAAGAGAAACGAATTTTACCTAAATGACGCTGACATCAATTTTGTCGATGAATGATTATTCAAACGGAATGTGATCGTACGTCATGTATTACGTATTGATAGATCCGGATTAATTTAAATTTGTTTTTCTAGCAGCAATCTAGATTCTCCCAAAGCAGCCGAGAAAAAGAAAGAAGGAAACGTGGCACAAATGCCAACATCCTCCTCATCCCAAACACATAACCTCCCCTATATATATCGACCCGTCCTCCCCCCACCCATTTTTAAACCCTAAACCAATAAATCTACCTCCTCCCAACCCCATCGGCCCCGCCGAATATTTCCTGAGGCGATTCAGGATCCCCCCAGCCGTTGTGAATGGTGGAAATCCCGGAGGTTAACCGCTGTTTCAAGCTCTATCTTTCCCATCCGAGGGCGAACTCTCCCTTCGGATCCTGCAAGCGCGTCTGGTACTTCCGCTGCCTCGGAGTCGACCCGTGAGGATCCTTGCCCCGCCCCACCCCGCCGTCGATTGATCGTAATTGGCGATACCCTTTTTCCTGATCTTCGGTGAGTCGATCCTATTTCCGTCCATTTCCTTGAAAGTTCGGGGCTTTTCGAGGTTGTCTTCCGGTTATCGTTATGAGTAGAATCCCCGGGGGGGTGGGTTTGTTTTCTTTTTTTATTCTGGAGGCGAGGATGTTGCTGAACAAGCAGAGGAAGGGGGCCGGAGCCCAGGGTGAGAAGGGAGGGATTAGGTTCTTGATTAGCGTGACAGTCCTTGGGAGCGCCGGGCCGATTCGGTTGGTCGTGAAGGAGGAGCAGCTTGTAGGGTCAGTGATCGACACTGTGCTGAAGTCGTACGCCCGCGAGGGGCGGTTGCCTGTCCTGGGCTCCAACCTTGACGAATTCATGCTGTATTCCTTGAATCACGGATCCGACGGTTAGTAGGAAGTTTTCTCTCAAATTTGATCGTTGGTTCCATCCTCTTGTGGTTCAATTATTACTCGATTCCCTGAGTTGTTTGCCTATCTGCTGTTCTTTTGTGGGGTATTTTTTTATCCGATTTGGTTTTTGTTCTCTTTGTTGGTCGGGAGTCTACTATTGATCAAGGTTGGAAAAATGCTGATCATTTCATAATTGTTGATGTTGATGTAAGTATTAGGTATAGATTATTTGATTGAGATCCTGTAGTATGGCTTTGATTGTAGCCGAAACTCAGGGAATTATGTGATTATTTTGATATGTGGGTCATCCTTCCTTTTCTTTTCAAATGTAGAAGCTCCTTATATTAATTTGTTTGACTGTTTTCAGCTCTGAATCCGTGGGAGACTATCGGGACGAATGGCGCACGAAACTTCCTGCTGTGCAAGAAGCAGAAGATGGACACCCCTGCATCTGACAGGAATTCCACAATGGAACGCAAGGCCAGCTGGAAGGCGTGGCTGAACAAGTCCTTCAACCGCAGGATCTCTTCTCACTAATTGAAACAGCTCTCATGACTGATTCGGCCCTTGCTCATTCTGGGGGGGGGGGGGGGGGGGTTCGATTCCTTTCAATCTGGATGTGGGTTTTCCACCCTTTTGCTGCTAGACTTTTGTTCTGGAGTTCTTTGTTACTTAACAATGATTATTGTTCAATTAAAAGGTTGAAACATTGAGAATGAACCTCCCAGTTCCATTCTTGTGTTTTATCCCATTTTCCCAATATGTCTGGATTCATCTCAACTGGGGCTTCATTTTCCGATTGAATTTCCTCTTTTCTGAATTCTTGCATGTTTGATTTCAGGGCTAAACAAATCTTGTGGACATTTTCTTTTTCTATTTTCATAGAACACCATTACTCCAGTTTTCATCCTTGTTCGGGGAAAGGCATATTCCAATCACATGCCTGATACTAGAAATCTGGAAATTTTAGAGTTCTCAAACTTCAGACAGGAGATATGTCCAGGAAAAATATCATCTCATTTTGGAAGCTTGTTTTCAGATATTTACAAATCGTGAGGCTTATATTCGAGTCCTTCCTTACTTGCCATCCTCACTTCAGCTTGAGCATCTACACTGACTTGACCCATTGCAAAATCATGGCATTGACTTCTCCGGCATCCTCGAAGTTGCTCTGCGATACCACACAACCTCAGTTCTCACGTGTAAAGCCGCTCCCTTGTATGAATACGCATGCGATCATGCCTCTGGCCTGCCAAGGTCGCTTCGATATGGTGTGCGTTAAATCGTCCTTGAAGTATGTGGATGTTCTGATGGATGAGGAGATGGACAAGATAAGGAGGCTCCAGAATGGGTCCGACGTGAGGGGCGTCGCACTGGAAGGAGAGACAGGGCGGAGTGTTGACCTGACACCACCGGCAGTGGAGGCGATAACCGAGAGTTTCGGTGAGTGGGTCATACGGAAGGTGAATCCAGACGGAGTGAAGAATACGGTTAGGGTTTCACTAGGAAGGGATCCTCGGTTATCCGGCCAGAAGCTGAGCACGGCGGTGTTCGCGGGGCTTGCACGTGCTGGATGTGTGTCCTTTGACATGGGGCTCGCGACTACCCCTGCTTGCTTCATGAGCACGGTGTTGGAACCCTTCTCTTACGACGCATCTATCATGGTATCCCATCACGAATTAAACTTCAGGATTCGACTTACCGCATACACTTGTTCTCACACATAATGACTCGTGGTCAGATGACAGCATCGCACTTGCCTTACACAAGGAATGGCCTGAAGTTCTTTACCAAGAAGGGCGGGCTGACATCTACAGATGTGGAGGAGATATGTGACGAGGCAGCTCGAAAGTACACAAACCGTCTCGCAAAGGTGTCCACGCTGCTTGCGGCTCTCCCGACCCGGGTCGACTTCATGAGCGCTTATGCACGCCACCTTCGGGAAATCATTAAGGCAAGGGTGAACCACCCTGATCATTACGATACTCCCCTCCAAGGATTCCAGGTAAAACTTTTGCTTAATCTCTAAAATATTTGAGAAGAACCATTCGAGCCTTATCGTTAAAGGGAGAATTCCATCAAGAAGACATGCGATAAGGTAGAAGATAAAACATCTCTCAGTCCGTTTGTGGATATGCTTTGGATATTGTTGAAGTTCGAACGAGAGGCCCTAAACAAATTGTCCGAACGTATATATCAAAGTGATATCATTTTCATGCACGCTTGATTTTCTTGTTCAGATAATCGTAAACGCCGGGAATGGCTCCGGGGGATTCTTCACCTGGGACGTGCTCGACAAGCTCGGTGCCGACACCTTTGGTTCCCGTCACCTCAACCCCGATGGAACGTTCCCGAATCATATACCCAACCCAGAGGACGCTACTGCGATGTCCCTAACACAAGCTGCCGTCCTTGACAACTCGGCCGACCTCGGGATAGTGTTTGATACTGACGTGGACCGAAGCGGCGTAGTCGACAAGGAAGGTAACCCCATCAATGGCGATAGGCTGATTGCGCTGATGTCGGCCATCGTGCTCCGGGAGCACCCGGGTACAACCATAGTCACGGATGCGAGGACTAGTGTGGCTCTCTCTAGGTTCATTGCCGCCAGGGGAGGTCGGCATTGCCTGTACAGAGTTGGGTACAGGAACGTGATCGACAAGGGAGTCAGGCTTAACGAGGATGGGATCGAGACTCATCTGATGATGGAGACTTCTGGGCATGGGGCTCTTAAGGAGAATTACTTCCTCGATGATGGTAAGAGTTACGGTCAATATGGCAAATCTCCAGTATTTATTGTCCGCACAAGGAACTGTTTAACGACTACCAGGATTCAATCGATCTAGGTGCTTACATGGTGGTCAAGATCATCATCGAGATGGTCCGGATGAGGCTTGCCAGATCGAGTGAAGGGATTGGGAGCCTTATAAAGAACCTCGAGGAGCCACTTGAATCCGTCGAGCTGAGAATGAAAGTCATTTCCGATCCAAGAAATGCGAAATCGAGGGCAGTCGAGGTGATTGAAGCCTTCCGCACTTACATCGAGGTAATTATAAAGCGAGAAATTTGCGATATTTCTCGCACTCTTCTCTGATGATCGTGAATTTTACTTAGGAAGGGAAGATTCAAGGATGGGAACTGGATTCATGCGGCGACTGTTGGGTGAGCGAAGGCTGCCTCGTTGACTTGAATGAGAGGCCCGCTCCCATTGACGCCTACATGTACAGGTAAAGGAAATGTCAACGCCGACTCCTTGTGCGCGACCCCCGCATTTTCCTTCCTCTTTTCGTGGCTAATTCTTCACCGTTCACCAGGGCGAAAGTGTCGGGGCCGGAAATGGGCGAGCACGGGTGGGTGCACCTGCGGCAGAGCATCCACAATCCAAACATCGCAGTGAACCTGCAGTCGGCCGTGGAGGGAGGGTGCCGGTCTATGGCTTCAGATCTTGTGGCGAAGTAGGTGGACTACACAACAGATAGGTGGAGGCTTCTTCATTTTCGTCTGATGATCACTACTGATTGGTTTTGGCTGGGCATTGTTTTGTGTTAAATACGTGCAGGTTCCTGATACCAAGCGGGATGAACAAACTCCTCGACATTACTCAGATCGAGAACTACTCTGCCTGAGACAGACACACTGACACATGTTTAACAGAGAAATACACAAATTGACATGCTTCTGTATTATTGGAATTTAGAACTGCAAACGCACCTCTGTTTCTTCCCGTCCTCTAACCCTGCTCCATTTCGGCCTATCAAGGCCCAATACCCATAACGTGGGCTTACACGGGCTCACTAGAATAGGCCCATTTTGGCCTTGACCTCCCCGACATTTTCTTAGATCGCATGTTCTTCGTTAATCATGTGATGCGTTTTTTTTTATAATAAAAAAATTAGCAAGTAAAAACAAATAAAATAAAAAACAAAAGAAGGATTGTCTTTTTTTTTTTTTAGTAATAAAGCGATGATCACACATTCTAACTTGTAGTGGAAAAACGATTCTGCTTTCAAGGAAAGTTTCATACAATAAATCCTCATCGTGTGGTAAAACTTATCTTTTTTTTTTTGAAAAAATCTTGTATATAATAAAAAACACATTTAAATTTATTCTTAATTCGATGAGGCTCGCTCTTATGGAACTCTTAAGGGATAAGAGTGATGAGATATGCTGGATGACGTGTAAAACATAATTGTACCTATTTTATCAAAATATATTGTAACCTTCCACGTTTTCCTTAATATATCAATTCGATGAAATAAGCTGATTAAGAAATCCTAATAAAATTTGAATTTCATTTATATTACTTACTCAAACAATAAAAGTACTCTACTATATTTGCCCCCACTGAATATAACTTTGATATTTTTCATTATTTTTTGAGTAATTATTATTTTTTGTTGTATAATATTTAGTTTTTTCATTAGTTGTGAAAATTTTTAGGTACTTGTATTTAATTATCTCATGTTATATTAAGAAACATACTAAATTTTACATAAAATAGGTAAAAATATGCGTGATCTCATAAAATGTCCGTCAAGTCATCATAAAACAAAATTAATTATTTTACTAAAGAGAGACATAGTTAATAAATAAGCCAATTTATACATTAAATATATTTAGGACATTTGTTTTTATAACACTTACCTTAGGAGTGACAATTTTGGCCACGATACGAACATGACCTGTAATTTTCGTGTTTGTCTCTGGCCCTAATGGGTTCGTGTCGTTATTCTGTCAACCCGTTATATACAACATGTTAACGAGTTTGTTTTGTGTCGTGGTCACCTTATTCGTCAATGCCCATTTAGACCCGTATTAATAAAAATACACCAATGTTCCCCGAACGTTAGGTTTTTGACGGTTATGAATGTTTATTGATTTCTTTTCCCTTTCGTCTTCTTACCCATTTTTATCGATTTTGTAACATTTATACGGACACATATCTTTTTTCATGAAATGAAAATCTGCATTCAAGTATACGATGATGATATACTTTCAAAGTTGTTATGAACACCAAATTATTTATTTTTCCTTAATTTTATCATGAAGTAGTTATGGTTATATTGTAATTTTTGCTTGTTGAATTATGTTGTCTAACGGGTAGTTTCGTATCTACCCGTTATGAAAGGGTTCATGTTTGGATCTACTCTGTTGACACGAAAATTTTAATGGGTCGTGTTCGCGTTAACGTGTTTCGTGTCATGTATTTTCGTATCTGGGTACGAACCCGATCCAATAATTTAGATCAAAGTAGGTGGGGAAGGGTGGTAACAGCGGTCATAGGCACTTGGGCCCGCGACTTGTGATAAGTGGAGGAGGATAGTTCGGGCATATCGACTTCATTTTAGAGAAAACTGATTAATTTTTAAATCTCAGTGGAGGAGGATAGTTCGGGCATATCGACTTCATTTTAGTGAAAACCGATTAATCTTTAAATCTCAGTGGAGGAGGATAGTTCGGGCATATCGACTTCATTTTAGTGAAAACCGATTAATCTTTAAATCTCAGTGGAGGAGGATAGTTCGGGCATATCGACTTCATTTTAGTGAAAACCGATTAATCTTTAAATCTCCTTGTCTAATAGCCAGTAGATCAAATTCTAGCAACTAAAGAATCATATAAATTTTCTTTTATAACCTAGTTGCTTCTATATACCAGGCATCCTTTAATGAAAAGGCATATCTTATCTGCTCTAGAATATCATCCTCTATGGTGATCTTAACGACGAACATAGTCTCTTCCGCGTTTTAATTCATCAGTTCCGCCGTGCAGCAGCATCCACCTCCGGCGTCATGGTCTTGCTCCCGTTAATAATTTTCCAAAAAACTTGGCTTTCAATATAGGAATCCGTACACTCGATGTGCAACAATTATGGTTTCTAATTTCATCGGCATGCGAACCGTGCTGAATTTTGCCATAGCTTTGACGACCTTGTTGCACCTTCCCTTTGTCAGTAGCGTGGGGCGACGATATCGAAGTAATACATTCGTCCGTACCTATCTATTATCAAGATTCTAGCTGTAACATTTCATTGAATATAATGAACTAGCCATACGTAGTTTTCATTCAATAAAACGAATTCCCCAATAACAGCGGAATTTCGCGACTGGTTTGACGTTGATTGTTTTATCTTGTAGGTGCCGAACCAAATTAAATTGAAATGAATTTATGACCTTGTTAGATTCTCTCTCTCTATGCACATGAAAATTAATTTCGTATCGTGGGGATATTCATCTGTCGATGATATCCAGTCATAAACTGTCACGCATAGTTTTCCTTTTTAGTAATTAATTTAACAACATAAACTTGGTCACGGGGTTTGCAAATCGTTCTTTGTATTAAGTTTTTGACAAATTCTACATTAATCAATGCATCATGCCGAAGGTGATACACGTGATTGAATTTGAACAATAGACCGTCACGCTAGTAACCACATACTCACTCTGATGGGAGTCTTGTTTATATGTGGCGAGCTCCTCCATGTCGTTCATTTCAACAAAATGTGAACATTTATTCGGGGATTCAACAGAATTTTACGATAAATATTGGGTGGTCAGCAGTTTTTGGGAGACCGACGGGAAGAAGTGATGAAATTTCACACGTAACTAAACAAGAGAAGTGTTCATTGAATTGTTATCGAAATAATCGAATCGCCTGGACATGTTCGTCTTATTAAAGAGTGATGTCCTGGAGAATCAATTCTTCTTTTATTGTTCCTATGCTCCCCGACGATTCTAGTCTATGAGCAGAGGGCTCGCGTGGTTCTGATTCGATCTAATGGAGGATTCAAATGGTCGTACGCATATTACATATTTGAATTGATGTTCGAATTCCCTCATTGCATACATATCTTATCAAATTTTATGTAATTATTAATACATGAATATATCCTTCGAACTAGTCTATGCATAATTTCTTTCGATATATATGGACCAACCCATCGCTATATGTTGTTCGAGTTGCCAACCCGGATCACACTATTTAGAGTTCACATTACGTGTGCATTTTTAACAGCACATCATTGGCATGTAATTATGCAAAAAATATTCTCAAATTTAGTGTGTGTCACGTAGTTATGCGTTAATTCCGAATCATTGGGCGTATCAGTCGAAAGCAAAGCTAAATGTATTTTACTTATTATTGTGTTTTAAAAGAGAAAGAATTTACATTTTCAATACATCGTGCAAGACTGTATTCGCTATATATAGACACCATGGCCTTGCTTTTGGAGGGAGATATAGTCGCCCCTGTTCGTGGTTTCAGTTATTTCGAGATTGCCTTTCGTTTGGCTATTTAGATGGCAAGCTCGTCAAACAACAAGATTAAATCGATGGCCGTTCTAGTCATGATTGCGGTGGCAAGCTGTGCTATCGGCACCATGGCGCAGTTTGGTGGTCTTGGTGGGGCTAACTGTGTCAAAGCAGATTTCGGTGCTGTAACTTCTTGCCTGCCCAAGGTGACCGAACCACGGCCCAAAAACCCCAAACCCTGCTGCGCTGTTTTGAAGGCGATTGACGTGTCATCGTGCTTTTGCTTTTTAGAACTTGGACTCCCCATAAAAGGTATTGATCCGCTCATGATGATGACTGCGGCCACCGGCTGCGGTATTTCAACTCCGTTCAGTTTTCTCTGCTGAAGATTCTTGTATCGTCGACGAGGTGATATCAGATGCCGGTTTGTTTCCCACATAAAAAAGCTGGAATAGTAAGTCCTGCAAGAATAAGTACAAGTCTGCAATTGTTGTGATGTCTCCGGTTCATGTCATATAAATAATGAACCAGAGTTATACTGATAATATATGATATGGTTTAATAAAATAATTTCCTCATGGCTGTGAAAAGGATGTAAATCTTGTCCTTTTGATGGTGTGGCTTTGGGTGTGTTCCTAATCGTATTGCCTTCGCAAGGCAAAATTTACGGTTTCCCCAACATCGTACTCGATGTGAATGTGATCCCCCGTGACACTTAATGTTTTTGATGATCGAATCTATGATTATATCTTCTTCTTGGGGGCCACAATGACAACATCACGAATCCATCTGGGAACAATTATGGAGTTGAATTTATGGAGAGAAAACAATTGAACTAGTTGTTTTTTTAGAAATTATTTTAGTCGGAATCATCATTAGAAATGGTTATGGATGGTACGGTTATTTTAGTTACATCGCAGCACCCATAACTCTTTTCACGTCCTCGTGATAGCGGTGAACACCATTACGTTGCATAAATCCAATGTCTGCACTTCTTTGTTCAGATATTGGCAGGAAGCCGATTCTGATTACAAAAGGAAACAAAAATTAGGAGTGGACAATGCAATCAGAAGGACCCCAAACCCCCTTCGTTACTAACCTCCATTTTACCCAGAGAACCAAAAAAGGAAAAACGAAGAAGAAGAGAAGGAGAGGAATTTTTTGTTCCGATTGAATGCGGCAACCCTTTCGTTGTTTTTGTACAGCCCAGAAGTTGTTAGGGTGTCGTCCCCTAACAACCTATAACATGCATTTACTATTTTTCCCTCACAATAATACTAAGTGGGCTAAGTGAGCTACAAGATTTCAAACTTCTTTTAATTTTTCCAGCCTTGGGCCCTTCACACGTTCACGAGGCCCTGCACATTCCAGTATCAACATCCTGCTGTTCCCTTCCTTTAGCATATTTCAATTAGTCTTCCTATCATTCTGCTGACACTCCCCCTCAAGATGGGATGTATGAATGTCATACAATCCCATCTTGCCAACCAGATACTTAAACTTTGCAGGAAGCAACGCCTTTGTTAGAATGTCTGCTGTTTGCTCCTCAGTCTTGACATATCTAACATCAACTTCACCATTGATCACCTTATCCCTCACAAAGTGTAAGTCTATCTCCAAATGCTTCGTCCGCTCATGGAAAACCAGATTTCGACTCAAATGTATGGCTGACCTGTTATCACAGTACATAACCATTGGCAGCTTCAATTCCACATTGAAATCCTTTAGCAGAGACTTGATCCACACCAATTCAGCTGTAAGAGCAGCAATGGATCTATACTCGGCTTCAGTAGAACTCCGAGAAATAGTGGTCTACTTTTTAGATTTCCAGCTTATCAGAGAATCTCCTAAGAACACACAAAAACCCGTGGTTGACTTCCTTGTATCTATACATCCTGCCCAATCACTATCCACAAAGGATTGCAAATGGATTTGTGAATGATTGGATAGCATTAGTCCCATTCCAGGAGACTGCTTGAGATACCTTAAAATTTGCACAGATGCTTGCCAATGCTCCAATCTCGGCTTGTCCATGAATTGAGCTAAGATATGAACAGAAAAAGCAATGTCAGGCCTTGTAACTCCCCTATAGATCAACTTCCCTATCAACTGTCGATACATTGTCACATCAACTCCTGGAGATTCTCCCACTGCACCCAGTTTTAAGTTAGGCATCATAGGAGTAGAGCTCGGTTTTACAGCCAACTTACCTTGCTCTTCTAACAATCTCAAGGTGTATCCACGTTGAGATTAGAAGATACCTTTCTTTGATCTTGCAATCTCAATTCCAAGAAAGTATCTCAGCTCCCCTAAGTCTCGGAGCTTAAAATGTCTTTGGAGATACTGTTCAAGATCAGTTATAACCTTCTCATTTGAGCCAGCCACTGCCATGTCATCTACTTAAACCAAGATAGCTACAAAACCATCTGAATCATTCTTGGTAAACAAGGAATAGTCAGCTCTAGACTTTTTGAGCTTGCAAACAAAACCATCACACTCCCCCTGCAGCTTATAGCCTGGTGGAAGCTGCATATAAACCTCCTCATGAAGCTCACCATTAAGAAAAGCATTGTGGATATCAAATTGTCGAAGAAACCACCCTTTTATGGCAGCTAGAGTAAAGAAAACTCTAAGAGAAGTATGCTTGGCCACAGGACTAAATGTATCATGATAATCGATACCCGCACATTGAGTATAACCTTTAGCTACCAATCGAGCCTTATACCTCTCCACTGTCCCATCAGCCAAGAGCTTCACTTTATAAACCCATTTACACCCAACAATGTGTTTATGAGCTGGTAAAGGTACTAAATCCCAAGTATGGTTAGCCTCCAAAGCCTCAAGTTCATCTGCCATGGCTTTTTCCCAATGAGGAATCCCCTTTGCCTGCCTGTAATGCTGAGGTTCATAGTTGTTTTCCAAGGATAAGAGAAATGTGTAGTAAGGTCTAGACAATTTGGTATAGGCAATATAAGGGTTAATAGGATAGAGAGGAGAAGAATGAGGAAGTGGTAAAAGAAGAGAGGAAGAAGCAGAAGGACTGACCTGTGTACCAGGGATGTCTGAACCTGCGAAGGCCAAGAATAGGCTGTGGTGATAATCCTGAAGATAGCCTGGTACTTGTCGTGTCCTGGTGCTTCTCCTCAATTCAGGGGATGATGATCAATGAGGAGAAGAAGGTGAGGAGGAAGAAGAGGGAAAGGTCTGACTGTCACCCGACTCAGAAAACATGGGTGAACTACAGGGTTCAGGCTGTGATGCTGTAGAGAAAGGAACTGGAAAGGAAATATCTGAATGGGGAATGGGTGAGGATTCTGACATCGATGCAAATGGAAATATAGACTCGAAAAAGATTACATCCCTAGATATGAAAACTTTATGCAGCTGCAAATCATAAACAAAATAGCCTTTCACTGCATGAGGGTACCCCAAAAATACACACTTGACTGCTCTTTCATCTAGCTTTCTTCTATCATGTTCTAGTGTGCTGGCATAACACAAAGATCCAAAGACTTTAAAAACATGATAATCAGGAGGTGTATGATGTAAAGCCTCAAAGGGGGAACAGTTATTGGGTAATACTTTGGTTGGCAACCTATTAATGATGTAAGTGGCTGCAAGAACAGCATATCCCCAAAAGTGAAGAGGTAGCTGAGATTGAAAAAGCAAGGCTCTAGTAACTTGTAGCAAATGCTGATGCTTTCTCTCAGCTACCCCATTCTGTTGAGGGGTCTCAACACAAGTTCTTTGATGCACAATACCATTTGTATGATAAAAATCCGGCATATGAAACTCTCCACCATTATCAGTACTAATTGTTTTGATTTTCAGGTTGAAATGAGTCTGTACATAAGTTGAAAACTCTTTAATCAATGTCTGTGTGTCTGATTTATGTCTCAAAAGATGAACCCAGGTAACCCTAGTGAAATAATCAACAATGGTTAAAAAAAACAAAATCCACCAAGTGCAGATGTGGAATATGGTCCCCACACATCACAATGAATCAAATCAAATGGAGAATGAGATGAAGTGGAACTCAAAGGGAAAGATAATCTCTTTTGTTTGGATCTTTGACATGTAGTGCAAATGTTGTGTTTAAGAAACTGAACTGTAGGTTCAACAAGCTGTACAAACTTGGATTTTTCATAAGAAATATGACCTAACCGAGAGTGCCACAGGTCAAAGACATCTAAAGTTTGTTCAGGAAATGAACTCTGTAATGCTGAAGTATTGCATCTTTCAGTGAGGGAGGCAATTTGGTTGACTTGAGGAGAAGCAACCCTTCCAGTCTCACTACCAACCACTTCATATAGCCCATTCTTGGACTTAGCACGCCCAATCATCCTCCAGGTGATTAGGTCTTGAATAAAACAATCATCATGAGAGAAAATAAAACAGTATTTCAATGAGGCTGTGAGTTTGCTGATAGAAACAAGATTAAACTGAAATGAATCAATGAGGAGGACATATTGTAAAACCAAGTGATCATTCAGTTTTACAGATCCCATGTGCGTAGCATGAACATTTGTGCCATTTGGTAGCTGAACGAGTAAAGGAGCATTAAGTTTTGAATAAGAAGTGAATAGGTCAATGTGAGAAGCAACATGTTCTGTGGCACCTGTATCAAGATACCAGGTGGGACAAGGTGTTTTTAAAACAATCTGATGATGAAAATTTAGAACTCTAACACAATGGACAGGTTTACCAGATGTATTAGAGGTATTTTTGGTGGAAAAAACTGAAGATGTAGTGTGGTTTTGGTTTGGTCCTTGTCCTTGGTAAACATCTGCATTAGGCAGGCTTGGATCATCCACATTAAGTAGAGCCACGAGCTTCTGAATTTGATGCCTTGAGAGCCCCAACTGTGAGAGTAGATCATTCTTCTGTGCCTCCTCTTCTCCTGCAACACTCCTTACCATATTTACAGACCTTCTGCCCCCTGCATCAGGAGGCCTTTGTTGAGACATGCCTCGTCCTCTGCCTCTACCACTTCTCATGTTAGGTGGAAAACCAATAAGAAAGAAGCATATCTCCTTCAGGTGACCTCTCTTCCCACAATGGTCGCAGTACCATTCCATTCTCCCTGGCCTTCTGTCTGCTGCTACTGCTGCAATATGACTTTCTAGCTGAATTGAAGACTGTGGTTTCATATCTGGTCCACCAGGAGAGGACTGAAGTGATGCCACCATCATAGGAACTTCTGGTATTACCCCAACACCAACTTTGCAACTCTTCTGTGATTCTTCCCTTTGAACTGCATTAAAAGCGTCTCCAATCATGGGCAAAGGCTTCCTCATAAGCAACTGTGAACGAAGTGGGGCATATTCCTGATTTAGTCCATTCAGGAATCTAAAGACCATGTCCTTTTGTTCCTGCTCAGCATATGTTTTCGCCCTTACACTTGCAATCACCACACTCACAACATGGCAAAGGCCTGTAAACTCTTAACTCCCATATAATTGAAAGCAATTCATTGTAATAGTCAGACAACGTCTTGGTCCCCTGCTCTAAACCACAATATCGTGACTGCAAGTGATAAATTTTTGAATCATCCGGTTGAGCATACCTCTCTTTGAGCTCTTCCCAGATGTCCTTTGCTGATTCTAGATAGAATATCGTAGAGGCAATCGGCACAGATACTGACCTCTGTAGCCATGCCTTCACGAGGCCATTACATCTCTTCCAAGCCGGATAAAGATGACTTCTCATTTCAGGCTTGGTTATGCTACCGTCAACAAAACCCAACTTGTTCCTGATGGTTAAAGCCAACTCAAATGATGCACTCCATGAACCGTAGTTCCCATCGTGCAACTCAGGTGTGACGATGGCTCCGGCTTGATTATCTGCCGGTTGGATGAAGTATGGTGATTGGGGACTCTCCACTACTGCCATATCTATTGTCTGTCCTTCCATGTGGATACGTAGCGCTCTGATACCATGCAATCAGAAGGACCCCAAACCCCCTTCGTTACTGACCTCCATTTTACCCAGAGAACCAAAAAAGGAAAAACGAAGAAGAAGAGAAGGAGAGGAATTTTTTGTTCCGATTGAATGCGGCAACCCTTTCGTTGTTTTTGTACAGCCCAGAAGTTGTCAGGGTGTCGTCCCCTAACAACCTATAACATGCATTTACTATTTTGCCCTCACAATAATACTAAGTGGGCTAAGTGAGCTACAAGATTTCGAACTTCTTTTAATTCTTCCAGCCTTGGGCCCTTCACACGTTCACGAGGCCCTGCACATTCCAGTATCAACATCCTGCTCTTCCCTTCCTTCAGCATATTTCAATTAGTCTTCCTATCATTCTGCTGACAGACAATGATAAAACTGTTTTTAACATTCGTAAGAAATAGCTTAGACCTTACATGTGTTGTTTCTTAAGACTGCTTCTGGTTCAGGCAAGGTTCAACTTTCCACAGTTCAATCGTTATTCATTCTTTTGTTGGGTTTCCTTGTCTGGTCTCTTCTTCTGTCGTCATCGGTCGGGGCTGACACCTTCGTCAACCACTCCTATTATCTTGTGGGAACCTTCGCTCCACGAACCACATATTTCTTCCGTAGTTTCTTTCTTTAGTAATTTATAATGCTTCAATGAAGATAACTCCCATCGACTACTTCGTCAACGTCTCATGATTTGATAATAATTTTTTATAAATTTTTTAAGAATGTGGCGTGGGCAATAAATCTTCCCTTCTATGGCTTTAATACATGAATTACAATCCTCATTATGTAATTGTTAATTAGATCTTGGGTCTAACTCCAAAATATCCCTGTATATCAACCGAATTACAACAATCATCATAGTTAATCAATCCATGAAACTATGTTTTTGTTATAATAAAACTAATAATGTGTTTTCCGGTGACTACGGGCCTATGCACTATGGGCCTCCCCTATGTACCTTAAATATCGGTTGTTGCCGCTTTACTATAGACCGACGGTTTTTAACTCGTGGTAGATCCTACCAAATGTGGTCCGATACACGCGTCTCAGAGTCTTGAGTCTTTGAAATCCATCTTGTTGGATCCCCAGAATGCTCGGTTGATTTTCATGCAAATAAAATGAGAAAGTGATGGAAGTGGAAATGGTGGGCAGAAAATTCTATTTAAGACATGTCAAATAACTAGAATTGACTGAGTAAGAATGATACTCAGGGGCGTTGTGTGGCTCGTTGATGTCGATCATCCGTGATGTCGGAAGATAACCCCTTCCAAATCGCATGTGCAATGTACGGGGCGCTGTGAGGTATGTTGATGTTGATCTTCCGTGATGTGAAAAGATGATGTCCCTTAGTACTGAATTCCTCGTTATTTTACTTGTAAAACAAAGGAAAGGAGAGAGATGTGCAAAGCCTTAATATCGATTAAATTTTTAAAGAAATTCAATCGAATTGAGTTAATAAGGCATGACTTACGGTTTGAGGAGATCAAGTTAGTCTTGGATTTCATTGATGATGTCCATATCCTCTGGTGTGTTTTCGTATAAAACAAGGAATATGGAGGAGAGTAGGGAATGGAGGGAATACATCCCGATCATTGCCCCGGTTGACGCGGGTCGTGTTTTTACGTGCGAAAATCTTGAGATATGTAAGAGACTAGCAAACATTGGTGTTTATGCTAAGAGTAGAGATTATAGCCCTTGGCGATAGTTTAAAATGGGGGAGTAAACAATGCACGTAATCAAGCACTCTCAACCCTTCGACAGTTTTGCTGCCTCTCAGAAAAACGTGTATAACCTTGAGTTTAGTTCACGAAAACAAGCCTACTTATACTCAAAATAAAGCTCTTCAAATCGGGTATCTAATGGCGCATGTTTTAGGTCAGTACAATAAGTTTGCAATGGTTGTGATGTCTCCTGTTCATGTCTTATAAATAATGAACCAAAGTTATAATGATATTATATGATATGTGTACGCGCGCGCGGTGGTCCAGATGACATGAGGATTCGGGCCCGTTCCCCCTGGATTCCTCTGGTCGACGCTATGACTCGAACGTCGAGTCGCCATGAAGGACATTGGGGTCGATCCTCCCTTGATTCCTAATCCGGGTTGCGCAAACCCTCGTCGATCGTTTCATGCTCCTTGGGAAGGTGAATGGCGAAAGACAGAGCATGATATGTACAAGGAATTTTCGAAGCATCGGGAGCGGCTCGTATCGCCTTCCCTCATCCATGATGGCTCCATAGAAAACATGTTATTGCTTAACCCAGGTAAGCTATTATGGAATCGCCTCCGACTTATTTTTAAAACTGTTTAAGTCCGAAAAAATAGTTGGTTCAGGTATTCCTATTTATTAACTCTTACATTCTAAACATGCGAAGATGTGACGTTTGCTCCGAAAGTTTGCTTTTAGTTAACAAGCGTTGGACCCGATCCGGACATGACTCTAGACTCATGTCAATGTTTTAGGGGCATTTGACCCGATCCGAGCTTTAGCCCCGAACTCATGTTTGTTGGTTAACACAACACATGCGTCGTAATAACCTATGAACCTAACAGCATGCACCACAACACCTACATCCAATAATTTAGATCAAAGTAGGTGGGAAGGGTGGTAACAGCAGTCATAGGCCCTTGGGCCCGCGACTCGTGACAAGTGGAAGAGGATAGTTCGGGCATATCGACTTCATTTTAGTGAAAACCGATTAATCTTTAAATCTCCTTGTCTAATAGCCAGTAGATCAAATTCTAGCAACTAAAGAATCATATGAATTTTCTTTTATAACCTAGTTGCTTCTATATACCAGGTATCCTTTAATGAAATGGCATATCTTATCTGCTCTAGAATATCATCCTCTATGGTGATCTTAACGACGAACATAGTCTCTTCCGCGTTTTAATTCATCAGTTCCGCCGTGCAGCAGCATCCACCTCCGGCGTCATGGTCTTGCTCCCGTTAATAATTTTCCAAAAAACTTGGCTTTCAATATAGGAATCCGTACACTCGATGTGCAACAATTATGGTTTCTAATTTCGTCGGCATGCGAACCGTGCTGAATTTTGCCATAGCTTTGACGACCTTGTTGCACCTTCCCTACTCCCGGATCGGTGCTTGTCAAAATCCAGAATTGCTATTTTTTCGACAAAACTCCAACAGAATTTCAGCCTTGACGAATCGAAATATAAATCATCAAACATATCCGGCGACTGTATCCTCCCGGCCTCCGGCAACCATTTCCTAAGGTTTATGATTGCCGCTCCAGAAATGAAATATAACATGCGTCCTCACCTGTATACAAACGAGAGTAAGAATTAGACATAAATTTGTGAACATCACCACCAAAACGAAAGTGCAACTCAAAATGAGAATTTGCTCAAAATGTCAATACTTATCTTTCGTAATCCGACGGACGATGCATATATTAGAGTGACGGAATACACATCGTCGACAAAAACCCACCAACAAATTATTTGTACGCCCCGTATTTCGCAGTGTAAGGCCACAGCCAAATAATGCCGGGCACGAAACTGTGAGATTTCTCACGTAAAACAAGAAAAACAGGTCTATTATAGTCCTCCCGAAGCATAGAAGTTCACGACAGTTGCACATAACGTAATCCCTTTGTCAGTAGCGTGGGGCGACGATATCGAAGTAATACATTCGTCCGTACCTATCTATTATCAAGATTCTAGCTGTAACATTTCATTGAATATAATGAACTAGCCATACGTAGTTTTCATTCAATAAAACGAATTCCCCAATAACAGCGGAATTTCGCGACTGGTTTGACGTTGATTGTTTTATCTTGTAGGTGCCGAACCAAATTAAATTGAAATGAATTTATGACCTTGTTAGATTCTCTCTCTCTATGCACATGAAAATTAATTTCGTATCGTGGGGATATTCATCTGTCGATGATATCCAGTCATAAACTGTCACGCATAGTTTTCCTTTTTAGTAATTAATTTAACAACATAAACTTGGTCACGGGTCTGCAAATCGTTCTTTGTATTAAGTTTTTGACAAATTCTACATTAACCAATGCATCATGCCGAAGGTGATACACGTGATTGAATTTGAACAGTAGACCGTCACGCTAGTAACCACATACTCACTCTAATGGGAGTCTTGTTTATATGTGGCGAGCTCCTCCATGTCGTTCATTTCAACAAAATGTGAACATTTATTCGGGGATTCAACAGAATTTTACGATAAATATTGGGTGGTCAGCAGTTTTTGGGAGACCGACGGGAAGAAGTGATGAAATTTCACACGTAACTAAACAAGAGAAGTGTTCATTGAATTGTTATCGAAATAATCGAATCGCCTGGACATGTTCGTCTTATTAAAGAGTGATGTCCTGGAGAATCAATTCTTCTTTTATTGTTCCTATGCTCCCCGACGATTCTAGTCTATGAGCAGAGGGCTCGCGTGGTTCTGATTCGATCTAATGGAGGATTCAAATGGTCGTACGCATATTACATATTTGAATTGATGTTCGAATTCCCTCATTGCATACATATCTTATCAAATTTTATGTAATTATTAATACATGAATATATCCTTCGAACTAGTCTATGCATAATTTCTTTCGATATATATGGACCAACCCATCGCTATATGTTGTTCGAGTTGCCAACCCGGATCACACTATTTAGAGTTCACATTACGTGCGCATTTTTAACAGCACATCATTTGCATGTAATTATGCAAAAAATATTCTCAAATTTAGTGTGTGTCACGTAGTTATGCGTTAATTCCGAATCATTGGGCGTATCAGTCGAAAGCAAAGCTAAATGTATTTTACTTATTATTGTGTTTTAAAAGAGAAAGAATTTACATTTTCAATACATCGTGCAAGACTGTATTCGCTATATATAGACACCATGGCCTTGCTTTTGGAACTCCAAGCTAAAGCAAAAATCTAGTTCGGGAGATATAGTCGCCCCTGTTCGTGGTTTCAGTTATTTCGAGATTGCCTTTCGTTTGGCTATTTAGATGGCAAGCTCGTCAAACAACAAGATTAAATCGATGGCCGTTCTAGTCATGATTGCGGTGGCAAGCTGTGCTATCGGCACCATGGCGCAGTTTGGTGGTCTTGGTGGGGCTAACTGTGTCAAAGCAGATTTCGGTGCTGTAACTTCTTGCCTGCCCAAGGTGACCGAACCACGGCCCAAAAACCCCAAACCCTGCTGCGCTGTTTTGAAGGCGATTGACGTGTCATCGTGCTTTTGCTTTTTAGAACTTGGACTCCCCATAAAAGGTATTGATCCGCTCATGATGATGACTGCGGCCACCGGCTGCGGTATTTCAACTCCGTTCAGTTTTCTCTGCTGAAGATTCTTGTATCGTCGACGAGGTGATATCAGATGCCGGTTTGTTTCCCACATAAAAAACCTGGAATAGTAAGTCCTGCAAGAATAAGTACAAGTCTGCAATTGTTGTGATGTCTCCGGTTCATGTCATATAAATAATGAACCAGAGTTATACTGATATTATATGATATGGTTTAATAAAATAATTTCCTCATGGCTGTGAAAAGGATGTAAATCTTGTCCTTTTGATGGTGTGGCTTTGGGTGTGTTCCTAATCGTATTGCCTTCGCAAGGCAAAATTTACGGTTTCCCCAACATCGTACTCGATGTGAATGTGATCGCCCGTGACACTTAATGTTTTTGATGATCGAATCTATGATTATATCTTCTTCTTGGGGGCCACAATGACAACATCACGAATCCATCTGGGAACAATTATGGAGTTGAATTTATGGAGAGAAAACAATTGAACTAGTTGTTTTTTTAGAAATTATTTTAGTCGGAATCATCATTAGAAATGGTTATGGATGGTACGGTTATTTTAGTTACATCGCATCACCCATAACTCTTTTCACGTCCTCGTGATAGCGGTGAACACCATTACGTTGCATAAATCCAATGTCTGCACTTCTTTGTTCAGATATTGGCAGGAAGCCGATTCTGATTACAAAAGGAAACAAAAATTAGGAGTGGACAATGCAATCAGAAGGACCCCAAACCCCCTTCGTTACTAACCTCCATTTTACCCAGAGAACCAAAAAAGGAAAAACGAAGAAGAAGAGAAGGAGAGGAATTTTTTGTTCCGATTGAATGCGGCAACCCTTTCGTTGTTTTTGTACAGCCCAGAAGTTGTTAGGGTGTCGTCCCCTAACAACCTATAACATGCATTTACTATTTTTCCCTCACAATAATACTAAGTGGGCTAAGTGAGCTACAAGATTTCAAACTTCTTTTAATTTTTCCAGCCTTGGGCCCTTCACACGTTCACGAGGCCCTGCACATTCCAGTATCAACATCCTGCTCTTCCCTTCCTTTAGCATATTTCAATTAGTCTTCCTATCATTCTGCTGACACTCCCCCTCAGGATGGGATGTATGAATGTCATACAATCCCATCTTGCCAACCAGATACTTAAACTTTGCAGGAAGCAACGCCTTTGTTAGAATGTCTGCTGTTTGCTCCTCAGTCTTGACATATCTAACATCAACTTCACCATTGATCACCTTATCCCTCACAAAGTGTAAGTCTATCTCCAAATGCTTCGTCCGCTCATGGAAAACCGGATTTCGACTCAAATGTATGGCTGACCTGTTATCACAGTACATAACCATTGGCAGCTTCAATTCCACATTGAAATCCTTTAGCAGAGACTTGATCCACACCAATTCAGCTGTGAGAGCAGCAATGGATCTATACTCGGCTTCAGTAGAACTCCGAGAAATAGTGGTCTACTTTTTAGATTTCCAGCTTATCAGAGAATCTCCTAAGAACACACAAAAACCCGTGGTTGACTTCCTTGTATCTATACATCCTGCCCAATCACTATCCACAAAGGATTGCAAATGGATTTGTGAATGATTGGATAGCATTAGTCCCATTCCAGGAGACTGCTTGAAATACCTTAAAATTTGCACATATGCTTGCCAATGCTCCAATCTCGGCTTGTCCATGAATTGAGCTAAGATATGAACAGAAAAAGCAATGTCAGGCCTTGTAACTCCCATATAGATCAACTTCCCTATCAACTGTCGATACATTGTCACATCAACTCCTGGAGATTCTCCCACTGCACTCAGTTTTAAGTTAGGCATCATAGGAGTAGAGCTCGGTTTTACAGCCAACTTACCTTGCTCTTCTAACAATCTCAAGGTGTATCCACGTTGAGATAAGAAGATACCTTTCTTTGATCTTGCAATCTCAATTCCAAGAAAGTATCTCAGCTCCCCTAAGTCTCGGAGCTTAAAATGTCTTTGGAGATACTGTTCAAGATCAGTTATAACCTCTCATTTGAGCCAGCCACTGCCATGTCATCTACATAAACCAAGATAGCTACAAAACCATCTGACTTGGTAAACAAGGAATAGTCAGCTCTAGACTTTTTTAGCTTGCAAACAAAACCATCACACTCCCCCTGCAGCTTATAGCCTGGTGGAAGCTGCATATAAACCTCCTCATGAAGCTCACCATTAAGAAAAGCATTGTGGATGTCAAATTGTCGAAGAAACCACCCTTTTATGGCAGCTAGAGTAAAGAAAACTCTAAGAGAAGTATGCTTGGCCACAGGACTAAATGTATCATGATAATCGATACCCGCACATTGAGTATAACCTTTAGCTACCAATCGAGCCTTATACCTCTCCACTGTCCCATCAGCCAAGAGCTTCACTTTATAAACCCATTTACACCCAACAATGTGTTTATGAGCTGGTAAAGGTACTAAATCCCAAGTATGGTTAGCCTCCAAGGCCTCAAGTTCATCTGCCATGGCTTTTTCCCACTGAGGAATCCCCTTTGCCTGCCTGTAATGCTGAGGTTCATAGTTGTTTTCCAAGGATAAGAGAAATGTGTAGTAAGGTCTAGACAATTTGGTATAGGCAATATAAGGGTTAATAGGATAGAGAGGAGAAGAATGAGGAAGTGGTAAAAGAAGAGAGGAAGAAGCAGAAGGACTGACCTGTGTACCAGGGATGTCTGAACCTGCGAAGGCCAAGAATAGGCTGTGGTGATAATCCTGAAGATAGCCTGGTACTTGTCGTGTCCTGGTGCTTCTCCTCAATTCAGGGGATGATGATGAATGAGGAGAAGAAGGTGAGGAGGAAGAAGAGGGAAAGGTCTGACTGTCACCCGACTCAGAAAACATGGGTGAACTACAGGGTTCAGGCTGTGATGCTGTAGAGAAAGGAACTGGAAAGGAAATATCTGAATGGGGAATGGGTGAGGATTCTGACATCGATGCAAATGGAAATATAGACTCGAAAAAGATTACATCCCTAGATATGAAAACTTTATGCAGCTGCAAATCATAAACAAAATAGCCTTTCACTGCATGAGGGTGCCCCAAAAATACACACTTGACTGCTCTTTCATCTAGCTTTCTTCTATCATGTTCTAGTGTGCTGGCATAACACAAAGATCCAAAGACTTTAAAAACATGATAATCAGGAGGTGTATGATGTAAAGCCTCAAAGGGGGAACAGTTATTGGGTAATACTTTGGTTGGCAACCTATTAATGATGTAAGTGGCTGCAAGAACAGCATATCCCCAAAAGTGAAGAGGTAGTTGAGATTGAAAAAGCAAGGCTCTAGTAACTTGTAGCAAATGCTGATGCTTTCTCTCAGCTACCCCATTCTGTTGAGGGGTCTCAACACAAGTTCTTTGATGCACAATACCATTTGTATGATAAAAATCCGGCATATGAAACTCTCCACCATTATCAGTACTCATTGTTTTGATTTTCAGGTTGAAATGAGTCTGTACATAAGTTGAAAACTCTTTAATCAATGTCTGTGTGTCTGATTTATGTCTCAAAAGATGAACCCAGGTAACCCTAGTGAAATAATCAACAATGGTTAAAAAAAACAAAATCCACCAAGTGCAGATGTGGAATATGGTCCCCACACATCACAATGAATCAAATCAAATGGAGAATGAGATGAAGTGGAACTCAAAGGGAAAGATAATCTCTTTTGTTTGGATCTTTGACATGTAGTGCAAATGTTGTGTTTAAGAAACTGAACTGTAGGTTCAACAAGCTGTACAAACTTGGATTTTTCATAAGAAATATGACCTAACCGAGAGTGCCACAGGTCAAAGACATCTAAAGTTTGTTCAGGAAATGAACTCTGTAATGCTGAAGTATTGCATCTTTCAGTGAGGGAGGCAATTTGGTTGACTTGAGGAGAAGCAACCCTTCCAGTCTCACTACCAACCACTTCATATAGCCCATTCTTGGACTTAGCACGCCCAATCATCCTCCAGGTGATTAGGTCCTGAATAAAACAATCATCATGAGAGAAAATAAAACATTATTTCAATGAGGCTGTGAGTTTGCTGATAGAAACAAGATTAAACTGAAATGAATCAATGAGGAGGACATATTGTAAAACCAAGTGATCATTCAGTTTTACAGATCCCATGTGCGTAGCATGAACATTTGTGCCATTTGGTAGCTGAACGAGTAAAGGAGCATTAAGTTTTGAATAAGAAGTGAATAGGTCAATGTGAGAAGCAACATGTTCTGTGGCACCTGTATCAAGATACCAGGTGGGACAAGGTGTTTTTAAAACAATCTGATGATAAAAATTTAGAACTCTAACACAATGGACAGGTTTACCAGATGTATTAGAGGTATTTTTGGTGGAAAAAACTGAAGATGTAGTGTGGTTTTGGTTTGGTCCTTGTCCTTGGTAAACATCTGCATTAGGCAGGCTTGGATCATCCACATTAAGTAGAGCCACGAGCTTCTGAATTTGATGCCTTGAGAGCCCCAACTGTGAGAGTAGATCATTCTTCTGTGCCTCCTCTTCTCCTGCAACACTCCTTACCATATTTACAGACCTTCTGCCCCCTGCATCAGGAGGCCTTTGTTGAGACATGCCTCGTCCTCTGCCTCTACCACTTCTCATGTTAGGTGGAAAACCAATAAGAAAGAAGCATATCTCCTTCAGGTGACCTCTCTTCCCACAATGGTCGCAGTACCATTCCATTCTCCCTGGCCTTCTGTCTGCTGCTACTGCTGCAATATGACTTTCTAGCTGAATTGGAGACTGTGGTTTCATATCTGGTCCACCAGGAGAGGACTGAAGTGATGCCACCATCATAGGAACTTCTGGTATTACCCCAACACCAACTTTGCAACTCTTCTGTGATTCTTCCCTTTGAACTGCATTAAAAGCTTCTCCAATCGTGGGCAAAGGCTTCCTCATAAGCAACTGTGAACGAAGTGGGGCATATTCCTGATTTAGTCCATTCAGGAATCTAAAGACCATGTCCTTTTGTTCCTGCTCAGCATATGTTTTCGCCCAATTACACTTGCAATCACCACACTCACAACATGGCAAAGGCCTGTAAACTCTTAACTCCCATATAATTGAAAGCAATTCATTGTAATAGTCAGACAACGTCTTGGTCCCCTGCTCTAAACCACAATATCGTGACTGCAAGTGATAAATTTTTTAATCATCCGGTTGAGCATACCTCTCTTTGAGCTCTTCCCAGATGTCCTTTGCTGATTCTAGATAGAATATCGTAGAGGCAATCGGCACAGATACTGACCTCTGTTGCCATGCCTTCACGAGGCCATTACATCTCTTCCAAGCCGGATAAAGATGACTTCTCATTTCAGGCTTGGTTATGCTACCGTCAACAAAACCCAACTTGTTCCTGATGGTTAAAGCCAACTCAAATGATGCACTCCATGAACCGTAGTTCCCATCGTGCAAATCAGGTGTGACGATGGCTCCGGCTTGATTATCTGCCGGTTGGATGAAGTATGGTGATTGGGGACTCTCCACTACTGCCATATCTATTGTCTGTCCTTCCATGTGGATACGTAGCGCTCTGATACCATGCAATCAGAAGGACCCCAAACCCCCTTCGTTAATGACCTCCATTTTACCCAGAGAACCAAAAAAGGAAAAACGAAGAAGAAGAGAAGGAGAGGAATTTTTTGTTCCGATTGAATGCGGCAACCCTTTCGTTGTTTTTGTACAGCCCAGAAGTTGTCAGGGTGTCGTCCCCTAACAACCTATAACATGCATTTACTATTTTGCCCTCACAATAATACTAAGTGGGCTAAGTGAACTACAAGATTTCGAACTTCTTTTAATTCTTCCAGCCTTGGGCCCTTCACACGTTCACGAGGCCCTGCACATTCCAGTATCAACATCCTGCTCTTCCCTTCCTTCAGCATATTTCAATTAGTCTTCCTATCATTCTGCTGACAGACAATGATAAAACTGTTTTTAACATTCGTAAGAAATAGCTTAGACCTTACATGTGTTGTTTCTTAAGACTGCTTCTGGTTCAGGCAAGGTTCAACTTTCCACAGTTCAATCGTTATTCATTCTTTTGTTGGGTTTCCTTGTCTGGTCTCTTCTTCTGTCGTCATCGGTCGGGGCTGACACCTTCGTCAACCACTCCTATTATCTTGTGGGAACCTTCGCTCCACGAACCACATATTTCTTCCGTAGTTTCTTTCTTTAGTAATTTATAATGCTTCAATGAAGATAACTCCCATCGACTACTTCGTCAACGTCTCATGATTTGATAATAATTTTTTATAAATTTTTTAAGAATGTGGCGTGGGCAATAAATCTTCCCTTCTATGGCTTTAATACATGAATTACAATTCTCATTATGTAATTGTTAATTAGATCTTGGGTCTAACTCCAAAATATCCCTGTATATCAACCGAATTACAACAATCATCATAGTTAGAAACTGTGTTTTTGTTATAATAAAACTAATAATGTGTTTTCCTGTGACTACGGGCCTATGCACTATGGGCCTCCCCTATGTACCTTAAATATCGGTTGTTGCCGCTTTACTATAGACCGACGGTTTTTAACTCGTGGTAGATCCTACCAAATGTGGTCCGATACACGCGTCTCAGAGTCTTGAGTCTTTGAAATCCATCTTGTTGGATGCCCAGAATGCTCGGTTGATTTTCATGCAAATAAAATGAGAAAGTGATGGAAGTGGAAATGGTGGGCAGAAAATTCTATTTAAGACATGTCAAATACTAGAATTGACTGAGTAAGAATGATACTCAGGGGCGTTGTGTGGCTCGTTGATGTCGATCATCCGTGATGTCGGAAGATAACCCCTTCCAAATCGCATGTGCAATGTACGGGGCGCTGTGAGGTATGTTGATGTTGATCTTCCGTGATGTGAAAAGATGATGTCCCTTAGTACTGAATTCCTCGTTATTTTACTTGTAAAACAAAGGAAAGGAGAGAGATGTGCAAAGCCTTAATATCGATTAAATTTTTAAAGAAATTCAATCGAATTGAGTTAATAAGGCATGACTTTCGGTTTGAGGAGATCAAGTTAGTCTTGGATTTCATTGATGATGTCCATATCCTCTGGTGTGTTTTCGTATAAAACAAGGAATATGGAGGAGAGTAGGGAATGGAGGGAATACATCCCGATCATTGCCCCGGTTGACGCGGGTCGTGTTTTCACGAGCGAAAATCTTGAGATATGTAAGAGACTAGCAAACATTGGTGTTTATGCTAAGAGTAGAGATTATAGCCCTTGGCGATAGTTTAAAATGGGGGAGTAAACAATGCACGTAATCAAGCACTCTCAACCCTTCGACAGTTTTGCTGCCTCTCAGAAAAACGTGTATAACCTTGAGTTTAGTTCACGAAAACAAGCCTACTTATACTCAAAATAAAGCTCTTCAAATCGGGTATCTAATGGCGCATGTTTTAGGTCAGTACAATAAGTTTGCAATGGTTGTGATGTCTCCTGTTCATGTCTTATAAATAATGAACCAAAGTTATAGTGATATTATATGATATGTGTACGCGCGTGCGGTGGTCCAGATGACATGAGGATTCGGGCCCGTTCCCCCTGGATTCCTCTGGTCGACGCTATGACTCGAACGTCGAGTCGCCATGAAGGACATTGGGGTCGATCCTCCCTTGATTCCTAATCCGGGTTGCGCAAACCCTCGTCGATCGTTTCATGCTCCTTGGGAAGGTGAATGGCGAAAGACAGAGCATGATATGTACAAGGAATTTTCGAAGCATCGGGAGCGGCTCGTATCGCCTTCCCTCATCCATGATGGCTCCATAGAAAACATGTTATTGCTTAACCCAGGTAAGCTATTATGGAATCGCCTCCGACTTATTTTTAAAACTGTTTAAGTCCGAAAAAATAGTGGGTTCAGGTATTCCTATTTATTAACTCTTACATTCTAAACATGCGAAGAGGTGACGTTTGCTCCGAAAGTTTGCTTTTAGTTAACAAGCGTTGGACCCGATCCGGACATGACTCTAGACTCATGTCAATGTTTTAGGGGCATTTGACCCGATCCGAGCTTTAGCCCCGAACTCATGTTTGTTGGTTAACACAACACATGCGTCGTAATAACCTATGAACCTAACAGCATGCACCACAACACCTACATCCAATAATTTAGATCAAAGTAGGTGGGAAGGGTGGTAACAGCGGTCATAGGCCCTTGGGCCCGCGACTCGTGACAAGTGGAAGAGGATAGTTCGGGCATATCGACTTCATTTTAGTGAAAACCGATTAATCTTTAAATCTCCTTGTCTAATAGCCAGTAGATCAAATTCTAGCAACTAAAGAATCATATGAATTTTCTTTTATAACCTAGTTGCTTCTATATACCAGGTATCCTTTAATGAAATGGCATATCTTATCTGCTCTAGAATATCATCCTCTATGGTGATCTTAACGACGAACATAGTCTCTTCCGCGTTTTAATTCATCAGTTCCGCCGTGCAGCAGCATCCACCTCCGGCGTCATGGTCTTGCTCCCGTTAATAATTTTCCAAAAAACTTGGCTTTCAATATAGGAATCCGTACACTCGATGTGCAACAATTATGGTTTCTAATTTCGTCGGCATGCGAACCGTGCTGAATTTTGCCATAGCTTTGACGACCTTGTTGCACCTTCCCTACTCCCGGATCGGTGCTTGTCAAAATCCAGAATTGCTATTTTTTCGACAAAACTCCAACAGAATTTCAGCCTTGACGAATCGAAATATAAATCATCAAACATATCCGGCGACTGTATCCTCCCGGCCTCCGGCAACCATTTCCTAAGGTTTATGATTGCCGCTCCAGAAATGAAATATAACATGCGTCCTCACCTGTATACAAACGAGAGTAAGAATTAGACATAAATTTGTGAACATCACCACCAAAACGAAAGTGCAACTCAAAATGAGAATTTGCTCAAAATGTCAATACTTATCTTTCGTAATCCGACGGACGATGCATATATTAGAGTGACGGAATACACATCGTCGACAAAAACCCACCAACAAATTATTTGTACGCCCCGTATTTCGCAGTGTAAGGCCACAGCCAAATAATGCCGGGCACGAAACTGTGAGATTTCTCACGTAAAACAAGAAAAACAGGTCTATTATAGTCCTCCCGAAGCATAGAAGTTCACGACAGTTGCACATAACGTAATCCCTTTGTCAGTAGCGTGGGGCGACGATATCGAAGTAATACATTCGTCCGTACCTATCTATTATCAAGATTCTAGCTGTAACATTTCATTGAATATAATGAACTAGCCATACGTAGTTTTCATTCAATAAAACGAATTCCCCAATAACAGCGGAATTTCGCGACTGGTTTGACGTTGATTGTTTTATCTTGTAGGTGCCGAACCAAATTAAATTGAAATGAATTTATGACCTTGTTAGATTCTCTCTCTCTATGCACATGAAAATTAATTTCGTATCGTGGGGATATTCATCTGTCGATGATATCCAGTCATAAACTGTCACGCATAGTTTTCCTTTTTAGTAATTAATTTAACAACATAAACTTGGTCACGGGTCTGCAAATCGTTCTTTGTATTAAGTTTTTGACAAATTCTACATTAACCAATGCATCATGCCGAAGGTGATACACGTGATTGAATTTGAACAGTAGACCGTCACGCTAGTAACCACATACTCACTCTAATGGGAGTCTTGTTTATATGTGGCGAGCTCCTCCATGTCGTTCATTTCAACAAAATGTGAACATTTACTCGGGGATTCAATAGAATTTTACGATAAATATTGGGTGGTCAGCAGTTTTTGGGAGACCGACGGGAAGAAGTGATGAAATTTCACACGTAACTAAACAAGAGAAGTGTTCATTGAATTGTTATCGAAATAATCGAATCGCCTGGACATGTTCGTCTTATTAAAGAGTGATGTCCTGGAGAATCAATTCTTCTTTTATTGTTCCTATGCTCCCCGACGATTCTAGTCTATGAGCAGAGGGCTCGCGTGGTTCTGATTCGATCTAATGGAGGATTCAAATGGTCGTACGCATATTACATATTTGAATTGATGTTCGAATTCCCTCATCGCATACATATCTTATCAAATTTTATGTAATTATTAATACATGAATATATCCTTCGAACTAGTCTATGCATAATTTCTTTCGATATATATGGACCAACCCATCGCTATATGTTGTTCGAGTTGCCAACCCGGATCACACTATTTAGAGTTCACATCACGTGTGCATTTTTAACAGCACATCATTGGCATGTAATTATGCAAAAAATATTCTCAAATTTAGTGTGTGTCACGTAGTTATGCGTTAATTCCGAATCATTGGGCGTATCAGTCGAAAGCAAAGCTAAATGTATTTTACTTATTATTGTGTTTTAAAAGAGAAAGAATTTACATTTTCAATACATCGTGCAAGACTGTCTTCGCTATATATAGACACCATGGCCTTGCTTTTGGAACTCCAAGCTAAAGCAAAAATCTAGTTCGGGAGATATAGTCGCCCCTGTTCGTGGTTTCAGTTATTTCGAGATTGCCTTTCGTTTGGCTATTTAGATGGCAAGCTCGTCAAACAACAACATTAAATCGATGGCCGTTCTAGTCATGATTGCGGTGGCAAGCTGTGCTATCGGCACCATGGCGCAGTTTGGTGGTCTTGGTGGGGCTAACTGTGTCAAAGCAGATTTCGGTGCTGTAACTTCTTGCCTGCCCAAGGTGACCGAACCACGGCCCAAAAACCCCAAACCCTGCTGCGCTGTTTTGAAGGCGATTGACGTGTCATCGTGCTTTTGCTTTTTAGAACTTGGACTCCCCATAAAAGGTATTGATCCGCTCATGATGATGACTGCGGCCACCGGCTGCGGTATTTCAACTCCGTTCAGTTTTCTCTGCTGAAGATTCTTGTATCGTCGACGAGGTGATATCAGATGCCGGTTTGTTTCCCACATAAAAAAGCTGGAATAGTAAGTCCTGCAAGAATAAGTACAAGTCTGCAATTGTTGTGATGTCTCCGGTTCATGTCATATAAATAATGAACCAGAGTTATACTGATAATATATGATATGGTTTAATAAAATAATTTCCTCATGGCTGTGAAAAGGATGTAAATCTTGTCCTTTTGATGGTGTGGCTTTGGGTGTGTTCCTAATCGTATTGCCTTCGCAAGGCAAAATTTACGGTTTCCCCAACATCGTACTCGATGTGAATGTGATCGCCCGTGACACTTAATGTTTTTGATGATCGAATCTATGATTATATCTTCTTCTTGGGGGCCACAATGACAACATCACGAATCCATCTGGGAACAATTATGGAGTTGAATTTATGGAGAGAAAACAATTGAACTAGTTGTTTTTTTAGAAATTATTTTAGTCGGAATCATCATTAGAAATGGTTATGGATGGTACGGTTATTTTAGTTACATCGCAGCACCCATAACTCTTTTCACGTCCTCGTGATAGGGGTGAACACCATTACGTTGCATAAATCCAATGTCTGCACTTCTTTGTTCAGATATTGGCAGGAAGCCGATTCTGATTACAAAAGGAAACAAAAATTAGGAGTGGACAATGATAAAACTGCTTTTAACATTCGTAAGAAATAGCTTAGACCTTACATGTGTTGTTTCTTAAGAGTGCTTCTGGTTCAGACAAGGTTCAACTTTCCACAGTTCAATCGTTATTCATTCTTTTGTTGGGTTTTCTTGTCTGGTCTCTTCTTCTGTCGTCGTCGGTCGGGGCTGACACTGTCGTCAACCACTCCTATTGTCTTGTGGGAACCTTCGCTCCTCGAACCACATATTTCTTCCGTAGTTTCTTTCTTTAGTAATTTATAATGCTTCAATGAAGATAACTCCCATCGACTACTTCGTCAACGTCTCATGATTTGATAATAAATTTTTTAAGAATGCGGCGTGGGCAATAAATCTTCCCTTCTATGGCTTTAATACATGAATTACAATCCTCATTATGTAATTGTTAATTAGATCTTGGGTCTCACTGCAAAATATCCCACTGAATTACAACAATCATCATATTTATCAATCCACGAAACTATGTTTTTGTTATAACAAAACTAATAATGTGTAATTTGGTGACTACGAGCATATACACTATGTGCCTCCCCTTTGTACCTTAAATATCGGTTGTTGCCGCTTTACTTCAGACCGACGGTTTTTAACCCGCGGCAGATCCAACCAAATGTGGTCTGATACACGCGTCTTAGAGTCTTGAGTCTTTGAAATCCATCTTGTTGGATCCCCAGAATGCTCGGTTGATTTTCATGCAAATAAATACGAAAGTGATGGAAGTGGAAATGGTGGCCTGGAAATTCTGTTTAAGACATGTCAAATAACTACAATTGACTGAGTAAGAATGATACTCAGGGGCGTTGTGTGGCCCGTTGATGTCGATCATCCGTGATGTCGGAAGATAACCCCCTCTAAATCGCGTGTGCAGTGTAGAGGGCACTGTGAGGCCCGTTGATGTTGATCTTCCGTGATGTGAAAAGGTGATGTCCCTTGGTAATGAATTCATCGTTGTTTTACATGTAAAACAAGGGAAATGAGAGAGATGTGCGAAGCCTTAATATCGATTAATTTTTAAAGAAATTCAATCGAATTGAGTTAGTAAGGCATGACTCACGATTTGAGGAGATCGAGTTAGTCTTGGATTTCATTGATGATGTCCATATCCTCTGGTGTGTTTTCGTATAAAATGAGGAATATGGAGGAGAGTAGGGAATGGAGGGAATACATCCCGATCGTTACCCCGGTTGACGCGGGTCGTGCTTTCATGTGCGAAAAATCTTGAGATATGTAAGAGAGTAGCAAACATTGGTGTTTATGCTAAGAGTTGATTAAGCACGTCCAAACTTGCGAAACTCGGTTGATTGCAACTAGTCCAGTGTTTTGTTCGAAACTCCTAGCATAGGAACCCAAATCAGGCTTGGTTGGTGTTCTTAGAACTGTATTTAAGTTAAAAATCCAATGCAAGTGGTTTTACGTGATTCTGAAAAATACACAGAAAGATATGCAGCAAAAATCGAAGGTGGCGCAGGAAGATATGCACTTACCAAGCTATTTTGGCTCGATGGGGGTCTGTAAGATGTCCCAACATGGAAAGACGTGTGAAAGGGAGGGAATGTGAGAGACTTGGGCTGCTGGTATGACCACAGGATGTCTTCGAAAACCAGCTCCAACCTCTCCGCCTCCTACACCTACACAAGTAAGAAATCGTTAAAACAAAAGTAGTCCTCCCGCGAAGCCACAAGGCTATGGAAAGTGGCAATCGAGTCCTCCTTGTCTTTGGATGAGGGAGGACAGGTCTTGGACCCTAGGGAGAGGGCCTCCAGCGAATTCATGTAGACGGCGAGGGGAGGACGCCGGAGGTTGTTCGGGGCTGCCACATTTCTTCTTGTCGCGACTGTCAACTTGTGAAGCTGCAGCAAGTTCTTCGCGGTCAAGCTGATTGGGGGGTTTCCACTACTCCTTGAGCTTATCTTGGTCGAGAAGTTCACCGAGAGGAAGGGGAGATGCACCGGAAAATGCTTGGAGAAGTTCAATCATTATTCATTCTTTTGTTGGGTTTCCTTGTCTGGTCTCTTCTTCTGTCGTCATCGGTCGGGGCTGACACTGTCGTCAACCACTCCTATTGTCTTGTGGGAACCTTCGCTCCCCGAACCACTTATTTCCTCCGTAGTTTCTTTCTTTAGTAATTTATAATGCTTCAATGAAGATAACTCCCATCGACTACTTCGTCAATGTCTCATGGTTTGATAATAGATTTTTTAAAATTTTTTAAAGAATGCGGCGTGGGCGATAAATCTTCCATTCTATGGCTTTAATCCATGAATTACTGTTGATAAGATTTTAATGATGAGTCAAACAACATGTTTGACCTGCTATGACTTTACATAAGTTGTAACTCCTGTAACGAAGGTATGCTTCATAATAAAGGAAGAATATCATGATAATATTTTCTACTTCCCCAATGATCATTTTAGAATCAAATGGCGTGATTAGAAAATATTTTCCATAAATAGATATTTTAATAGTTAATTAATTGTTAATTAATTATTGATTATCGTAATTATTTTATTAATTCAAAAAGGGAATATTCTTAGGAATATTATTTGAATTAATATTAAATAGTTATCTGATGAAACAAATGTTTGAAAGTTAAAAATAAAATATTTCCTAATCAAGGAAATTATTTTGTTATTTTTGGCAACTTCTATCTAATCTTTTGTAAAAGATTAGGTTATTTAGAAACCACTCTCAAACAATATTTCCAGATCAATTTCGTTCAGATTCAATGAAAATCTTATCTGGAATGAATTATGTCAATTTGAAAATAATTGATTTATTATTTTCTTGTATAGAAGATTGATTCGCTGTGCTGGCCGAACCTTCTATAGTGTTATATCTCGGGGTTAAAACATCCATTTAATACAAAATTATTTTTGGATAGTCCCCAACGGATAAATAAACAAGTCCATGATCAGATTTCTCAGGTTGGAAATAAAATATTTTTTCTTTCCAACTATAGAAGATTGCTGATTGAATCTGGCTCAGACCTTCTGTAAGCAATATCTTGTGATTGGATAATCCGATTAATGTGAAATCAATCAGAGATTGTTCCCAAATGTTTATACACTATGGGAATGAATCTAGTCGTAATTTATTTTTATAAGAATAAATTTCCTTAATAATAGAATGTCTGAACTACTATATAAGAAAGAAAACACAAAAATAAAAAAGAAGATAAGAGCGTAAGTCTTGACATTTTCGCAACGTTAGTGATTGTTTAACGTGTGTGTGAGTGTGCAGGACGGATTCTCCAGGCGAGCGTTCTCGCAGGAGGTAACTACACCAGGTTGAGCGTGGGTGAAGCCGCTCCGGTGAAGTCGTTGTGTACGGATCTGAGGGACCCGACCGGAACTTTGTCCGTGACGTCGGACTACGTGCACCAGGGCATGGGGAAAGGTTCGTTGGTTGGCAAGTCGGCGTACAAAGTTGGTCGGAGAGAAGCAGTCCGTAGCAGGTGTTCACTGGTGAGGGACCTCCAACCTTCTGTAGTTGGTTATTTTGTTATTTGTACGTTTGCAGCAGGTGTGCATTGGTGAAGCCACTCCGTATGCATCGTTGGCTATGAATCCGAAGGACTTGACCGGGGAAGCTATCCGTAACACCGGGTGAGCGTACAACAAGTTTAAGAGAAGGTTCTGCAGCAGGCGTAAGTGGTGAGGGTCAGTAAAACTGGGTGCTGCGTTGTCTGTTGTCGTGTTGGAACCCAATAGCAGGAATGAAGGTATTTTGGCATGTCGTGCGGCTTGTTAGCGAGATCCTGATCAAAAGACCGTCTTCATGCTTCACTTGTTGCTACTAAATGATGGAGTCTGATGTTTGGAGAGGAAACCATCAGGATCTTTCATAAAGGCAGCAATTTGTTTGAGTCGAGCCGAGCAAGAGAACTTCACGCACCTTCCAAGTCCTCCTGGTTTGATGCTCCAACCTACTGTAGACGGGTTATCTTTATTTGTTTTGCAGATTAAATCAAAAATACAAAAAGAGAAGCACATCAATAGCGTCCAAACACTTGGAGAAAGCGTCGTTGAATCTGTTCGTTGATCCACAGAAGCGACAGTCTGCTACAACATCACAGAAAGCTGAAGCTTCCAGCCAAGGTTCTGTGCTCAAACAAGTCTGGTTGATTTCCTTGTGATTCAACATAGACCCATCCTAAACTCAGCCAGAGAGTTTCTTGCACTGGTTAAGCTATTCTAACCGCCCCGTGGTTAAAGAAACTATTTTCTTACACCACAGAAGGTTGAACCTTCTACACTGTAATCACTATTTCAAAGTATTAGTGAAAATGACCGAAAGTGGACGTAGGTGCATTCACCAAACCACTATAAAATCCTTTGTGTTCTTTGAATTTATTTTGAAGTCCATTTCACAAGTTTTGTGTTACAGCAACTTGCTTCCGCTGTGAGGGTTGGGAAAAAGCGTTTAAGAATTCCTTAATTGGACTTAACACTAATTCATCCCCCATCTTAGTGTAATGTTTGGGCCAACAATTACAATCCTCATTATGTAATTGTTAATTAGATCTTGGGTCTAACTCCAAAATATCCATGTATATCAACTGAATTACAACAATCATCACATTTATCAATCCACGAAACTATGTTTTTGTTATAACAAAACTAATACGGTGCCGCTTTACTTCAGACCAACGGTTTTTAACCCGCAACAGATCCAACCAAATGTGGTATGATACATGCGTCTTAGAGTCTTGAGTCTTTGACATCCATCTTGTTGGATCCCCAGAATGCTCGGTTGATTTTCATGCAAATAAATGAGAAAGTGATTGAAGTGGAAATGGTGGCCAAGAAATTCTATTTAATACATGTCAAATAACAAGAATTGACTGAGTAAGAACGATACTCAGGGGCATTGTATGCCCCGTTGATGTCGATCATCCGTGATGTCGAAAGATAACCCCCTCCAAATCGCATGTGCAGTGTACAGGGCACTGTGAAGCCCGTTGATGTTGATCTTCCATGATGTGAAAAGATGATGTCCCTTGGTAATGAATTCCTCGTTGTTTTACATGTAAAACAAAGGAACTGAGAGCGATGTGCAAAGCCTTAATATCGATTAAATTTTTAACGAAATTCAATCGAATTGAGTTAGTAAGGCATGACTTACGGTTTGAGGAGATCGAGTTAGTCTTGGATTTCTTTGATGATGTCCATATCCTTTGGTGTGTTTTCGTATAAAACGAGGAATATGGAGGAGAGTAGGGAATGGAGGGAATACATCCCTATCGATACCCCGGTTGACGCGGGTCGTGTTTGCACGTGCGAAATCTTGAGATATGTAAGAGAGTAGCAAACATTGGTGTTTATGCTAAGAGTAGAGATTATAGCCCTTGATGATAGTTTAAAATGGGGGAGTAAACAATGCACGTAATCAAGCACTCTCAACCCTTCGACAGTTTTGCTGCCTCTCAGAAAAACGTGTGTAACTTTGAGTTTAGTTCACGAAAACAAGCCTACTTATACTCAAAATAAAGCTCTTCAAGTCAGGCATCTAATGGCGCATGTTTTATGTCAATACGATAAGTCTACAATGGTTGTGATGTCTTATGTTCATGTCTTATAAATAATAAACCAAAGTTATAATGATATTATATGACATGTGTATGCGCGCCCTCCAGCCTAGCGCGCCCGCGGTGGTTCAGATGAGACGAGGATCCGGGCCCGTTCCCCCTGGATTCCTCTGGTCGACGCCATGACTTGAACGTCGAGGCGCTGTGAAGGATACTGGGGTTGATCCTCCCTTGATTCCTAATCGGGTCTGCCCAGACCCTCGTCGATCGTTTCATGTTCCTTGGGAAGGCGAATGGAGAAAGACAGAGCATGATCCGTACAAGGAATTTTCGAAGGATCGGCAGCGGCTCGTGTCGCCTTCCCTCATCCATGATGGCTCCATAGAAAACATGTTATTGCTTAACCCAGGTAAGCTATTATGGAATCGCCTCCGACTTATTTTTAAAACTGTTTAAGTCCGAAAAAATAGTGGGTTCAGGTATTCCTATTTATTAACTCTTACATTCTAAACATGCGAAGAGGTGACGTTTGCTCCGAAAGTTTGCTTTTAGTTAACAAGCGTTGGACCCGATCCGGACATGACTCTAGACTCATGTCAATGTTTTAGGGGCATTTGACCCGATCCGAGCTTTAGCCCCGAACTCATGTTTGTTGGTTAACACAACACATGCGTCGTAATAACCTATGAACCTAACAGCATGCACCACAACACCTACATCCAATAATTTAGATCAAAGTAGGTGGGAAGGGTGGTAACAGCGGTCATAGGCCCTTGGGCCCGCGACTCGTGACAAGTGGAAGAGGATAGTTCGGGCATATCGACTTCATTTTAGTGAAAACCGATTAATCTTTAAATCTCCTTGTCTAATAGCCAGTAGATCAAATTCTAGCAACTAAAGAATCATATGAATTTTCTTTTATAACCTAGTTGCTTCTATATACCAGGTATCCTTTAATGAAATGGCATATCTTATCTGCTCTAGAATATCATCCTCTATGGTGATCTTAACGACGAACATAGTCTCTTCCGCGTTTTAATTCATCAGTTCCGCCGTGCAGCAGCATCCACCTCCGGCGTCATGGTCTTGCTCCCGTTAATAATTTTCCAAAAAACTTGGCTTTCAATATAGGAATCCGTACACTCGATGTGCAACTATGGTTTCTAATTTCGTCGGCATGCGAACCGTGCTGAATTTTGCCATAGCTTTGACGACCTTGTTGCACCTTCCCTACTCCCGGATCGGTGCTTGTCAAAATCCAGAATTGCTATTTTTTCGACAAAACTCCAACAGAATTTCAGCCTTGACGAATCGAAATATAAATCATCAAACATATCCGGCGACTGTATCCTCCCGGCCTCCGGCAACCATTTCCTAAGGTTTATGATTGCCGCTCCAGAAATGAAATATAACATGCGTCCTCACCTGTATACAAACGAGAGTAAGAATTAGACATAAATTTGTGAACATCACCACCAAAACGAAAGTGCAACTCAAAATGAGAATTTGCTCAAAATGTCAATACTTATCTTTCGTAATCCGACGGACGATGCATATATTAGAGTGACGGAATACACATCGTCGACAAAAACCCACCAACAAATTATTTGTACGCCCCGTATTTCGCAGTGTAAGGCCACAGCCAAATAATGCCGGGCACGAAACTGTGAGATTTCTCACGTAAAACAAGAAAAACAGGTCTATTATAGTCCTCCCGAAGCATAGAAGTTCACGACAGTTGCACATAACGTAATCCCTTTGTCAGTAGCGTGGGGCGACGATATCGAAGTAATACATTCGTCCGTACCTATCTATTATCAAGATTCTAGCTGTAACATTTCAGTGAATATAATGAACTAGCCATACGTAGTTTTCATTCAATAAAACGAATTCCCCAATAACAGCGGAATTTCGCGACTGGTTTGACGTTGATTGTTTTATCTTGTAGGTGCCGAACCAAATTAAATTGAAATGAATTTATGACCTTGTTAGATTCTCTCTCTCTATGCACATGAAAATTAATTTCGTATCGTGGGGATATTCATCTGTCGATGATATCCAGTCATAAACTGTCACGCATAGTTTTCCTTTTTAGTAATTAATTTAACAACATAAACTTGGTCACGGGTCTGCAAATCGTTCTTTGTATTAAGTTTTTGACAAATTCTACATTAACCAATGCATCATGCCGAAGGTGATACACGTGATTGAATTTGAACAGTAGACCGTCACGCTAGTAACCACATACTCACTCTAATGGGAGTCTTGTTTATATGTGGCGAGCTCCTCCATGTCGTTCATTTCAACAAAATGTGAACATTTATTCGGGGATTCAACAGAATTTTACGATAAATATTGGGTGGTCAGCAGTTTTTGGGAGACCGACGGGAAGAAGTGATGAAATTTCACACGTAACTAAACAAGAGAAGTGTTCATTGAATTGTTATCGAAATAATCGAATCGCCTGGACATGTTCGTCTTATTAAAGAGTGATGTCCTGGAGAATCAATTCTTCTTTTATTGTTCCTATGCTCCCCGACGATTCTAGTCTATGAGCAGAGGGCTCGCGTGGTTCTGATTCGATCTAATGGAGGATTCAAATGGTCGTACGCATATTACATATTTGAATTGATGTTCGAATTCCCTCATTGCATACATATCTTATCAAATTTTATGTAATTATTAATACATGAATATATCCTTCGAACTAGTCTATGCATAATTTCTTTCGATATATATGGACCAACCCATCGCTATATGTTGTTCGAGTTGCCAACCCGGATCACACTATTTAGAGTTCACATCACGTGTGCATTTTTAACAGCACATCATTGGCATGTAATTATGCAAAAAATATTCTCAAATTTAGTGTGTGTCACGTAGTTATGCGTTAATTCCGAATCATTGGGCGTATCAGTCGAAAGCAAAGCTAAATGTATTTTACTTATTATTGTGTTTTAAAAGAGAAAGAATTTACATTTTCAATACATCGTGCAAGACTGTCTTCGCTATATATAGACACCATGGCCTTGCTTTTGGAACTCCAAGCTAAAGCAAAAATCTAGTTCGGGAGATATAGTCGCCCCTGTTCGTGGTTTCAGTTATTTCGAGATTGCCTTTCGTTTGGCTATTTAGATGGCAAGCTCGTCAAACAACAACATTAAATCGATGGCCGTTCTAGTCATGATTGCGGTGGCAAGCTGTGCTATCGGCACCATGGCGCAGTTTGGTGGTCTTGGTGGGGCTAACTGTGTCAAAGCAGATTTCGGTGCTGTAACTTCTTGCCTGCCCAAGGTGACCGAACCACGGCCCAAAAACCCCAAACCCTGCTGCGCTGTTTTGAAGGCGATTGACGTGTGATCGTGCTTTTGCTTTTTAGAACTTGGACTCCCCATAAAAGGTATTGATCCGCTCATGATGATGACTGCGGCCACCGGCTGCGGTATTTCAACTCCGTTCAGTTTTCTCTGCTGAAGATTCTTGTATCGTCGACGAGGTGATATCAGATGCCGGTTTGTTTCCCACATAAAAAAGCTGGAATAGTAAGTCCTGCAAGAATAAGTACAAGTCTGCAATTGTTGTGATGTCTCCGGTTCATGTCATATAAATAATGAACCAGAGTTATACTGATAATATATGATATGGTTTAATAAAATAATTTCCTCATGGCTGTGAAAAGGATGTAAATCTTGTCCTTTTGATGGTGTGGCTTTGGGTGTGTTCCTAATCGTATTGCCTTCGCAAGGCAAAATTTACGGTTTCCCCAACATCGTACTCGATGTGAATGTGATCGCCCGTGACACTTAATGTTTTTGATGATCGAATCTATGATTATATCTTCTTCTTGGGGGCCACAATGACAACATCACGAATCCATCTGGGAACAATTATGGAGTTGAATTTATGGAGAGAAAACAATTGAACTAGTTGTTTTTTTAGAAATTATTTTAGTCGGAATCATCATTAGAAATGGTTATGGATGGTACGGTTATTTTAGTTACATCGCAGCACCCATAACTCTTTTCACGTCCTCGTGATAGGGGTGAACACCATTACGTTGCATAAATCCAATGTCTGCACTTCTTTGTTCAGATATTGGCAGGAAGCCGATTCTGATTACAAAAGGAAACAAAAATTAGGAGTGGACAATGATAAAACTGCTTTTAACATTCGTAAGAAATAGCTTAGACCTTACATGTGTTGTTTCTTAAGAGTGCTTCTGGTTCAGACAAGGTTCAACTTTCCACAGTTCAATCGTTATTCATTCTTTTGTTGGGTTTTCTTGTCTGGTCTCTTCTTCTGTCGTCGTCGGTCGGGGCTGACACTGTCGTCAACCACTCCTATTGTCTTGTGGGAACCTTCGCTCCTCGAACCACATATTTCTTCCGTAGTTTCTTTCTTTAGTAATTTATAATGCTTCAATGAAGATAACTCCCATCGACTACTTCGTCAACGTCTCATGATTTGATAATAAATTTTTTAAGAATGCGGCGTGGGCAATAAATCTTCCCTTCTATGGCTTTAATACATGAATTACAATCCTCATTATGTAATTGTTAATTAGATCTTGGGTCTCACTGCAAAATATCCCACTGAATTACAACAATCATCATATTTATCAATCCACGAAACTATGTTTTTGTTATAACAAAACTAATAATGTGTAATTTGGTGACTACGAGCATATACACTATGTGCCTCCCCTTTGTACCTTAAATATCGGTTGTTGCCGCTTTACTTCAGACCGACGGTTTTTAACCCGCGGCAGATCCAACCAAATGTGGTCTGATACACGCGTCTTAGAGTCTTGAGTCTTTGAAATCCATCTTGTTGGATCCCCAGAATGCTCGGTTGATTTTCATGCAAATAAATACGAAAGTGATGGAAGTGGAAATGGTGGCCTGGAAATTCTGTTTAAGACATGTCAAATAACTACAATTGACTGAGTAAGAATGATACTCAGGGGCGTTGTGTGGCCCGTTGATGTCGATCATCCGTGATGTCGGAAGATAACCCCCTCTAAATCGCGTGTGCAGTGTAGAGGGCACTGTGAGGCCCGTTGATGTTGATCTTCCGTGATGTGAAAAGGTGATGTCCCTTGGTAATGAATTCATCGTTGTTTTACATGTAAAACAAGGGAAATGAGAGAGATGTGCGAAGCCTTAATATCGATTAATTTTTAAAGAAATTCAATCGAATTGAGTTAGTAAGGCATGACTCACGATTTGAGGAGATCGAGTTAGTCTTGGATTTCATTGATGATGTCCATATCCTCTGGTGTGTTTTCGTATAAAATGAGGAATATGGAGGAGAGTAGGGAATGGAGGGAATACATCCCGATCGTTACCCCGGTTGACGCGGGTCGTGCTTTCATGTGCGAAAAATCTTGAGATATGTAAGAGAGTAGCAAACATTGGTGTTTATGCTAAGAGTTGATTAAGCACGTCCAAACTTGCGAAACTCGGTTGATTGCAACTAGTCCAGTGTTTTGTTCGAAACTCCTAGCATAGGAACCCAAATCAGGCTTGGTTGGTGTTCTTAGAACTGTATTTAAGTTAAAAATCCAATGCAAGTTGTTTTACGTGATTCTGAAAAATACACAGAAAGATATGCAGCAAAAATCGAAGGTGGCGCAGGAAGATATGCACTTACCAAGCTATTTTGGCTCGATGGGGGTCTGTAAGATGTCCCAACATGGAAAGACGTGTGAAAGGGAGGGAATGTGAGAGACTTGGGCTGCTGGTATGACCACAGGATGTCTTCGAAAACCAGCTCCAACCTCTCCGCCTCCTACACCTACACAAGTAAGAAATCGTTAAAACAAAAGTAGTCCTCCCGCGAAGCCACAAGGCTATGGAAAGTGGCAATCGAGTCCTCCTTGTCTTTGGATGAGGGAGGACAGGTCTTGGACCCTAGGGAGAGGGCCTCCAGCGAATTCATGTAGACGGCGAGGGGAGGACGCCGGAGGTTGTTCGGGGCTGCCACATTTCTTCTTGTCGCGACTGTCAACTTGTGAAGCTGCAGCAAGTTCTTCGCGGTCAAGCTGATTGGGGGGTTTCCACTACTCCTTGAGCTTATCTTGGTCGAGAAGTTCACCGAGAGGAAGGGGAGATGCACCGGAAAATGCTTGGAGAAGTTCAATCATTATTCATTCTTTTGTTGGGTTTCCTTGTCTGGTCTCTTCTTCTGTCGTCATCGGTCGGGGCTGAAACTGTCGTCAACCACTCCTATTGTCTTGTGGGAACCTTCGCTCCCCGAACCACTTATTTCCTCCGTAGTTTCTTTCTTTAGTAATTTATAATGCTTCAATGAAGATAACTCCCATCGACTACTTCGTCAATGTCTCATGGTTTGATAATAGATTTTTTAAAATTTTTTAAAGAATGCGGCGTGGGCGATAAATCTTCCATTCTATGGCTTTAATCCATGAATTACTGTTGATAAGATTTTAATGATGAGTCAAACAACATGTTTGACCTGCTATGACTTTACATAAGTTGTAACTCCTGTAACGAAGGTATGCTTCATAATAAAGGAAGAATATCATGATAATATTTTCTACTTCCCCAATGATCATTTTAGAATCAAATGGCGTGATTAGAAAATATTTTCCATAAATAGATATTTTAATAGTTAATTAATTGTTAATTAATTATTGATTATCGTAATTATTTTATTAATTCAAAAAGGGAATATTCTTAGGAATATTATTTGAATTAATATTAAATAGTTATCTGATGAAACAAATGTTTGAAAGTTAAAAATAAAATATTTCCTAATCAAGGAAATTATTTTGTTATTTTTGGCAACTTCTATCTAATCTTTTGTAAAAGATTAGGTTATTTAGAAACCACTCTCAAACAATATTTCCAGATCAATTTCGTTCAGATTCAATGAAAATCTTATCTGGAATGAATTATGTCAATTTGAAAATAATTGATTTATTATTTTCTTGTATAGAAGATTGATTCGCTGTGCTGGCCGAACCTTCTATAGTGTTATATCTCGGGGTTAAAACATCCATTTAATACAAAATTATTTTTGGATAGTCCCCAACGGATAAATAAACAAGTCCATGATCAGATTTCTCAGGTTGGAAATAAAATATTTTTTCTTTCCAACTATAGAAGATTGCTGATTGAATCTGGCTCAGACCTTCTGTAAGCAATATCTTGTGATTGGATAATCCGATTAATGTGAAATCAATCAGAGATTGTTCCCAAATGTTTATACACTATGGGAATGAATCTAGTCGTAATTTATTTTTATAAGAATAAATTTCCTTAATAATAGAATGTCTGAACTACTATATAAGAAAGAAAACACAAAAATAAAAAAGAAGATAAGAGCGTAAGTCTTGACATTTTCGCAACGTTAGTGATTGTTTAACGTGTGTGTGAGTGTGCAGGACGGATTCTCCAGGCGAGCGTTCTCGCAGGAGGTAACTACACCAGGTTGAGCGTGGGTGAAGCCGCTCCGGTGAAGTCGTTGTGTACGGATCTGAGGGACCCGACCGGAACTTTGTCCGTGACGTCGGACTACGTGCACCAGGGCATGGGGAAAGGTTCGTTGGTTGGCAAGTCGGCGTACAAAGTTGGTCGGAGAGAAGCAGTCCGTAGCAGGTGTTCACTGGTGAGGGACCTCCAACCTTCTGTAGTTGGTTATTTTGTTATTTGTACGTTTGCAGCAGGTGTGCATTGGTGAAGCCACTCCGTATGCATCGTTGGCTATGAATCCGAAGGACTTGACCGGGGAAGCTATCCGTAACACCGGGTGAGCGTACAACAAGTTTAAGAGAAGGTTCTGCAGCAGGCGTAAGTGGTGAGGGTCAGTAAAACTGGGTGCTGCGTTGTCTGTTGTCGTGTTGGAACCCAATAGCAGGAATGAAGGTATTTTGGCATGTCGTGCGGCTTGTTAGCGAGATCCTGATCAAAAGACCGTCTTCATGCTTCACTTGTTGCTACTAAATGATGGAGTCTGATGTTTGGAGAGGAAACCATCAGGATCTTTCATAAAGGCAGCAATTTGTTTGAGTCGAGCCGAGCAAGAGAACTTCACGCACCTTCCAAGTCCTCCTGGTTTGATGCTCCAACCTACTGTAGACGGGTTATCTTTATTTGTTTTGCAGATTAAATCAAAAATACAAAAAGAGAAGCACATCAATAGCGTCCAAACACTTGGAGAAAGCGTCGTTGAATCTGTTCGTTGATCCACAGAAGCGACAGTCTGCTACAACATCACAGAAAGCTGAAGCTTCCAGCCAAGGTTCTGTGCTCAAACAAGTCTGGTTGATTTCCTTGTGATTCAACATAGACCCATCCTAAACTCAGCCAGAGAGTTTCTTGCACTGGTTAAGCTATTCTAACCGCCCCGTGGTTAAAGAAACTATTTTCTTACACCACAGAAGGTTGAACCTTCTACACTGTAATCACTATTTCAAAGTATTAGTGAAAATGACCGAAAGTGGACGTAGGTGCATTCACCAAACCACTATAAAATCCTTTGTGTTCTTTGAATTTATTTTGAAGTCCATTTCACAAGTTTTGTGTTACAGCAACTTGCTTCCGCTGTGAGGGTTGGGAAAAAGCGTTTAAGAATTCCTTAATTGGACTTAACACTAATTCATCCCCCATCTTAGTGTAATGTTTGGGCCAACAATTACAATCCTCATTATGTAATTGTTAATTAGATCTTGGGTCTAACTCCAAAATATCCATGTATATCAACTGAATTACAACAATCATCACATTTATCAATCCACGAAACTATGTTTTTGTTATAACAAAACTAATACGGTGCCGCTTTACTTCAGACCAACGGTTTTTAACCCGCAACAGATCCAACCAAATGTGGTATGATACATGCGTCTTAGAGTCTTGAGTCTTTGACATCCATCTTGTTGGATCCCCAGAATGCTCGGTTGATTTTCATGCAAATAAATGAGAAAGTGATTGAAGTGGAAATGGTGGCCAAGAAATTCTATTTAATACATGTCAAATAACAAGAATTGACTGAGTAAGAACGATACTCAGGGGCATTGTATGCCCCGTTGATGTCGATCATCCGTGATGTCGAAAGATAACCCCCTCCAAATCGCATGTGCAGTGTACAGGGCACTGTGAAGCCCGTTGATGTTGATCTTCCATGATGTGAAAAGATGATGTCCCTTGGTAATGAATTCCTCGTTGTTTTACATGTAAAACAAAGGAACTGAGAGCGATGTGCAAAGCCTTAATATCGATTAAATTTTTAACGAAATTCAATCGAATTGAGTTAGTAAGGCATGACTTACGGTTTGAGGAGATCGAGTTAGTCTTGGATTTCTTTGATGATGTCCATATCCTTTGGTGTGTTTTCGTATAAAACGAGGAATATGGAGGAGAGTAGGGAATGGAGGGAATACATCCCTATCGATACCCCGGTTGACGCGGGTCGTGTTTGCACGTGCGAAATCTTGAGATATGTAAGAGAGTAGCAAACATTGGTGTTTATGCTAAGAGTAGAGATTATAGCCCTTGATGATAGTTTAAAATGGGGGAGTAAACAATGCACGTAATCAAGCACTCTCAACCCTTCGACAGTTTTGCTGCCTCTCAGAAAAACGTGTGTAACTTTGAGTTTAGTTCACGAAAACAAGCCTACTTATACTCAAAATAAAGCTCTTCAAGTCAGGCATCTAATGGCGCATGTTTTATGTCAATACGATAAGTCTACAATGGTTGTGATGTCTTATGTTCATGTCTTATAAATAATAAACCAAAGTTATAATGATATTATATGACATGTGTATGCGCGCCCTCCAGCCTAGCGCGCCCGCGGTGGTTCAGATGAGACGAGGATCCGGGCCCGTTCCCCCTGGATTCCTCTGGTCGACGCCATGACTTGAACGTCGAGGCGCTGTGAAGGATACTGGGGTTGATCCTCCCTTGATTCCTAATCGGGTCTGCCCAGACCCTCGTCGATCGTTTCATGTTCCTTGGGAAGGCGAATGGAGAAAGACAGAGCATGATCCGTACAAGGAATTTTCGAAGGATCGGGAGCGGCTCGTGTCGCCTTCCCTCATCCATGATGGCTCCATAGAAAACATGTTATTGCTTAACCCAGGATAAGCTATTATGGAGTCGCCACCGACTTATTTTTAAAACTGTTTAAGTCCGAAAAAACAGTTGGTTCGGGAATTCCTATTTACTAACTCTTACATTCTAAACATGCGAAGAGGTGACGTTTGCTTCAAAAGTTCGCTTTTGGTTAACGAGCGTTAGACCCGATCCGGACAAGACTCCAGACTCATGGCAATGTTTTAGGGGCATTTGACCCGATCCGAGCTTTAGGCCCGAACTCATAGTTGTTGGTACACAACACATGCGTCGTAATAACCTATGAACCTAACAGCATGCACCACAGCACCCACATCCAATAATTTAGATCAAAGTAGGTGGGGAAGGGTGGTAACAGCGGTCATAGGCACTTGGGCCCGCAACTCGTGACAAGTGGAGGAGGATAGTTCGAGCATATCAACTTCATTTTAGTGAAAACCGATTAATCTTTAAATCTCCTTGTCTAATAGCCAGTAGATCAAATTCTAGCAACTAAAGAATCATATGAATTTTCTTTTATAACCTAATTGGTTCTATATACCAAGCATCCTTTAATGAAATGGCATATCTTATATGCTCTAGAATATCATCCTCTATGGTGATCTTAATGGCGAACATAGTCTCTTCCGCTTTTTAATCCATCAGTTCCGCCGTGCAGCAGCATCCACCTCCGGCGTCATGGTCTTGCTCCCGTTAATAATTTTCCAAAAAACTTGGCCTTCAATATAGGAATCTGTACACTCGATGTGCAACAATTATGGTTTCTAATTTTGTCGGCATGCCAACCGTGCTGAATTTTGCCATAGCTTTGACGACCTTGTTGCACCTTCCCTACTCCCGGATCGGTGCTTGTCAAAATCCAGAATTGCTATTTTTTCGACAAAACTCCAACAGAATTTCAGCCTAGACGAATCGAAATATAAATCATCAAACATATCCGACGACTGTATCCTCCCGGCCTCCGGCAACCATTTCCTAAGGTTTATGATTGCCGCTCCAGAAATGAAATATAACATGCGTCCTCACCTGTATACAAAAGAGAGTAAGAATTAGACATAAATTTGTGAACATCACCACCAAAACGAAAGTGCAACTCAAAATGAGAATTTGCTCAAAATGTCAATACTTATCTTTCGTTATCCGACGGACGATGCATATATATATATATATATCCCACGTTCCCAAAAACATCACAATTCAAAAATTAAAATTTCCGGCCTAGGGAAATAATTATCTACTGTGCTAGCCAATCGATGTCTCAAAATTAGAGCTTAAATTTGTCAATTTTTAATAAAGAAATCCCAAAAAGTGAAGCATTCAAAATATACATAAACTTCAAAGTATACCGACATTATCAAAAATACTCAAAGGTGGGTAGAAAATATCTTCTTTTTAAAAAAAAAAATAATTGATGTGTTGTTTAGATCCACCAACAATTAGAGTGACGGAATATGCATCGTCGACAAAAACCCACCAACAAATTATTTGTACGCCCGTATTTTGCAGTGTAAGGCCACAGCCAAATAATTGCCATGCCGGGCACGAAACTGCGAGATTTCTCACCTAAAACAACAAAAATAGTTCTATTATAGTCCTCCCGAAGCATAGAAGTTCACGACAGTTGCACTTAACGTAATCCCTTTGTCAGTAGCGTGGGGCGACGATATCGAAGTAATACATTCGTCCGTACCTATCTATTATCAAGATTCTAGCTGTAACATTTCATTGAATATAATGAACTAGCCATACGTAGTTTTCATTCAATAAAACGAATTCCCCAATAACAGTGGAATTTCGCGACTGGTTTGACGTTGATTGTTTTATCTTGTAGGTGCCGAACCAAATTAAATTGAAATGAATTTATGACCTTGTTAGATTCTCTCTCTCTATGCACATGAAAATTAATTTCGTATCGTGGGGATATTCATCTGTCGATGATATCCAGTCATAAACTGTCACGCATAGTTTTCCTTTTTAGTAATTAATTTAACAACATAAACTTGGTCACGGGGTCTGCAAATCGTTCTTTGTATTAAGTTTTTGACAAATTCTACATTAATCAATGCATCATGCCGAAGGTGATACACGTGATTGAATTTGAACAATAGACCGTCACGCTAGTAACCACATACTCACTCTAATGGGAGTCTTGTTTATATGTGGCGAGCTCCTCCATGTCGTTCATTTCAACAAAATGTGAACATTTATTCGGGGATTCAACAGAATTTTACGATAAATATTGGGTGGTCAGCAGTTTTTGGGAGACCGACGGGAAGAAGTGATGAAATTTCACACGTAACTAAACAAGAGAAGTGTTCATTGAATTGTTATCGAAATAATCGAATCGCCTGGACATGTTCGTCTTATTAAAGAGTGATGTCCTGGAGAATCAATTCTTCTTTTATTGTTCCTATGCTCCCCGACGATTCTAGTCTATGAGCAGAGGGCTCGCATGGTTCTGATTCGATCTAATGGAGGATTCAAATGGTCGTACGCATATTACATATTTGAATTGATGTTCGAATTCCCTCATTGCATACATATCTTATCAAATTTTATGTAATTATTAATACATGAATATATCCTTCGAACTAGTCTATGCATAATTTCTTTCGATATATATGGACCAACCCATCGCTATATGTTGTTCGAGTTGCCAACCCGGATCACACTATTTAGAGTTCCCATTACGTGTGCATTTTTAACGGTACATCATTGGCATATGCAAACAATATTCTCAAATTTAGTGTGTGTCACGTAGTTATGCGTTAATTCCGAATCATTGGGCGTATCAGTCGAAAGCAAAGCTAACAGTATTTTACTTATTATTGTGATTTAAAAGAGAAAGAATTTACATTTTCAATACATCGTGCAAGACTGTATTCGCTATATATAGACACCATGGCCTTGCTTTTGAAACTCCAAGCCAAAGCAAAAATCTAGTTCGGGAGATATAGTAGCCCTTGTTCGTGGTTTCAGTTATTTCGAGATTGCCTTTCGTTTGGCTATTTAGATGGCAAGCTCGTCAAACAACAAGATTAAATCGATGGCCGTTCTAGTCATGATTGCGGTGGCAAGCTGTGCTATCGGCACCATGGCGCAGTTTGGTGGTCTTGGTGGGGCTAACTGTGTCAAAGCAGATTTCGGTGCTGTAACTTCTTGCCTGCCTAAGGTGACCGAACCACGGCCCAAAAACCCCAAACCCTGCTGCGCTGTTTTGAAGGCGATTGACGTGTCATCGTGCTTTTGCTTTTTAGAACTTGGACTCCCCATAAAAGGTATTGATCCGCTCATGATGATGACTGCGGCCACCGGCTGCGGTATTTCAACTCCGTTCAGTTTTCTCTGCTGAAGAATCTTGTATCGTCGACGAGGTGATATCAGATGCCGGTTTGTTTCCCACATAAAAAAGCTGGAATAGTAAGTCCTGCAAGAATAAGTACGAGTCTGCAATTGTTGTGATGTCTCCGGTTCATGTCATATAAATAATGAACCAGAGTTATACTGATATTATATGATATGGTTTAATAAAATAATAATGTCTGCACTTCTTTGTTCAGATATTGGCAGGAAGCCGATTCTGATTACAAAAGCAAACAAAAATTAGGAGTGGACAATGATAAAACTGTTTTTAACATTCGTAAGAAATAGCTTAGACCTTACATGTGTTGTTTCTTAAGATTGCTTCTGGTTCAGGCAAGGTTCAACTTTCCACAGTTCAATCGTTATTCATTCTTTTGTTGGGTTTCCTTGTCTGGTCTCTTCTTCTGTCGTCATCGGTCGGGGCCGACACTGTCGTCAACCACTCCTATTGTCTTGTGGGAACCTTCGCTCCTCGAACCACATATTTCTTCCGTAGTTTCTTTCTTTAGTAATTTATAATGCTTCAATGAAGATAACTCCCATCGACTACTTCGTCAACGTCTCATGATTTGATAATAAATTTTTTAAGAATGCGGCGTGGGCAATAAATCTTCCCTTCTATGGCCTTAATACATGAATTACAATCCTCATTATGTAATTGTTAATTAGATCTTGGGTCTAACTCCAAAATATCCCTGTATATCAACAGAATTACAACAATCATCATATTTATCAATCCACGAAACTATGTTTTTGTTATAACAAAACTAATAATGTGTAATTCGGTGACTACGGACATATACACTATGTGCCTCCCCTTTGTATCTTAAATATCGGTTGTTGCCGGTTTACTTCAGACCGACGGTTTTTAACCCACGGCAGATCCAACTAAATGTGGTCTGATACACGCGTCTTAGAGTCTTGAGTATTTGAAATCCATCTTGTTGGATCCCCAAAATGCTCGGTTGATTTTCATGCAAATAAATGAGAAAGTGATGGAAGTGGAAATGGTGGCCAGAAAATTCTATTTAAGACATGTCAAATAACTAGAATTAACTGAGTAAGAATGATACTCAGGGGCGTTGTGTGGCTCATTGATGTCGATCATCCGTGATGTCGGAAGATAACCCCTTCCAAATCGCATCTGCAGTGTACGGGGCGCTGTGAGGCACATTGATGTTGATCTTCCGTGATGTGAAAAGATGATGTCCCTTGGTACTGAATTCCGCGTTATTTTATATGTAAAACAAAGGAAAAGAGAGAGATGTGCAAAGCCTTAATATCGATTAAATTTTTAAAGAAATTCAATCAAATTGAGTTAATAAGGCATGACTTACGGTTTGAGGAGATTGAGTTAGTCTTGGATTTCATTGATGATGTCCATATCCTTTGGTGTGTTTTCGTATAAAACGAGGAATATGGAGGAGAGTAGGGAATGGAGGGAATACAACCCGATCGTTACCCCGGTTGACGCGGGTCGTGCTTTCATATGCGAAAATCTTGAGATATGTAAGAGAGTAGCCAACATTGGTGTTTATGCTAAGAGTAGATTATAGCCCTTGACGATAGTTTAAAATGGGGGTGTAAACAATGTCCATAATCAAGCACACTCAACCCTTCGACGGTTTTGCTGCCTCTCAGAAAAACGTGTATAACTTTGAGTTTAGTTCACGAAAACAAGCCTACTTATACTCAAAATAAAGCTCTTCAACAGGCATTTAATGGCGCATGTTTTTGGTCAATATGATAAGTCATTCCTTACAGAAAGTTATGAGTGAAAGAGTGAACTGTCGACGTGCATTTCCGAAACTAGGGGTGTACGGATTCTTCGAAAATACTCTATTCATGTGTAAATTCCATGTCATTTTTTAAACGAGCAAAAGCGAAAGTAAGCACCTCCGAACCTGCGAAACTCGGTTGATTGCAACTAGTCCAGTGTTTTGTTCGAAACTCCTACCATAGAAACCCAAATCAGGCCTGGTTTGGTTCTTAGAACTGTATTTAAGTTAAAAATTCAATGGAAGTGGTTTCGCGTGATTCTGACAAGTACACAGAATGATATGCAGCAAAAATCGAATGTGGCGCAGGCAGATCCGAGGCATGCTTGCACTTACCAAGTTATTTTGGCTCGATGGGTGTCTGTAACACGTCCCAACATGGAAAGACGTTTGAAAGGGAGGGAATGTGAGAGTCTTAGGCTGCTGGTACGACCACAGGATGTCTTCGAAAACCAGCTCCAAGCTCTCCGCCTCCTATACCTACATAAGCAAGAAATCGTTAAAACAAAAGTAGTCCTCCCACGAAGCCACAATGGCTACGGAAAGTGGCAATCGAGTCCTCCTTTTCTTTGGACGAGGGAGGACAGGTCCTAGACGCTAGGGAGAGGGCCTCCAGTGAATTCATAGAGACGGCGAGGGGAGGACGCCGGAGGTTGTTCGGGGCTGCCACATTTCTTCTTGCCGCGATTGTCAACTTGTGAAGCTGCAGCAAGTTCTTCGCGGTCAGGCTGATTGGGGGGTTTCCACGGCTCCTTGAGCTTATCTTGGTCGAGAAGTTCACCGAGATGAAGGGGAGATGCTCCGGAAAATGCTTGGAGAGAAGATGTTTGCTAGGGAGTGAAGGAGAACTTTTATGTGTGAGAGAGGACCCTCAGGAAGTTCATCCCCCCTCCCCGTGAAAGGACCAGGAGAAGAATCGGGATGATTAAGAAGAACTGGGGAACACCTGAATTAGGACATTCACGAGCCTCCCCCTTTCTACCTTGCTTCGCTGGTTGTTCCAATGGTCCTCGGCATTAATTTGCAAGAAGTGGTGAATCTGTCCTTTATCCCCTAGGAGTTTTGATTTCCTAGTGAATATGTCGAATGGTCCTTAGCATTTGATTTCCTACGGTAGACTTTAGTCTGTTGTCCCATGCGATTGGCTTGAGGTGTAAAGGGTGTCGTCGCCTCCCTTCATCTTATGTTCACGTTTGGCAATCCAATTTGCACGCAAAAGAAATTCTCGTTTGATGCAATTATGAATTGTCAGGCGAAATACTTTGCCTCTTGATGAGTCTTTTGAAACAACAAAAACTACTACCATAATCGGTTAATCGCCATGGACAGGGAAAAGTGTCGTCGATTACGAGATGACTCATCATACTCATACATAAATTTTAAAACAAACAAACTAAACTAGAGTAAGAATAAAAATGCGGGAGAGAAACTGAGTATCGTTAATCATGTTTAACGATAATTAAAGTGTTTATCGTGTTTATGCTAAAATTGACCGGAATCTAATCCCACGTGATTAAACTATGATTAACTATGATTTTGTTTTGGGATGATTCCCGATTTAGGGATCTACAATTGTAATTATTGTAAGAAAGTCGGTTCGAAATTCCTGTGCAAAAAGAAATATACTAAAGAATGAAAATGTTGACTTTGACAATCAATTACGAACTTTCTTATTTAAAACAAATGTTCTATTCTAAAAAGAATTTCATGTCCATGACGAAATATTCTAAAAAGACAAAACGTTGATTTGATAATCAAATACGATTTTTTTCTGCTTAAAATGAACTTTTTATTTTGAATAAGCTTTGATGTAATCACACAATTCATCGGTGGTCGAAAATTATTTGGTGTTAGTGTGTTTCATTTCATCTTTAGGAATAACAAAAAAAATTTTATTAGGAAAAACATTTTTCCCTTAAAAGATGAATTAATATGGCACAAATATTACTTTGTTGCGAATGAATCCATGTGATATTCCCTTATATAGAATACACGTTACAAATGAATTGCAAATCACTCTTTTATATATAGGAAAACAACTACATCGACTTTTAATGCTAGATACATCTTGAATTAATTGAAGAGTCACCTCCTTTGAATTTTGTCCGTACTTCATTCTCTTAATTTATGAATAAATTATATTATACTATAAAATTTTGGGCCTATTTAATAACTTGGGCTCGTAAAGAATGTGATATTTTAAGACTAAGTATGACTCTACATTAGTCTACAAGGGTTTGTGTGTCAAGGGTCTACAGGCCAAGTACTAGAAAGAGTCTACAATATGTGAGTCTACGAGAGACATGAATCTGCGAGGTGCGGGTCTACAAGAGATCCAGGTCTACGAGGATGCACGTCTTTAGAATCCCAAGTTTTTCGGGGGTTGTTATAAAGTAGTCAGTCCACGTCCCATGCTACCGAGATTTCAAGGGAAAAATGCCTTTATGATTATTCAGCTCCGTAGGCGGAGATTCGTTATAAATAGGGGAAAATACTCCCATAACAAGGACGACATTCATCTAAGGCCTAAAGTGTATTGTCTGTTGCAAAGCTCTCAGTCTTTAACCTTAGTTCTCAGTCTCCAACCTATGCTTCCTAGTTTCCAAACCTGTTTCCAGACCAACCATCAAATCCATCATCAAACCTTCATCCTGCCACCATTGTCCGTATCCATACCACATCATCAGCATCCGCTCCTCAGAAGATTAGCTTCCACCACATCTGCTCCACAAGTCCATAAAATCCGCAGCTACTTTGTGACCCTCTGGCCAGAAACAAGGGCTAAGGCATCCCAAAAATCAAACGAAGAAAGGAAGTATTCTTTCGACATAGAGAAGGCTGACGCCATCATTGATTGGTTGTAGCAACGAAAGCGCACCAAATTGCGTTCGGGCTATAGAGTCCCATAGACGGAAACGGAAAAGGGCATGAATTATTGTAAATGACATGGTTCATTTATACACGCTACCAAAGATTGTTTGTCATTTAAGAACATAATCTAGGACTTAATAGAGTCCAAGGAATCGTTTCTTTCTGAGGTTGATGAAGTTGTCATAGTGAATGAGCAACCATTTGAGAATGAAATATCCATACATACTTTTGATACTCTTGATACAGAGGTAAATGCTGTAGAAACTTACGTGGAACTTCTTTTGCAGGAGTCAAATGTATCTGGAGAGATAATCGTTGCCAATGCACTTTTCTGGCGTCTAGGCAGCAAAGGGATCGTCACTTGCCCTCTAAGAGGAATCACTACAACTGCTTGCTGGCGGTGTTCAAGATCAACAACTACTTTCAAAGTTTCTTGAATGTACTAGAAAATTCTAGAATAATCGGGTAAGTTCTTAGATAAATTTAGAATATTCTAGAATATATTAGAAGCTTGGAATATGATATAAGTTTTTAGGAAGTGTTTAGAAAATTCTAGAGGATTAATCCTAGCCGTACATGTGGAATAATCCTAACCATAGGTTGAGGAGGCCAACTAGTATAAATAGGGAAGGGTCCTCATTTGTAACAATCATCCAAGAATCCAAGTATTTGAAGTAGTGGAGTGTTGGCTTCAAGTGATAGTGTTTCACTTCCTCTTCTTCTGAGCTTAGGAGTTTGAAGTCTGCTCAAAGACTAGCGTTCGCCTTGTTCAACGCTAAGTCGAGATCCAACATTTGGTATCAGAGCTAGGCGGTTGGGGTCCAGGCGTCAAAGTCCAGCAGAAGTTCTGTCGAAGTCCAGCGGAGAATCTGCCGAAACCTAGCGGAGGTTTTGCCGAAGTCCAGGAGAGAATCTGCCAAAGTCCAGCGGAGGTACTACCGAAATTCTGTCAAGGAAACTGCAATCTGGGATTGCATCGGGCATAGGTCGAGGACCAGGCTACGCTTCTAGAAGATAAATTCGGTATGGCGGAGTTTAATACTGTCGGCATGCTAAAGAAACTAAATAACCAAAATTATAGCACGTGGAAGACGTGTATGGAGTCATATCTCCAAGGTCAAGATCTCTGGGAGATCATTGGTGGAAGTGAGACGACCCCACTAAAAGAGAATGATGCCGCTTTGAGAAAATGGCGGATTAAGGCAGGGAAGGCCATGTTCGCCATTAAGACCACCATAGAGGAGGAAATGCTTGAGCATATAAGGTATGCCACTACTCCAAAGGATGCCTGGGATATACTAGCGACTAGGTTCTCAAAGAAGAATGATATGGGTCTACAGTTGCTAGAGAATGACTTGTTGGCAATTAGACAAGGAGATTTAGAAATTAATCAATTCTTTACAAAAGTAAAGTCTATCTGCCGGGAGATATCAGAGTTAGACCCAGGATCAAGGATTAGTGATGATAGGATGAGGAGGATTATTATTCATGGGTTAAGACCAGAGTATAGAGGATTTATTGCAGCGGTGCAAGGATGGCCCACGCCGCCGTCGTTAGAGGATTTAGAAAATTTACTAGCTAATCAGGAGACGCTGGCAAAACAGTTGGCGGGCGTGACTTTGAAAAATGAAGAAGAAGCGTTATACAGTAACAAGGGAAGAAAATATAAAGGGTTTGCCAAAGATGATGAGAGAAGCTTCCCTCGAGGTGGCAAAAACGGTCGACGTGAGCAGCAAAAACATATTCAACCACAAGAACAAAGGAGACAAGGAAGGCCAACTCAACGAAAAAATGAGGAATGCTTCAATTGTGGTAAGAAGGAGCATTACGCCCGAAACTGCTGATTTAAGAAGAAGAATGTAGAAAGAAATGCTGCCACATCAAGAAGTCAAGACGGAAATGAATCCGAAGAAGAGTGGAATCTAGAAGCACCCCTCGCCTTACTAGAAGAAGAGCAGTTGTTGGAAGACCAGGCTCTTGCAGTAGTTCACAATAACTCTGTGAACTATACAGAGAACTGGATATTTGACTCGGGGTGCTACGACCATATGACAGGTGACGAGGAGAAGATGTAGGAGTTGTCAGAATATAAAGGCCAATGAGTCGTTGTCACCGCCAACAACTCTAGACTGCCCATTGCTCATGTCGGGAAGACTATTATAGCCACCGATGACAGTTCCAACAAGGTGCAACTACAAGGAGTCTATCATGTCCCTGGAATAAAGAAGAATCTTCTGTCAGTAGCGCAACTAACAGCCCCCGGCAATTTCGTGGTGTTCGGGCCTGATGACGTCAAGGTCTACCACGAGCTAAAGTTTTCAGGAACGCCGTTCATGGAAGGACGGAAGGTAAACTCTATCTATGTTATGTCTGCAGAATCGGCATACATAGACAAAGTAAAGAAAAACGAGACGGCAGACCTATGGCATGAGAGACTTGGGCACATTGGCTACCACAAGTTGAAGGAAATGATGAACAAGGAAATGCTGAAAGGCCTTCCACAGCTGGAGGTGAATGTTAACAATATATGTGCTGGCTGCCAGTACGGTAAAGCACACCAGTTACTGTACGAAGACTCCAAGTATAGGGCCGAAGAACCACTGCTGCTGATTCACTCTGATGTGTTCGGTCCAGTGAAGCATCCATCAATAGGAGGCCACAGATACATGGTAACCTTCATCGATGACTACTCGAGGTACGTTTGGGTAGACTTTATGAAGGAGAAGTCGGAGGTCATACAAAAATTCAAAGAGTTTAATATCAAGGCGGAGAGTGATTTGCAGAAGAAGGTAAGGTGTCTGCGCACTGATAATGGGGGAGAATACACCTCCAGGGAATTTGAAGAATTCCTAAGAGAACACAAGATAAGGCGGCAATTGACATGTCCCCACACACCACAACAGAATGGTGTTGCAGAAAGGAAGAACAGGCATCTTGCAGAAGTTTGCCGAAGTATGTTGCACGCAAGGAATGTCCCGGGAAGATACTGGGCAGAGTGCATGAAGACAGCTGCAGATGTTGCAAATAGGCTACCGCTAGGTCGCCTTGGCTTCAAGACACCATTCGAGCTACTATGGAATATGAAGCCTACAGTGAGCCACTTTCGAGTCTTTGGGTGTGTCTGGTGTACGCGCGCCCTCTGGCCTAGCACGCGCGCTGGCGGTTCGGGCAACCCGAGGATCCAGGCCCGCTCCCCGAGGCCCAATCCGGTCGACGTCGCGACTCGAGCGTCGGACGCTGCGGAAGGGCACCGGGGGTTGGGCCTTCCCTTGATTCGCGAACGGGTCAGCGGGACGTTTCGCCAACCGTCTCCAGTTCCCTGGAGGCGGCGAGCGAAAGGCTGCGTTAATGCCTCGCTCGCGAATTTCGGGGAGAGCCCAAGGAGCGGCTCGAGTAGCCGTTGCCTCACCCCAAATGGCTCCGAAAAAAGGGTAGTGGGGTTTAGTTTTACTTTGGAAAACTTTTGTTCGGAGTCGCCACCGACTTAGTTTAAAAATGTGATTTTAAGTCGGAAAAATCAGAGTCTGGGTTCGGGGATTCCTATTTACTAACCTTTGTATTCTAAAACATGCGAAAGGGTGGCGATTTGTCCAAAAAAGTTTAACTTTTGATTGACGGGTGTTGGGCCCGATCCGGGAGTAGGCCGGACTTTTATCGACGTTTTAACGGGCGTTGGACCCGAGTTTAGGTTTGTTTGATTAAAACCAATCATGCGACGCAAAACCTAAAGCCTAAGCATACGCGCAATCACAAACAATTATTTAGATCAAAAGGACGGGGAAGGGCGGTGATTGCGAGCCTATACACTTGGGTCCGCAATCAGTTACAAGTGGATTTGAATAAAAATTCGGGAGACCTGCACCTCCCCTTTGTACCTTTGATTGAGTTTGGGGCCGCTTTAAACCTTCGAGCCCACGGTTTTTAGGCCGGGGTAGATCCACGCGGTTTGATACACGCGCCTTCGAGTTAATCTTCGGAATTTTGAAGTTGATCTTCCGAGATTAGATGCTCGATGTACGTGCAAAGAAAAATAAAGAAGTGGTCAGAAAGTCCCAATTTAAATCGAAATGAGTAATTAGGACTTAATGAGATAAGAGCGATACTTACGGGGCGTTGTGAGCCCGTTGATGTCGATCGTCCGCGTCGTCGGAAGATGATGTTCCTTGGTAGTAAATTCCTCAGTATTTGCATGCAAAATAGAGGAAGATGCCAATGCATGCCAGGTCGAGAATATCGATTAATTTTGAATGAAACTTAATCGAATTAAATTAGTAAGACATGTCTTACCGTATGAATCGGGGGCGATTCTTCGAGATATCCAAGTTTCCGTCGTGTTTTTTCATGTAAAAACAAGAAGGAGATAAACGTTAGTAATGGACATTAAGCATTAATTCACAATGAATCTGGGCGAAAACGTAAAAAATTAAAATATAAAAGTTTTAATAAAACAAATAAGAGTTAACATGCTGACGTTGTATTTAGCTATAAATTTTAAATGAGATGAATTATAATTATTGGAAATCGAAAGAGAACAAATAATTTTCTAAGCAAACTAACAAATTAAAATTTATAGCTGTAAATAGGTAACAGATTTATTACCTTCAGGGTCGAAGTCCAGCAACCCACAGCAGAAACCTTCCTCACCCCTACCTCGTAGCCTTCGAGTCTGATACGGGCTGGAGGACCAGAGTTGCCGTTGATCAAGGAGCGAAAAGGGAAGCCACTTCGAGACGCCTTGGCTACTGGGATCTCGCTCCTGAGGGCTGTTTGAAGCTGCGGTGTTGTTCCCCCATGAAGAACAGTCTTGTGGAGTGGGTTCACCATTGTGGGTTCTGGACCTGGAGCATCAGGGGGGGTTTGTTGAGATTGCGACTGGAGAAGGAGGCTTCGCCAAGTATGCCGCAGGTCTGGGTGCATGAGGGACGGGCAACCGCTGTGGGTCTTGGAAATGCCGGAAGGGGAGCTGTTCAAGGAGAATCTGGAGCCGGGGCGGTCAAGACTGACGAGCTGAAGACAGGAGTCGAGATGGTGGCCGCCAGAGATGTCCATCAGGGTGGGCGTCGCCATCGGCAGAATGGGGAGGCCGGGCTGGACGCCTTCGTGACTGGGTTGAAGACGAGTTGCTCGGATCGGGCAGATCTGCTGCCGGGGAAGGTTCGCTGCTTCTCCAGCCAGCCGCCAACGACGGGGAGCTGTCTTGAAGACCCCGGGAAGCCACCGTTTGACCTGGAAGACGCCAGGGAGGTGGGACGGCCGGAGAGCTGGGTGTGCCGTTGTGGCTGCTTCAAGGTTGCGACACTAGGGCGGTCTGGTCTGGGCTCGAAGAGAGGAGGCTTCCCGGTGAGGAAGTCTGCCGTGTCGCCTCTCACCGATTGCTTGGTCGATGGTGGGGAGGCTACTTTGGAGCGCTTACTGCCATCGGGGTTGCAGTCTTGAAGTGTGGCGCAAAGGATGGTCGCTGGCGGGTGTTGCTGCCGATTCTGTGGGTTGCCGGAGGCAGCCAGTCACTGCCGTTACTTTGGGGCGCCATGGCTGTTAGGGTCTTGCTCCGGGAGATCGTCGAAGCTACCGAGCTGCTCTCCCGTCAATTGCTAGACGGGTTGTGAGGATGGGTGGAGACGTGTTGCCGCTGTTGGTTCGCTGCTTCAGGGGAGGACGCGATCGCCGCTGCGGGAAGCCAGGGACATCAGAGGGACAGGCTTGCTGCGGCTGCTAGTTTGAGGTCTCATGACTTGGGGGTGCGATCAGAGAGAAAAGCGACTGTGGAGCTTCCTGACTTCGGGAGCGGCTGAGTCAGGAAGGTTGAGAGACTGTATCACGGGCGTTTACTGATGAAGAGACCTTGGTTCGTCTGAGGTCCACTGAGGGGTGTGGCTGCAGGGCTGGTTCGCTACTGCATCTGTTGGTCGGGAAGAACAGGGGTCGGTCGCAGGGGAGGACTAGTGCGGTTGTGGTGCGCTGATTTGTCGCCGCTGAAATGCTGATTCACAGCTACGGAAGGCTTGAGGATCGCCGTCTTCAGAGCGTATACCTTGGTCAGGGATGTTGAAGGATTGCGGCAATGGAGATCACCGACGAGGCAAGAAGACTGAATCCTTAAAGGGGAGGGGCTGTGGGATTTTTTTTAGAAGAGAAGCTGGCTCTCTGAAGAATCCTCCCCTCCTCCCTTTCCAGGTAATTTCCTTTATACTTTTATTATTCCTCCTCCCCTCCTTGTGAACTATCTGGTTCGTCCGTTTTCTTTGAAACTCTTCTGAATCTCCATTTCGTTCCCCTCCTTTACCTGATCTAGTTGGCTTCTAGTTGGTTTTAGTTGGGGGAAACCAGGCCTTTAGGGGACAGGATCTCCTCTGGACGTCATCGAAATCGCCCTTGCAGAGGCCAACGATTCAGGGGGGTTGTGTAACCGTCGGAGAGGGGAGAGATCGTCCTGGTGAGATCTTGTCAGTCTTAGGGATGAAGGTAACGTGGAAAGTCGTGAGATTGACAAGATGAAGAAAAGAGTTGGCCCACTTGAGGGGGAGATGAGTGGGTTGAGAAGTGATGTGTCTGCTTATGCTCCCAGCATATGCTCCTTTGCAGATGGCTCGTCCTCTTTTAAACGAACTCCAAGTCCGAAACCAAATGTAACTTCCCGTTACTTACCTCTGGAAAAATAAGTGATTGTATTTTCTGTAAAATGATTCAAGCCATCATGAAACTTTGACTATTTTCTGTGATGACATTGTTAGTAAAGATTTCTTCTGTTAAATTTTTCCAGAGTGCTGTTGTTATTTGAAATCTTAAACTTCCGCTCCATTGTGGTTATGGCTTTGGTACTTTGACCAGTTGGTATATTAGCCAAACGAAAATTCGAATTGCTTCACACGGGATGCAGATTCCAAATGTAAATTTGGAGGAAGTGAGATGGAGAAGCTCGAGGAGTGTGAAAGCATGACGTCTCCTGAAGTCTCACACTTACAGAAGATGCGAGACAGAATTGAAGGGCCAGAACGACAAGGATATCTCTACATCTATGAGTGATGCGGTGAAAGGGGCTAGACATTCTGGGAAGATTATTTGAGGTATTACAGTTTGCCCCTCCTTGTGAGGTAATCTGGAAAGATTATCTCACAAGGATATCGTTAATACCTTAAATTATTCTTGACATGTATCCTGGAAACTCATCAAGAAAATCAATAATTGCAACGAAAACAAAAATAGCAAAATGTACATGCACATTATGCTTCGTTTTGTTTTCTCTTTAAAAGCATGTTTTTAAGTGAGAGTAGAGAAGGTTTGCTAATTTCTCTCGTGTTTCACTCTCCTTCCTGAAACCATTCCAGTTGGATTTCAGAATTCCTTTGACTTGGATGCTCATGTACCGGTCGAAGGAGACTTTACTCGGGTTATAATGTGGCTTTGGCATAAGGCTTTTAAATTGGAAGTTTAAATCAATTGTTTGAAAGGAGTTTAAGGACCTCATCGAAAGTTACTGGATCGTAGAGGTTCCACCATGCAAGCAAATTCTCTATCTTTCAAACAGCTCACTAGTTGACATGTTTTATTGGGGATGAATAACTGGTAGGTGTGGACAATCCACTTTGGGGAAAGCTTTATTTTAGAATTGTTTGAGGAGTAGCACCTTTGCTTTTGCGACCAGCAATGTCGGCCCTGATGCTTTATTTTTGCTCTTTTGATTTTCATCTTGCGCTCTCTTTTAAAGACTTTGGTCTTTGCGCTAATTCTTTCTTTTCTTTGCTAGATCAAAGGGATTTGCCCCGCTTTATTTTCTGACAATCTCCTTTCGAACTTGTATTCTTGAGAAGCTTTTTGAGAAGCTCGGTCTTTAATAACGACTCAACTGGTAAGCTTAACTGTCGATGGTGCATCTTCGCTTGAATCTTAAAGAAGTGTAGCCTCCATGATCCATTGCTTCCGGTTTCTAGCAACAGGATCTCCATTTTAACCTCGATGTGAGGCGGTCCTTAGACTCGTTATGTATAGTGTGTGTACAAAACTTCAACTTTGGCTCGAAAGGGGTTAGCAATAGTTGATGTTTAGTGTTTGGGATAGAGAAGAAATGTTCGATCTCATTCCGGTTTAGAGCATCTTTTGTCAAAGGATTCGTTATCCTCCTGAACGCTCGTGTATGAATCCTCACAGTGTTTGCGCTCATCGCTCTGGGTAAGTGTTTATGAACAGGCTTGCCTTCTCCATTCTCGCTCAGAAACATTCTTATTATCACAAATAATAATTTCAAATTATATGCGAATGGGCACACGAATGTTTAAAAAATGAACGGGTTTAGATACTCAAACCTCTATGGTGCTCTTGTGCACTCTTGTGTTTTATGTTCTTTTAGATTAACTTCGGAACGGCTTCCACCCGACCACCCTCGCCGTTGCCTAAGGATTTGTACCATACTGTACGGATGTCCATGTGCCTGCACAGTTGACAACGGACGGAAACGAAGTTAATTCATGTACTTGAACTCTCGCTTGGGGAGATGAAGTAAAATATCTGCTGGGGAGTTGAGATGGATATGCCCATTTCAATGGTCGTTCTGATTCTATCTGAGGAATGATAAAAATTTGTTAGATAGCAACGTGAATGATACTCCCTTTTGGTATTGTTATCCGTGATAACGACAAAGGCAATCTCGAAGCTTTGGTTCGAAATTTTCCACCCAACCGCCCGCGCCTTTGTCCATAATATAGGATGTTCATGCACCTATGTTAGGCAAAGGACAGACAACAAGTGAGCTCATGTAACTTGTTTTCTTTCAAAGTAAGAATGAAATTTGTTCATGTCATTTCATTTGTATGAAAGGCGAAGTAGAGTTTTGATACTTCCCTTTTGCATGATTTCATCGTTGCATCTTCGTCCGGTGGAATCGAAGGTTCGACGAAATTGCTACAAGCTTGATGTCTGTTGTGTAAGGATGCTCATGTACCTATCAAACAGATGGCTAGAAGCAAGGAAGTTCTGGTAACTTGTTTCGGTTAGAGTAAGAATGAAGTTTGCTCGTGTAACTTCATTTATATGAAAGGTGAAGTAGAGTTTTGACACTTCCCTTTTTGTGTGATTTCATCAATGCATCTTCGTTCGATGGAATCGAAGGTTTGACGAAATTGCTACAAGACCTTAGCTTGAAGCTTTGCCACCCTGCCACCCACGCCTTTGTCATAGGAGTTTTGCACCATACGTGTGAGGAGGTCTTGTACCTGTCCACGAGACAAAGGACGTAAGTGAAATGAGCTCATGTAATTTCACTTAGCTTGATGAAGAGAGTAGTATTTGTATGATTCTCCCTTTTCATGTGTATTGTTAGTGTTCTTTGCCCCAGTTGACTCCCTGGGGATATAAAGAAGTTTGCTGACGAAGATTGTTCTGAAGCGTTGGTTTGAAACTTCATCGTTTGTCTTTGTTGTCTGCTTAAGACGCTCATGTATTTTCATGTAATTTGTTGTCTTGTTGTCTTGTTGATTATGAGTGTTGTTTCGAAGCTTTGCTTCGAAAGTTGTCTTTATTGGCATGACAGGATGTTGTTGTATCTTCCCGTCTGCCTAGGTTATTTATGTGCTCCCTTTCATGTTATTTGCCATTTTGTCAACTGAGAGTTATCCAAGATTGCTCAGTCTCGTCCCATGATAGCTTGGAGATATGCCCCAGAGTCGCTCGGAGATATGTCCATGATCACTCGGGAATTTGTCACAGGATTGTTCTCGTGTTGTCGTCGTCATTGTTTTACCAACGAAGGTTGTTTCGAAACTTTGGCTCGAAACGTTTCCACCCTACCACCCTCGCCTTCATCGTCTGCTTAGGATGTTCATGTACCTATGAGACAAGCCGAAGGGAAAAACAAGTAAGCTCATGTAACCTGTTCTGCAGAGAAAGTATTAGTTGAAGAACGAATACTCCATTTCATGTAGATCATCGTTTTGTTGACAACAAAGGATATTTTGAAGCTCTGGCTCAAAACTGCTTCAAGGCTTTGGCTTGAAACTTTACCACCCTGCCACCCACGCCTTCGTCAACATGCGACAAGGGCTAAAATAAGTGAGTTCATGTAACTTATTTTCATAAATAGGGAAGTATGGATCTAGGAACGAGTACTCCCTTTCATGTGATTGTAGCGTTGAAGAACGCCTACATCGATTGCTTATGACAGTTTTCTCCGTTAAGATGATGGATCTTCGGTTGAATGTCGTGAATGCGCAAAGTTGATAGCGCCATGTGGTGGGCTTGGGTGGGGATTAGCCACTCATGTAGTAGGCCAAGGTGCTGGTTTCTCGTTAATGAGTGATGCGGTAACTGACCTTCTCCTCTTTTCTTTGGTGAGAGTAAGTGGTTAACTACTGTCGGGATGACCGCTTGGGTGCCATAGGGAATTCAAAGGGAATTGCCCCAGTCGAAGTATGCGTCGTCATTTGGTAGACATCATGTTCTTTGGCATTAGTAAGCTGTTGTGTGAGTTCCAGACGAGTCATCTTGTACCTGCGAGGTAAAATGGATGCCTCGGTGTTAGCAGTTTAAATATCGGTAAGTTCATCATGTATGTTTTGAACTGTTAGAAGGCGAATAGAGCGAATGGGAGCTTCTAATGCCAGTTGCGCTATGTGTTCGCCGTCGCTTGAAGAGTATGGTCCATGTTCATGTTTTTGTCGTTGGGATGCCGTGGATCCGGCATTCGTCAAGTTCTTGTTGTCGGAGAAACGATGAGGTTGAATGAAGTGTTCGTATTTGGGGGTTGATTGCTCGCAGCTGTCCTGATCTCGCAATGCCGTTGTGAATGATGGGGTTTGCCCCTTATGCCGGATTGTGTTGTTGAGTTGTAAGCTGGAGAATTGCCCGTGTTTGGAATGATGTTTCTGTTGGTGCGGAAGTTGTGGCGATTGATGATTAGGGACGTGATGTTCCCGGCGTGTCTAATCTAAGCATGTCTATGGATATGGGCTCATCATTAGCTCTAATGTTGATTGCGATTGGCTGGTGAGCTGTAACCTCCTTGGGATTTTCATGTTGTTGTAGGTTCGACTTTGAACTTTGGTAGCCGTTGGGTGATCTTTGGTGTTCGTGTTTGGCTTTGTACTTTGGTAGCCGTTGATATCACTTTGGGCTCATGTCATTCGACGCACGGCTTTGGACCTTTGTAGCCGTAATGGAAACTTTGGTCTTCATATTGTTAGATGTTCGACTTTGGGCCTTGGTAGTCGTCGATAAATCTTTGGCATTCTTGTGCTTGTAGATTTGTAATGTCATGCTTTGTCCCTACTCTCGTTCGAGGAGCCATGTTGGAGAATTAAACCTTTACAAGAAAATAGAGAGAATGTTTGGATTAGTATCATGCAACAGTGTAATCGATGTATGATAAGTTCATGATGTTGAATCACACTCGTATATGCATAAGAATATGCATTACATAATTGCAATTGTAAATGAGACGTAGTGATGCAATGGAGCAAAACTGTGGATGACATGATAATGTAACTACTGCAATCAAACAGATACATATATGATCATACGAATGTATAAATGCAGTAAGCAGTAAAATAGGTAAGGATAGGAGAAATGAAGGTTGTTGAAGCCCACTGTAATAAACTCCATCCAACTGCAAAACAAGCAGTGTTAATTTTACAGTTATAGCAGACAAAGCGTACCTGAACCTATCCCTGCACAAGTAGCAGTCACTTAGTAACAAGCAAATGCACGTGCGGCGTATGGTACCTGTAGTGGGCAATCAATTCTAGACTCGGATGAAGGTTTCTAAGACCTCCCTCGGACTGAGGGAGGCGGGGCCCCGACCCAAAACCATACCGCAAAGAGCAGCACAGCTGAGCCTAACGGTGACCCCCCTAAAATCCTAGCCCCGGGTATAGGGACTTACCTAAGTATGCCTAGGAAAGCGGTAAACATACACAGGGAGGAGATCATACAAAAGGCACCGAGCCAATTAATTACATGCGAAAACAAGTAACTCCTCTCCACATGTGGTAAAAAGGTTTTCGGTAGGAATCCACATGCGGAGGTCCCCAGCGGAGTCGCCATCCGGGATGTACGCGCGCCCTCCGGCCTAGCACACGCGCTGGCGGTTCGGGCAACCCGAGGATCCAGGCCCGCTCCCCGAGGCCCAATCCGGTCGACGTCGCGACTCGAGCGTCGGACGCTGCGGAAGGGCACCGGGGGTTGGGCCTTCCCTTGATTCGCGAACGGGTCTGCGGGACGTTTCGCCAACCGTCTCCAGTTCCCTGGAGGCGGCGAGCGAAAGGCTGCGTTAAGGCCTCGCTCGCGAATTTCGGGGAGAGCCCAAGGAGCGGCTCGAGTAGCCGTTGCCTCACCCCAAATGGCTCCGAAAAAAGGGTAGTGGGGTTTAGTTTTACTTTGGAAAACTTTTGTTCGGAGTCGCCACCGACTTAGTTTAAAAATGTGATTTGAAGTCGGAAAAATCAGAGTCTGGGTTCAGGGATTCCTATTTACTAACCTTTGTATTCTAAAACATGCGAAAGGGTGGCGATTTGTCCAAAAAAGTTTAACTTTTGATTGACGGGTGTTGGGCCCCATCCGGGAGTAGGCTGGACTTTTATCGACGTTTTAACGGGCGTTGGACCCGAGTTTAGGTTTGTTTGATTAAAACCAATCATGCGACGCAAAACCTAAAGCCTAAGCATACGCGCAATCACAAACAATTATTTAGATCAAAAGGACGGGGAAGGGCGGTGATTGCGAGCCTATACACTTGGGTCTGCAATCAGTTACAAGTGGATTTGAATAAAAATTCGGGGAGACCCGCACCTCCCCTTTGTACCTTTGATTGAGTTTGGGGCCGCTTTAAACCTTCGAGCCCACGGTTTTTAGGCCGGGGTAGATCCACGAGGTTTGATACACGCGCCTTCGAGTTAATCTTCGGAATTTTGAAGTTGATCTTCCGAGATTAGATGCTCGATGTACATGCAAAGAAAAATAAAGAAGTGGTCAGAAAGTCCCAATTTAAATCGAAATGAGTAATTAGGACTTAATGAGATAAGAGCGATACTTACGGGGCGTTGTGAGCCCGTTGATGTCGATCGTCCGCGTCGTCGGAAGATGATGTTCCTTCGTAGTAAATTCCTCAGTATTTACATGCGAAATAGAGGAAGATGCCAATGCATGCCTGGTCGAGAATATCGATTAATTTTGAATGAAACTTAATCGAATTAAATTAGTAAGACATGTCTTACCGTATGAATTGGGGGTTGCGATTCTTCGAGATATCCAAGTTTCCGTCGTGTTTTTTCATGTAAAAACAAGAAGGAGATAAACGTTAGTAATGGACATTAAGCATTAATTCACAATGAATCTAGGCGAAAACGTAAAAAATTAAAATCTAAAAGTTTTAATAAAACAAATAAGAGTTAACATGCTGACGTTGTATTTAGCTATAAATTTTAAATGAGATGAATTATAATTATTGGAAATCGAAAGAGAACAAATAATTTTCTAAGCAAACTAACAAATTAAAATTTATAGCTGTAAATAGGTAACAGATTTATTACCTTCAGGGTCGAAGTCCAGCAACCCACAGCAGAAACCTTCCTCACCCCTACCTCGTAGCCTTCGAGTCTGATACGGGCTGGAGGACCAGAGTTGCCGTTGATCAAGGAGCGAAAAGGGAAGCCACTTCGAGACGCCTTGGCTACTGGGATCTCGCTCCTGAGGGCTGTTTGAAGCTGCGGTGTTGTTCCCCCATGAAGAACAGTCTTGTGGAGTGGGTTCACCATTGTGGGTTCTGGACCTGGAGCATCAGGGGGGGTTTGTTGAGATTGCGACTGGAGAAGGAGGCTTCACCAAGTATGCCGCAGATCTGGGTGCATGAGGGACGGGCAACCGCTGTGGGTCTTGGAAATGCCGGAAGGAGAGCTGTTGAAGGAGAATCTGGAGCCGGGGGGCGGTCAAGACCGACGAGCTGAAGACAGGAGTTGAGATGGTGGCCGCCAGAGATGTCCATCAGGGTGGGCGTCGCCATCGGCAGAATGGGGAGGCCGGGCTGGACGCCTTCGTGACTGGGTTGAAGACGAGTTGCTCGGATCGGGCAGATCTGCTACCGGGGAAGGTTCGCTGCTTCTCCAGCCAGCCGCCAACGACGGGGAGCTGTCTTGAAGACCCCGGGAAGCCACCGTTTGACCTGGAAGACGCCGGGGAGGTGGGACGGCCGGAGAGCTGGGTGTGCCGTTGTGGCTGCTTCAAGGTTGCGACACTAGGGCGGTCTGGTCTGGGCTCGAAGAGAGGAGGCTTCCCGGTGAGGAAGTCTGCCGTGTCGCCTCTCACCGATTGCTGGGTCGATGGTGGGGAGGCTACTTTGGAGCGCTTACTGCCATCGGGGTTGGAGTCTTGGAGTGTGGCGCAAAGGATGGTCGCTGGCGGGTGTTGCTGCCGATTCTGCGGGTTGCCGGAGGCAGCCAGTCACTGCCGTTGCTTTGGGGCGCCATGGCTGTTAGGGTCTTGCTCCGGGAGATCATCGAAGCTACCGAGCTGCTCTCCCGTCGATTGCTAAACGGGTTGTGAGGATGGGTGGAGACGTGTTGCCGCTGTTGGTTCGCTGCTTCAGGGGAGGACGCGATCGCCGCTGCGGGAAGCCAGGGACATCAGAGGGACAGGCTTGCTGCGGCTGCTAGTTTGAGGTCTCATGACTTGGGGGTGCGATCAGAGAGAAAAGCGACTGTGGAGCTTCCTGACTTCGGGAGCGGCTGAGTCAGGAAGGTTGAGAGACTGTATCACGGGCGTTTACTGATGAAGAGACCTTGGTTCGTCTGAGGTCCACTGAGGGGTGTGGCTGCAGGGCTGGTTCGCTACTGCATCTGTTGGTCGGGAAGAACAGGGGTCGGTCGCAGGGGAGGACTAGTGCGGTTTTGGTGCGCTGATTCGTCGCCGCTGAAATGCTGATTCACAGCTGCGGAAGGCATGAGGATCGCCGTCTTCAGAGCGTATACCTTGGTCAGGGATGTTGAAGGATTGCGGCAATGGAGATCACCGACGAGGCAAGAAGACTGAATCCTTAAAGGGGTGGGACTGTGGGATTTTTTTTAGAAGAGAAGCTGGCTCTCTGAAGAATCCTCCCCGCTCTTAGGAAGATTGTTTCCCTCAAGAAATGAAGGCTCCCCTCCTCCCTTTCCAGGTAATTTCCTTTATACTTTTATTATTCCTCCTCCCCTCCTTGTGAACTATCTGGTTTGTCCGTTTTCTTTGAAACTCTTCTGAATCTCCATTTCGTTCCCCTCCTTTTCCTGATCTAATTGGCTTCTTGTTGGTTTTAGTTGGGGGAAACCAGGCCTTTAGGGGACAGGATCTCCTCTGGACGTCATCGAAATCGCCCTTGCAGAGGCCAACGATTCAGGGGGGTTGTGTAACCGTCGGAGAGGGGAGAGATCGTCCTGGTGAGATCTTGTCAGTCTTAGGGATGAAGGTAACGTGGAAAGTCGTGAGATTGACAAGATGAAGAAAAGAGTTGGCCCACTTGAGGGGGAGATGAGTGGGTTGAGAAGTGATGTGTCTGCTTATGCTCCCAGCATATGCTCCTTTGCAGATGGCTCGTCCTCTTTTAAACGAACTCCAAGTCCGAAACCAAATGTAACTTCCCGTTACTTACCTCTGGAAAAATAAGTGATTGTATTTTCTGTAAAATGATTCAAGCCATCATGAAACTTTGACTATTTTCTGTGATGACATTGTTAGTAAAGATTTCTTCTGTTAAATTTTTCCAGAGTGCTGTTGTTATTTGAAATCTTAAACTTCCGCTCCATTGTGGTTATGGCTTTGGTACTTTGACCAGTTGGTATATTAGCCAAACGAAAATTTGAATTGCTTCACACGGGATGCAGATTCCAAATGTAAATTTGGAGGAAGTGAGATGGAGAAGCTCGAGGAGTGTGAAAGCATGACGTCTCCTGAAGTCTCACACTTACAGAAGATGCGAGACAGAATTGAAGGGCCAGAACGACAAGGATATCTCTACATCTATGAGTGATGCGGTGAAAGGGGCTAGACATTCTGGGAAGATTATTTGAGGTATTACATCTGCTATGTGTTCATCTCTAACCACCTACGAAGTAAGTTCTACAAAAAGGCGACCAAGTGCATCTTCCTAGGATACGACACAGAGAGAAAAGGATGGAGATGCTGCGATCCTATGACTAACAAGTGCACTGTATCAAGGAACGTCGTCTTTGATGAATCAACTTCCTGGTGGCTGTCTTCAAAGGAACCAGGAGAAGAAGCTCAATTGAAACAGGGGGACCAAATAACCCTAAAACCAACCATTGAGGAGACTGATGAAGGGCCCACTATAACAGGGAATAATGACATAGAAGAAGAGAGACCTTGGCAAACAGGAGTGTACCAGAGGTCCTCTGAAGAGAATGCAGCAGAAGAAGAAACTGGTAACGGGACGACACCACTGAGGAGGTCCACAAGGCAACGAAGACCTCCAACAAGATACATAGATGCATCACTTGCAGAAGACGTTGATCCATAAGAGCCATCAAGCTACGAAGAAGCATCAAAGCATAAGGTATGGAAAAAGGCAATGAGTGAAGAGATCCGAGCATTGGAAGAAAACCAAACTTGGGATTTGGTTCCAAAACCTAGCGAGGTATGACCCATATCCTGCAAGTGGGTAGATAAGGTGAAAACTCACACAGATGGTTCGGTGGAGAGATACAAGGCTCGTCTCGTCACTCGAGGAATTTCGAGTACAACTCAGTATGATAAAAAGGGAAAGTAGTCGTTGAGGGGGAGTGTTAAAGATCAACAACTACTTTCAAAGTTTCTTGAAGGTACTAGAAAGTTCTAGAATAATCGGGTAAGTTCTTAAATAAATTTAGAATATTCTAGAATATATTAGAAGCTTGGAATATGATATAAGTTTCTAGGAAGTGTTTAGAAAATTCTAGAGGATCAATCTTAGCCGTACATGTGGAATAATCCTAACCATAGGTTGAGGAGGCCAACTAGTATAAATAGGGATGGGTCCTCATTTATAACAATCATTCAAGAATCCAAGTATTTGAAGTAGTGGAGTGTTGGCTTCAAGTGATAGTGTTTCACTTCCTCTTCTTCCGAGCTTAGGAGTTCGAAGTCTGCTCAAAGACTAGCGTTCGCCTTGTTCAACGCTAAGTCGAGATCCAACAGGCGGCACATTGACAAAACACACACAACTTACAGATGCCATACTTTTCGCAAAATATTTACAAAGTAACAAGAAAGAAGATTGGTATGACCTCTCTCTCGTCTAGAGGAAGTAGCAATGGGGATGATTTCACCATGTTCGCAATTTACCTAAGCAATCTACGTCTACAAATAGCCCATTGGGAAACAAGGTAGAAAGTCAGCGACCACCCACAAGAGGAGGGAGAGTGGTCCTTATGGCAGTAGGAGAATCCGAGATATGCATATTTGACAGATCAGGATTCTCGAAAACCTAGGCCGTAAGCTGAATTTCAGGGAACCCCTCGTTGGTCGGGAGGGTATGCTCAAGGAAGACAATGAGGTTTATTCAGGTGAATCACGGAGTAATGGGGGAAGAAATAATCGAAAGGGACATCCATGTCCAACGCAGCCAAAAGCCGGTTACTTCGAAAAATCGACCACCGAAAGTGATACAGGATGGTTCCATAACTGCTAAGGTAGATGCTGTGGCAATAAGAGATGGGTCGCATATAGCTCAATTTCTAGAAGAAAAGATATTATGCCAAACATGTAAGCTGATTGCAAGAATTAAGATCCTCATATCTCAAATGCGTTCTCTTTGTTGCATTAACTTTTTCCTGAAGCTGGTGGATATGTCATCAGAAGGGTCGACCGTCGTCGAACTGAATCTTTCCAATAATTCAGGTACTAGTGATCAAACCTCCATACTTTGTCATCAACAGCCAACCTCCGCAGTCCTTTCTGTTACCGGGTATGACCCGAAATGTGGGAGGCTTCATTCAGGTAAACTAGCTAACTAAAAATTTTAATCATGTGAGGATAGTAAAAATCGCTAAAACTTTAGTTGCATGCTGGCAGGAAGTGACTCGAAAATTGTCTCCATCGCCAAAGGCGACTTGGGAAAGGAAGGAGCGTCGTTCGAATAGCGCTTCTAAGAAAATGAGGACGTTAACTGAAAAAGCCCGGTCTCCCGAGAAAATAGTCCCCGACCAGGGAGAACTAATATTAGCCATTGGAATGGTTGAATCAATGAACTTTTCAGTTCGATGCGGACTACAACCCACTTAAAAATGCTAGCCTTAGTAATCATGAGGAAAAGGGTTCCCTCGTCAACTACAATGCGCCGATGTTGCCCTTAGACTTTGCAGGACAACGTTAGGAAAATCAACGAAATAGAGGTAAGACCCCTCTTGCTTAGTCTCTGAGCTGTCCTCTTGGATTTCATGTACATTGGTTTAAAAAACCTTCAGAAAACATGAAGCAGCATATGCATTCGCTGCACATTACAATAGACTTTGATGGATTCCCGGTAAACAAGGTCCTGGTAGATAACAGGGCCACCATTAATGTTTTGCTCCTGACAATCTTTAAGCTGTTGGGATACGATTCTTTTAAGTTAACCGTAACCAACATCGCTGTGAGCTGTTTCAACGGAAGAAAATCAGAATGTTTGGGAGTTTTTGCAGTTCAACTGAGAGTTGGTCGATAGATAGGATATCGCCTTCTTTTTATTGATATTACCCCCACTTTTAATGCTCTCCTGGGTCGCGATTTGCTGCACAAGGCCGCAATGATCCCATCTACTTTACGTAGGGAGCTCATGCTATAGCTCGGTTTCAAAGTAGAAATTATTAAGGCTGATAAACATGTTTGTGCTGATTCTAGAATTATGACTTCGACCGTAGATAAGCATAAGACGATCAAGGATCTCACTTTGGAGCAACAGTACAAACTTGGAGATCCAACCGTAGGACATCTAGTGCAACATTCTAGGAAGTTTGATTATATCATCCCGAGTTGGGGCACGATAGACTCCTAAGAAAAGGAATCTATGGAGCGTGACCTTGAAGAGGACGGCGTAGTTGCCGACATGCTTCGACGACTGCAAGTCTACTAGCAAAATCGCAAATGTCGCTGGAAGTGGCCTTTGTCTTCTTTTTTGCTTTAACAAAACATGATTCCAGTGGGAATCCCAGCTTGGTTGAGTCTAGTGTTTCTGGCATTTCGCAGTTATGACATAATCATGCACGAGAGTCCTTACTAATGCCTTGCAATCCTCTTACAAGTGTCAACTTAGGATGTAATGAGTCGCACAAACTCACTTTTATTAGCTCATATCTTAATAAAGAATCATTTGATGCAATTAGACAAGTGTTGGAAGAGTAAAAAGATTGTTTCGTGTGGGACTATTTCAAAATGGCTGGGCTTAATCTGCAACTCGTGGAACACACTCTGCTTTTAAAGGGCGATTGTAAATAGGTCCAACAAGCACATCGAAGAACGTCCAAGGAAGTAATGCAGATGGTCTTTTAACAAGTTAAAAAGCTCTTTCAGGTTGGGTATATAAGGACATCTCGCTATACAGAATGAATTTCTAGCATTATTCCTGTCAGGGAAAAGAACGGAAATATTAGAGTCTGTATAAACTTTAGAGACTTAAATAAAACTACACCTAAAGACGAATACATGATGCCAATAGCTGACGACTTAGTCGACAGGACAACGAGACATAAAATTAGGTCATTCATGGACGATTATTCGGATCAAAATTTTATAGTAGAAGATGATGTGCACAAAACTACGTTTAGATTTCCTTTAGGAATCTTCGAATGGGTTGTGATACCTTTTGGCTTAAAAATGCCAGTGCCACATACCAGAGGGCAATGAACAAGAAAAACCAAAGAGCTATATACGATGACATCGTGGTAAAATCCAAGTAAGAGAATAACACATCGAACACCTCCGAGATGCTTTTCAGAAAATGAGAAAATATCAGCTTAAATTAAACCCGTTAAAATGCGCTTTTACTGTCAAATCTGGGCAGTTCCTTGGTTTCTTAGTTCACCATAAGGGTATTGAGATTGACCAAAATAAAGTAAGGCGATTTAGAACCGAACAACCCCAGCACCAAAAAGGAATTAAAAGCTTTCATTTGGAGGAAATTTTCTCAACTCTTTTGAGAGGAAAAACGGAATTCATTTAGACCAGTAAACATGAAGAAACATTTATGGTTCTAAACACATATTTGTCCAACCCTCCAGTCTTAGCTCCACCTCGCCCAGGGCACCCATTCATATTGTATGTATTAACCAGTGCTACGCTAATAAGAGCACTACTAGCCCAAGCAGATGAGGTAGGAGGAAAAAGAGATGTTTATTATCTATCGAGGTTTTCAACTCCTATAGAAGTAAAGTAATCTATCACAGTAAAGTAACTCCCATAGAGCTGTTTATCGGTATTTTATGTCGTCCACAAGTTAAGGCACTCTATCGGCAACAATGAGGCTGAAGTGGTCTCAAGGTCCCCGGTAATCACATATTTTCTCGAAAGTCCACTATTAATTGGAATGATTAGCAAATGGAGTTTAATCCTTTCCCCATACGACTTGAGGAACAAACCCTAGAAGGCAGTCAATGGACAAGTGTTAGTAGATTTTCTGAGAGAGTATGACACCACTGAGTGTATAGGCCAAGCAGTCGTAGACTCAATAGAATGGCTTGCATGGTTTGACGGCTCGACAACTAAGAATGACACAGGGATAGGCATTTTAATTAATTCACCTTTGGGAAGTGAGATAAAACTAGCTTTTCGAATGCATGATGGTGTAACTAACAATGCCGTTGAGTATTAGGCTTTAATCACTACATCAAAGACCCTCCTCGACTTGAAAGTAAAGTACGTTTTAGTACGAGGAGACTCCCAACTAGTGATTAACCCGGTAAATGAATCTTGTGCCTGCCACTCCAAACTTTTACCGTACTTGGAAATCGTTAAGAAATACATAAGTTGCTTCGAAATGGTTGTATTTGAACAAGTTGGGTGAGACGCTAATACAATCGCAAATTCCCTGGTGCAATCAGCTTCAGGATTGAGGAATGACGAGTTTTGAGTGATGAGATAGGGGATATACCATAAATGCAATCTCATCTAGACCAAAATGATACACCCATTAGATGTCCTAGATCAAACTAGTGATTGGAGGAAACCCTTAGTTGGTTTTCTCGCAGATCCAGGACAAAAGGCTACAAGAAAGGAAAAAGCAATGGCCCGGTTATATGTACTTATAGACAACGTTCTCTATAGCAAAAATTGTAATGGTGCCTTGCTCAGGTGCGTAGACATGAATGAGGCGTTCCCAATTATGTTAGAAACGCACTAAGGTTTATGCGAAGCCCATTAGTCTTGCATTAAAATGTGCTGGATTATTAGGAGACATGATTTCTTTTGGCCATCAATGATGAAAAATTACATCGAAATGGCTAAAGGATGTACCGAGTGCCAACAACACGGACCTGTGACCCGGGCGCCAACAACTAAGTTAAATTCAGTGATCAAACGATGGTCTTTCCAAATATAGGCATTAGATATTATAGGAGAAATACATCCCCACTCGAGCAAATGAGATGCTTTCATATTAGTGGCGACTGATTACTTCCCTCAATGGGTGGAATCGAAAGCATACAAGATGATTGATCAAAATCAAGTTATATATTTTATAAGGACGTTCATAATCTACAGATTTGGGATTCCCCAACACATTGTTATAGACAATGGAGAAGCTTTTAACGCTTTAAGGGTGAAAGAATTTGCACAAGAGTTTCGCATTTTCATTATTAACTCTACGCCGTCCTACCCCTAGTCAAACCGACAAGCGGAAGCAATTAACAAATGGTAAAAAATAATATCCAAAAGATGATAGACTCAAGTCTAAGGAAGTGGTATGAATCGTTACTAGATACAATATGGGCATTGAGATTGACAAAAAGAGAAAGCACCGAAGAAACCCCACACACATTAGTCTACGGGCATGACATGGTACTACCCATTTGAGGTTCGTTATAAGTCACTGCACACAACCTAATCTTTGATGAAAGATGAAATGATGCACATAGAGTTAGAACAACTTGAACGGAAAAGGTTAGAAGTTGTAGACCGCATTGAAGCACATAAAAAAGAATCGTACGATATTACAACAAGAAAGTGGAGCAAAAAAATTTTCAGATATGAGACTTGGTATGTAAAATGATTTTGCCGCTAAGAGCAAGAAGTCTGCTCCTGGGCAAATGGTCTCCAAACTGGAAAGGTTGGTATCAGATCATCAAAAAACATTCAGTGAACAGTTATAAATTAATTTCTATAGATGGGATCAGGCAACCTCTGAAAATAAACGGGAAATTCTTAAAAAACTACCATCCCACCATGGGAGATACGCAAGAATGATCTAAAAAACAGGTCCCTGAGCTGTGGGAACAAATCCAAATGCATCAGGCATAACATGAAATATAATCAGTTTCATCGAGGGCTTCTCAATCCCAGGCAAGTGACACACAAGAAAATCAGTTTTTTGGGAGAAAAGATTTCCCAGCCTCAGACAACAACGTTGCCCTATCTCCCAGCAACTCCCGGTATTGAGAAGCATTAGCAGCCAATAGCCCATCGATCTTGTTGACCAAGTCACTTTGAATCCTAGTCAGGTTAGTAATTTGGGCAGTGACTTCTTCAAGATGACCAGTGAGATCAACCTTCTCTTGATTCAAAGTCTGTTTACTGGACAATGCTTCATAAAGGTTGTTGTTGTGCTTCTCAATGATGGCATGCCTCACTTTGAGATTGGAGATCCTTGGAGAAAGATTCCTGATCTAATCTAATATTCGTTCTTGATTGTCAGGCAGGCCGCCGGCAGGTAAAAAATGTTGAATAGAGAGTCTCATGACAAGGAGATGTTGGTTTGGGCTCTACAAAATCTTTTGCTAAATGCAAGTCCTTGTTGAGCAAGGAAGCCACCCTAGAGATAGAGGATTGTAACCACCCTAGAGATTTCGCCTTCACTCAGAAGGACGAGGGTGTAACTCTGTGTCTCTTGTGCCGGAGATGGGTACATCATTTCCATCGCAAACAATAGGAGGTTCTAGAAAGAAAAAATCCTGAATTAAGAAAGGAATTAGAACTTCGTAAATAAGGGTGTGGTGAAGAGTTTACAGCAAACCTCATTATTCTCTGGTTTTTGGTGAGAAGCAGATGGATCTTCTATATTATTCATGGGCAATGCAGTGTCAAGGCTAACATTCTAAATGAAGTATTCGTTAGAAGGTAATATACCATTAGAGGTTTGAGTCTGACAAGAGAAGAGTACCTTTAAGTTTGATGGAACAGGAGAATCGATCTTCTCTATTTCAGCACCTTGTAACCCCAATGTAGGGTCAACCGCGGTCACTGGAACTAAGCTTGAATTAGCCTTGTCGGAATTGGCAACTCCCTTGCTAGGAGACAAAGAAGGGGCGTCATCAATATCCTGCAAGGACAATTGTTATATTAGCTACAAGATTTTCGCTATGTGAGCAAGGCAAGATGCCATGTTATCACTAGAAAAACTCAAGGCTTACTCTGGTATGTGAATTGAAAGAATCAACGAAAGAGACAATTGGGCTCTGAACAAATCCTAATTGCATATTTGTGCGTTATATACTTCAAAGCAAAAACCCTACTTATGAATGGAAACTAAATCACGGCTAGTTAGTATCCCATCCCAATAGTGGCGGGGTCAAACCTTTTCCGACGGAGGATGATTGCATGATTAACAGGATAGGGAATCCATTCCCAACGTTCTCCTCTGCCAACATCAACAATATGTCTCATATGTCCTGTGATAGAGGCATCTAACCATTGCCCTTCATTGAGAAAGAGAAGAAAGTTGGCTTTTTGGAGTAGAGAGAAAGAGAAAACGAGGGTTTGGAGAAGAAGAAGATGGAAGGGCAAATGTCCTGTTAGGAAAATCGACTAACGTTGGCCCTCTTTTATTTAAAAAATAATTAAGAGGGAAAAATGGGGGCTAAATGTTTACACTATAAAATTTTGGGCCTATCTAATAACCTGTGCCTGTAAAGAATATGCTGTTTTAAGACTAAGGAAGTATGAGTCTACAAGACTTGGATGTTTTGAGTCTACAAGGGTTGGTGTGCCAAGGGTCTACAGGCTAAGGACCTGAGAGAGTCTGCAAGATGTGAATCTAGGGAGACATAAATCTACGAGGTGCGAGTCTATAAGAGATCTAGGTCTACGAGGATGCACATCTCTGAAATCCCAAATTTTTCGGGAAATATTAGACAGTGATCAGTCTAGGACCCATACACCCGAGATTTAGGGGGAATAACGCCCCATAAGTATTCAGCTAGAGAAGGATCCGAGGGTAGTTTCTTTGCTCCGCATGTCGATATTCGTTATAAATAGGGGAAGATACTCCCATAACAAGGGACAACATTCATCTAGGGTATAAAGTGCATTGTCCGTCACAAAGCTCTCAGTCTTCAACCTTCGTTCTCAGCCTCCAGCCATTGCTTCCCAGTTTCCAAACCTATTTCCAGGCCAACCATCAAATCCATTGTCAAACCTTCGTCATGCCACCATTGTCCACATCCATACCACATCATCAGCATCCGCTCCTCAGAAGATCAGCTTCCACCACATCTTCTCCACAAGTCCACGATATCCACACCGTGTTTACGACATCCATCCCACTTTCAATTATTTATTTCAGTGTTTTCTTCACTTTAGGGCTATAAGCATTTGAATTGTTGTATTTCATTCAATTTCATCAATGTAAAGTCATTTTCATCCACGTTTACGACGACCAAATTCGAACCCCTATGACGTTCGTGCCAAATATTTCCGACATGCTCCATTTTCGACGCGAACAGTCTCATTACCGAGTATGATAGACAAACACATTCATTTGATCAATTATCGAACGATGATGATGGGAAAAATGCAAATCGAGCACCGAAAAAGCGAGACAACCTTGGCCAGAATGCATAGGAGGCAGTCAATGGGCCATAACTTTCCCACCCGGCGTCTAATCGACGCGAAATCAAGTGGTATATCTCCTTTGCTTGACTAAACATTTTTGAATTTGTTTGAGGCAATTTGGAATCTCATAGGCTGAGAATCATGCTTGGTAGTGGTGGAGAACCTTCGAGTTCCCCAATTCTGCCAGCTCCCAGCTTCGCATTCCAAAAGGGGGCCACCTCGAATGTGTTATGCACGTTGCCTGACCCCGACTTCACATACCAGATGATATTTAACGTGTAGTTTGCGACTAGGTAGTCCTGCTTTTGAGGGGATCTCGAGAGATCCGACTGTTGGATCCTCTCCAAACATTTATAGAATATAATAAACTTAAAGAGGGTTGTATACATGTGTATTTTCATCGTTGAAGTTTTTGGTAGATTTGGAAATTAACCGATGAACAGATCACATGCGGATTTGGACTTTCTTTACGTCGGAGCCCCGTTCCCAATGAGATGCCAATTGATCTCACCGTTAGATCACCACCAAACTTTACGAGTATGTCTGTCATTTGAATGCGATTATTTGGGCGTATTGTGCATATTTTTATCTTGTAAACACGTTATATTTTCTATTTTGCTTTGAGCTCTTAATTTGAAGGAAATTTAAAAATATGCGTGAATGTTCGACTTTGCGCTTGCATAAGTCAAGATATTATCGTTGGATCTTTGTGAAATTCGACAAACATGTTTTCCATTGATCTGTCCACTTAATGAATGATTAGATTTTCATTCTTTTGATAGCATAACAAACCAAATTTCGCTTCATTTTGAATGAAAAATCAAATGATAATTTCGAGGAATTCGACAAGGCGAATCTCAAAGACCCTTCAAAAGAAGGGTGGCACATGAGGTACAAACTGTGGTGGAAGCTCCCTTCTAAAGCAGCCACAATTGACGAGCTTAACCGATGAAACGCCATCCTGACAGACCTCAGGTACATGAGGGAAGCTGCGAGCCTCCCGATCTTTCTTTTATCCACCTATAACGGACCGTGAGCCAAGTGCATAAGCCCACAGTCGCCATCATTCCTCGTTTACTTTCATCTAACTACATTATGTGTTTGCGCTTGTGATCATCACATATACGAGTTTGGTTCCAACGCCCGAATCGGGCCTAATGCTCGTGACCTTATGACATATGAGTCCGATTTGACGCTTGGATCAGGTCTAACCCCCATAACCAGAGACATTGTTTTGGAGCAAACGCCACCGCATGTGAGTGTGAGACCGTGCGGTGCTTGTCGGTTCCATCCATTACGAGGGAATGAACTTGGATTCTCGTCTTACCAACCGCATGCGTGAGGAAGACCGAAGGCGCTCATACATGGGCCACAAAAATTTTTTAGTAGTTTTATATGGTTCATGTGAAAGCACAACACATAATTCATAGACTTATCTGGACGATAGTATCGCGTTGAGGCAGTAATTTGAATTAGTGACAACCACTCAACTATCATTTTTGATACATGTTTTTATTCACAGTCAATGTCCGAAAAAGAATTATAGGATTAAAACGTTACAGCTAGAATGGAATGAATTCTAGCTTTATTTTATACAAATGATCTACTTGTAAATTTCCCCTTTTAGTAAATAATTCAGTAAATGTTATGTTTTTTTACTTGAGTTTCTTTGTCAAACTCAAGTAATTTCTTAAGTATTTTTACCTACTCAACATTTCATAGGTTCAAATTTGTCTCTCATTGTTACGGATAAAAAAAGAGGCGATCGATTCCCTCGTCTATACTCTTACCTCGACCCTTTTTGGAACTTCTTCTTCTTAGCACCTTTTATCCGAGATTGTTTCAATTTCCCATATACCGTTTTATACATCTTTCTTTTTTATCAGTTTGAGACAATTAGAGGGTATAAATTGAACTTTTTGTGACTTCAGCTACTTCTTGAGGCATGTGTTTTATCCTTTTAAGATTTTATTTTTTTTCTCTTTATATAACTACTATAGTTAATGTACGCGCGCCTTCCGGCTTAGCACGCGCGCTGCGGCTCCAGCAACAAGAGGATCCGGGCCCGCTCCCCGAGGCCCAATCCAGTCGGCATCACGACTCGAGCGTCGGATGCTGTGGAAGGACACCGGGTTGATCCCTCCCTTGGTTCCCGAACGGATCTGCGGGGGGTTTCGCCAACCGCCTCCAGTCCTTAAAGGCGACGGGCGAAAGGCTGCGTGAGACCTCGCTTGGGAAACTCGAGGAGGATTCAAGGAGCGGCTCAAGTTGCCGTCACCCATCCAAAAATGGTTCTGTTTGTAAAAATGTATTGTTGTTTAACCTAGGTAAACAATTATAGAGTCGCCACCGACTTTTATTTTAAAACTGTTAAGTCGGAAAAACAGTTGGTTCGGGGATTCTTAATTACTAACTCTTACATTGAACATACGAAAAGGGTGGCGTTTGCTCCAAAAGTTTGCTTTTGGTTAACGGGTGTTGGACCCGATCTGGACACGACTCCGGACTCATGTTAATGTTTTATGGGCGTTGGACCCGATTCGGGCTTTTTGGACCCGATTCGGGCTTTTTGGGCCCGAACTCATGAGTATTGGTTTGACAAACAACATGCGACGATAAAATCCTAAAAGCCTAACAACATGCACGTAACCACAGATCAAGTATTTAGATTAAAGGGAGCGGGGAAGGGTGGTGATCGTGGCCCTATGTACTTGGGCCCACGACCCGTTACATGTGAAATTAATATAACTTCGGGAGGCCCGCACCTCCCTCATGTACCTGAAATGACGGTTAGGGCCGCTTTATTATCTTGACATCGCGGTTTTTACACACGCTGAGAGATCCACGCGGTTTGATACATGCGCCTTCAAGTAGTCTTCGAAACTTTGGCGTCGACCTTCCGAAGTTGTATGCTCAGTGTACATCTGAAGATAAAAATACAAGCATGCTTAGATTTTTCTAATGGAAACATGTAATCCAATTAGAATAAATCACGTAAGTCGAAATGAAACTTACACGAGACAATTTTTTATCCCCGAATGTCGAAGAATGACTCTTTGGTGCGTCCATACCAAGATAACCGGGCGATGTCTCGGCGTCCCAAATAAATCCAACGCATCGTTGATGTATTTTTCATGTAAGACAAATGGGGAATATGCGTTAGTTATCATAATATTCATATCAATCGACAATTGTATGAATGTTCCCACTATTCAAAACATATGTAAAAGGGACGAAAATCCTAGGCACATTTAAAGGATAGTAATCAAATAGACAAATAAAAAGAAATCGATCCTGTAATTTTTATGAACAACAGTCACACATTTGTTCAGATCATATTCGGAGGGCAGAAACCACAAGAGCGATTAATGAGATTTGTAAAGGTAAAATTTGTCACATCTCAACCAAAGCAATAATTCTTAGCAAACACATGAGAAAGCATTTTTAAAAAATAAAAAAAAATAAACAATCAGAAGGCATGGTAATTGCTTTGACCAAGTCAAAATTACTTGAGTAAGAGAGGAATCGTTACCCCTTTGAAACGAAGTGAAGAAAATCTTCGACTTGGTTGGTTCACGCCTTCCCGAGGCCGGGATGCTGGTAATCTGTGTTGGGAAAAAGAGGCGGCACCCTTGGAATTCCATTTTTGAACCCATCGCGTGGAGTTGCAACCCATGCCCAGGTCTGGGAGGCCAAGATTCGTCGGGTCGTCAGGAAGGACAGCCGCAACGGCGAGAGAGGAGAAGTCGGGGTCGGATCGGCACTCCAAGGGGCTGACGAAGGGAGATCTTGGAAGCAGGGGACGGCGCCGTCGTTGTTGGGAGAGCGGCTGTGATCTTAAGATGTCGAAGAAGACGTGGGTTCGAAGAGCTTCTCCCCTGTTAACGTCTTACTGTTGCTTGTTGCAGCCGTGATACAAGGACGGACGACAACTTATCCCCGTCGACGCGCAGCAAGAGAGGCGTCACTTTACTCGCTTGCGACTGAGCTACGATTGCGATTCAGCACGTGCGACTCGACGAGTGCGACTTGCGACTCGACGTGTGCGACTCAAGGAGGTGCGACTTGACATCATCAGCGACTGAGCAACAAAGAGTCGGCCAAGCCAAGAGTCTCGAAGATGAAGAGCCTCGAAGAAGCTGAATCAATTCGCATTCCTCATTCATGCATTTGTCATTCATGCTTTGCATTTACTTTGTTGCATTTCCAACAACCCATTTATGGCTAGTTCTTCTTCAGGTGTTCCCTATATAATGGGCACCTTGTACTCATTTGGAATGGATCTTGAATCAAATTATAAACCCTATCAGACTTAGTGTCTTTTATCCGAAGTGAGTGGATTCTCCTTCAAAACCTTATTCTTCATTTGGTGGATTTCCAAGTGCGGATTGAGTAGAGTGTATCAACCGGTGGTGGTGTATCTGTATCCTCCGTGTTGTGCCTCGCCCTCGTCTTGTTCGTGGTGGTGTATCTGTATCCACGGCCAAACGAGTTCATCCGAGTGTAGGTTGAATCTCTACCTATTCCTCCCATTTCCAGCCGCACCCATTATACACTACCTTCCGTCCATACCGAACGTCACCCATTCCCTGTCATTCTTTGGCGTTCCCCTTACTTTTGGGTTTAGGAATCATCTATTCCTTACCGTCCCCGCAACATCTTGGTATCAGAGCCTAGGTTGTCAATGGCCGAAAGATCCCAACGCGGTATGTCTCTAGACGAAGCACAAGTTGCTCGGCTTGAGCAGCAAATCGCTGATCTTCAGCAGCAACTACAGTCATTGCGAACCCACCATGCATCATCTTCTCATAGCCGCGAAGAGAGCGATCATGAGGAGAACCCATGGCGTGAAGAGTCACAACGAGGATCTTCACCGGAATATCGGAGACAGGAGAGAAGAGCGCCAACCGTGAGCGTTCAGATTCCAGAGTTCGAAGGAAACTTGGACCCCGACGAGTTCATCGATTGGATGCACACCATGGAGCGCATCTTTGATTACGAGGACGTGCCCGAGGATCGAAAGGTGAAACTGGCTGCCTTGAAATTGAAGAAGTACGCGAGTTTGTGGTGGGAGAACACCAACCAGCAGCGCCGTAAGGAGGGGCGTGATAAAATTCGTACGTGGTCAAAAATGAAGAGGGCCATGACGAAGAGATTTCTACCGGAGCATCATCGACGAGATCTCTACCTCAAATTGCAGTCGCTACAACAAGTCTCAAGTGTATCGGAGTATACATGGGAGTTCGAGAGACTGTTGCTGCAATGTGATGTCCAAGAAGCCCCAGAGCAAACCATTGCCAGGTATCTTCGAGGACTTAAGCCTCAAATCGCAGATGCCGTTGACCTACAACAATATTGGAGCTTCAACGATGTGCGAGCATTGGCGCACAAGTGGAGCAGCAGCAAGCGAGGAGAGCGACTACCCGCCCATTTGTGAAGACCGCGCCTTTCAACAAGGGGAGTAGCTCCCAGGCGAAGTCGCCGTCAACAACAACATTGAAGAGAGCACCACCGTCGACTACAAGACCTGAAGTCAAATCGCACGAACGAAACATCATTCGACGATGTTTCAAGTGCCAAGGAGTTGGGCACATGGCTTCTGAGTGTCCGACGAGAAGGAATGTTGTCATCAGAGAATTATCTGATGAAGAAGAAGAGTTCGAGGAGAACGCCGACCCTGTTTGGGATGCCGAAGAGATAGAGGAGTATCCGGACGAAGGAGAGCTGTTGGTCGTCCGAAAGGCTTTAAGTGTGACACCGGCGGAAGAGGAAAGTCAAAGGGAGAGCATCTTCCATACTAGGTGCACAGTCGCATGAAAGGTATGTTTGGTGATTGTGGATAGTGGTAGCTGCACCAACGCTGTGTCGAGAACGATGGTTGAAAAGTTGAAGTTGCCCATCGAAGCGCACCCACATCCTTACCGTTTACAATGGCTCAACAAGGAGAGTGACGTTCGAGTCACCCAGCGAGCGCGAGTTCCATTTTCCATTGGGAAGAGCTACCAGGATGAAGTCGCTTGCGACGTCATTCCCATGGATGCGTGCCACCTACTATTAGGGAGACCGTGGCAGTTTGATCGACGCGCGCAACACGACGGGTATCGCAATACGTATTCCATCCACATCGGAGAGAAGAAGATCACTTTGATGCCCTCACTAGTCAGCCTACAATCGCGACCCAGGATCGACTTAGCGACCAGCCTCTCAAGGGAGTTCAACTAATTCGAGCGATTCAAGAAGGTAGGAAGGCTTATTTTGTGGTTCTGGTCGAATCCGCCCCGGGTCAAGCGACAAGCCATCCTCAGGCCGTTTCCATTCTTGAGGAGTTCAAGGACGTATTTCCAGAGGAGCTACCAGTCGAATTACCACCGATGCGGAGCATACAACATCAAATCGACTTGGTTCCAGGAGCGTCGCTACCAAATAGACCAGCCTATCGATGCAATCCAGAGGAGGCAAAGGAGTTGCAGAGGCAAGTCGACGAGCTTGTCAACAAGGGACTAGTTCGAGAGAGTTTGAGCCCATGTTCGGTTCCAGCTATATTGGTGCCGAAGAAGGATGGCACATGGAGAATGTGCATGGACAGTCGAGCGATCAACAAAATCACAGTAAAGTATCGCTTTCCTATCCCTCGACTGGATGATATGTTGGATGAGTTGCATGGAGCACAGGTGTTTTCCAAAGTGGATTTGCGAAGTGGTTATCACCAAATCCGGATGAAAGAAGGCGACGAGTGGAAGACAGCCTTCAAGACTAAGTACGGGCTGTACGAGTGGTTGGTGATGCCATTTGGATTGTCAAACACGCCCAGCACGTTCATGCGACTAATGACCCATGTCTTGCGACCATTCATGGGGAAGTTTGTGGTCGTCTACTTCGACGATATTCTTGTCTACAGCCGGAGCAATAAGGAGCATATCAATCATTTGCGAGCTGTGTTCAACACACTTCGGGAGGAAAAGCTATATGGAAATCTCAAGAAATGTGAGTTCTTCCAACCGAGTGTAATATTTCTTGGATTTGTCGTCTCAGCAGAAGGAATTAAGGTAGACGAGAGCAAGATTGAAGCGATCAAGGAGTGGCCGTCTCCTAGGAGTTTCCATGACGTTCGCAGCTTCCATGGCTTGGCGTCGTTCTATCGGAGGTTCATTCAAGGATTTAGCTCAATCGCAGCCCCACTCACCGAATGTTTGAAGGGAGACAAATTCGAGTGGACACCAGTCGCACAAGCTAGTTTCGAGCGACTGAAGGAGTGTCTAAGCGCAGCCCCAGTTCTAGCTTTACCCGACTTTGCGAAGATGTTCGAAGTGGAATGTGATGCATCGGGAGTAGGAATTGGAGGAGTTTTGCTGCAGGAGGGAAGACCCATCGCTTATTTCAGCGAGAAGCTCAATGGCGCCAAATTGAACTACTCGACATATGACAAGGAGTTCTAAGCAATTGTTCGAGTACTCGAGACTTGGAGTCATTACTTGCTGCCCAGAGAGTTTGTGTTGCACACCGATCATGAAGCTCTCAAGTACATCAATGGTCAGCACAAGCTTAGTCGCCGACATGCGAAGTGGGTAGAATTTCTACAAGCATTCAACTTTGTCTTGAAGCACAAACCAGGCGCGAAGAATGTAGTCGCAGATGTTCTCTCGAGGAAAATGATTTTGCTATCTGCGATGGAGACAAAGCTGATTGGATTTGGGTATTTGAAGGAGTTGTACAAGGACGATGAAGATTTTGGAGCGATCTTCGTCCAATGCGCCCAGCAAGCCATCGATCGATTCCACCAGGTGAATGGATTCTTATTTCGCGACTCTAAGCTATGCATTCCAAGGAATTCGACGCGAGAGCTACTTATACGAGAAGTCCATGGAGGAGGAATCGCTGGACATTTTGGAGTTGACAAGACGCTGGCAATGCTACAAGAGCATTTCTATTGGCCTCGAATGGAGAAGCAAGTGCGAGGACTAATCGCGAGATGTGCGACCTGCCAGCAAGCGAAGAGTCGTGTCCAACCTCAAGGTCTCTACACTCCATTGTCCGTCCCAGAGCGACCATGGGAACATGTGAGTATGGATTTTGTACTAGGATTGCCAAGAACGCAACGAAGAAAGAATTCGATCATGGTAGTGGTCGACCGATTTTCGAAGATGGCACACTTCATCCCATGTCAGAACACGGACGATGCGACCAACATAGCAGATTTGTACTTTCGAGAAGTGCTAAGGTTGCATGGAGTACCCAAGTCGATCGTTTCAGATCGCGACACGAAGTTCCTAAGCTACTTTTGGAAGACACTGTGGCACAAGTTGGGAACGAAGCTCTTGTTCAGCACAGCTTATCATCCGCAAATCGATGGACAAACGGAGGTTGTCAATCGCACTATGGCCGCAATCCTTCGAACCTTGGTCTCGAAGAACCAGAAGGATTGGGACATCAAGCTTGCCCATGCTGAATTCGCATACAATCGAGCCCCAAGTTCGACAACGAAGTCATCACCCTTCCAGGTAGTTTACGGACTCAATCCATTAGTCCCTGTTGAACTAAAGCCTGCGAGCGATATGAGATCAGTTAGCCGAGATGCTGAGGAGCACGCTAAGGAGATGCGATCGCTCCATGAGAAGATTCGAGCGCAGATCGAGAAGGTCAATCAACGTTACACCGAAAGAGCCAATCGCGGAAGAAGAGTGAAGATATTTCAGCCAGGAGACTTAGTTTGGATTCATTTGCGTCCGGAGCGATTCCCAGGCAAGAGGAAGAACAAGCTAATGCCGCGCGCAGAAAGACCATTCAAGATCATCGAGCGCATCAACGACAACGCCTACAAAATTGATCTTCCAGGTGACTATGGAGTTTCTGCCACATTCAACGTCCAGGATCTCATGCCGTTTGTGGAGGATGACGACGACGAGAGTTTGAGGACAAACTCTTCTCAACAAGGGGAGGATGATACAAAGACGGACGACAACTTATCCCCGTCGACGCGCAGCAAGAGAGGCGTCACTTTACTCGCTTGCGACTGAGCTACGATTGCGATTCAGCACGTGCGACTCGACGTGTGCGACTCAAGGAGGTGCGACTTGACATCATCAGCGACTGAGCAACGAAGAGTCGGCCAAGCCAAGAGTCTCGAAGATGAAGAGCCTCGAAGAAGCTGAATCAATTCGCATTCCTCATTCATGCATTTGTCATTCATGCTTTGCATTTACTTTGTTGCATTTCCAACAAGCCATTTATGGCTAGTTCTTCTTCAGGTGTTCCCTATATAATTGGCACCTTGTACTCATTTGGAATGGATCTTGAATCAAATTATAAACCCTATCAGACTTAGTGTCTTTTATCCGAAGTGAGTGGATTCTCCTTCAAAACCTTATTCTTCATTTGGTGGATTTCCAAGTGCGGATTGAGTAGAGTGTATCAACCGGTGGTGGTGTATCTGTATCCTCCGTGTTGTGCCTCGCCCTCGTCTTGTTCGTGGTGGTGTATCTGTATCCACGGCCAAACGAGTTCATCCGAGTGTAGATTGAATCTCTACCTATTCCTCCCATTTCCAGCCGCACCCATTATACACTACCTTCCGTCCATACCGAACGTCACCCATTCCCTGTCATTCTTTGGCGTTCCCCTTACTTTTGGGTTTAGGAATCATCTATTCCTTACCGTCCCCGCATCAAGCCGGGGACTAAAAAATGCTGCGATGAGAACTCCAAGCGTCCGCTGCTGTTGAATCAAGAGACGTCATGGAGGGCGTGGGCGCAAGTATTTGCCATTGGAGTGTCGGGCAGCGGTGGCTGCTTTGCTGATACAAGCAGGAGGTTTTCTGTGGCTGAGGTCAGCCAAAGGAATGAGAAGGGGAGAGGGATGGCTTTGGCTTCGGTCACCAGTTTGGAGTGTTGGTTTAGTTTAGCTTCGGTCACCACTTTCCGTCGCGGTCAGCCCGAGTAAAGACGAGGCTGTCGACGACGAAGATTGAGAACATAGTCAATCTGTCGTGGAGGGCGTTTGCTGAAAGGGACATAGCTGACCGCTTCGTGGACCTTGGGAGACGGAGGAGTTGACGTGGGATTGCCAGAGAAGATGACTGGATCTCAGTGCTGTGTGTGTGTTCCGTTGGGGAATTTTTTGGTGAGGGAAGAAGATGCACCCTCCCCCTACGGAGAAATGAGCTGCCCTTGGGAGGTTGCTCCCTGCCAGAATGTGTCTCCCTCTTTTGCTTTTTTTTTTCTTTTTTTTTTCATCAAAAGGACTTCTCTCCGGATAAGGACGTGGGGTGGGAATTTTGTTTCCCCCCACGTCTCCACTCATCCTTCTCTCCTCCCCTGATTTCGCTCTTACCCAATTTCTCTAATAAGAAATGGGAAATTTGATCAGATAAATCCGTTGGGGCCGGAGAAGAATCTTCGCGTCCTTGTACGGGATTCTCGTCGGCCTTGGCTGATTTTTTTGTCGCCTGTGACCGAGGCTTCTTTCGTTTGTTTTTTTAGATGCATTAGGAGATTGAGTCCCAAGATTTATTTTAACTTTTCAAATTGATCGGTACTTAAATGAAAATTTAGAAAGTTGTAAGTTATTCCATGAATTTTAGAGTGGTTTTCGATTTAGTCTAAATCAAAATTAAACTAAAAGAAAGTCGTAAAAATGCTTAAAAATTCATGAAATATTTAAAAGTGACATTGCCGTTTAATGAAAATGCAACTAGGTTATTAGTTTCATGTAACTAAATTCGAAATCAATTACCTAATCATGATTAGGGATGATAAGCATTAATCAACGTGTTCAACAATTTTTTGGGAAACCGTAAGCATGTTCAATAATCTTTAAAATTTAAAGAGCACCGTTAGTTAAGGTTAATCTTAATTCAATCGCATGTGGAGTGTTTTGGGTTAACGACCAATTTGGGATCTATAGTTAATTTTCTACTAATTCCAAAGTAACTTGCTTTAGACGCTAGACGGGCGTCCCTTCCTCCTTGTTCTTCGCATAAATAAGAAAATCCTTATTGATCATATTTTCAGATACTTACACCCCACAAAGAGCCATGCATTTTGTTCATCGGACCAAACATCCCATAGGAAAGTCCACCCACGATGTGAAGTCTCACTTATTCCCACGATAAGGTATGACTTTCGATATGGTCGGGCCGTCCGTCCTCAGTTCTTGAGAAGGTGGCCGTCCACTTCCTCGGCCAACTGCTCGTAGAGGACCAAGTACTCGACGGGGATTGCCACGCTCTTGTTCAGCTTCTCGTACTCGATGGTCCAAGTCACTATGCTCTTCCCATCTGCCTTAGGGCTGGCTTTAAACACAGCCTTAAAGGTCTTGAACTCCTTCAGCACGTCCCCATCAACCAGGTCGAAGGTGATTGATTTGTTTGCATCGTCGAAGGAAACCTTCTCCTTCGCCTTGAGCGCCTTCCCCCCTGTGCATCATCGCAAGAAGATTTATGTAGCGGCTAAAAATGGTTTAAAGAAACCTCAGTATATCTAGTCCGAGATTTTCATTACCTACTGTGTAGTTCCAGGCCTTGACGGAACCTTCAATGTGCCAGTCACCTTCGTGAACCTCAACGTTCTGGATGCCTCCGGAGATGTTAGGGAGGTGGTAAACCTGGGACTTCCACAAGTTATAGAACTTGTCCGCTGATGATTTCACCTCGGAGGAGATGGAGAGCACACCCCAGAGCGCCATGCTTATCTCGAAAACTTTCTGGTGGGAGGAAATATTACTAACTGATCGTGTGTCTCTCGTTTATATAGGAACCGAACAACCACGTGAATCACGTGGTTAAAACGTGTGTTCACTTGTAGATGTGTCTGAAAGTCTCTCGCTAGTCGGATACATAACTGTTAAGGTCGAGAAACCGCGGCGGACAAACGGTCTTTACCACAACCTACGATTTAATCTCCCCAGATCAATCCTTAACAAAAATTACGAACAATCTGTAAATAATAGCGTGTAGGCGTTCCATTTTTTGACAGTCGTGCAGACAATACAGGCACAATTATTGATCAAATTGAATGGACGACAACGACAACGAGTAATCAATCATGTGGGGGACAGCGGGATGAGACATGCCAATTAAATGAGTAGGTTAATGGCATAAAAAAATAATATATCCTCTCTAGAACTCTTTATAAGAAGTAATGTTCAAAATTCTTATTTTGAGAAATACCAGTAGTTTCATGGAACCTTTTCTTTCCAAATCGCCTTGCTCTTGCCCACAATAATAGTAATCAGATTCTCACACTGGAACAGAGAGGATGGCAAAGTTTTCGATTCGTGGAGCCAATTTTTATTGGTTTGATCGTGTGTGATATTCAACATCGTGGGATCGCCTTTGGCTGGAGATTTTTTATTTTTTATTTTTTATTTTATTTTTAAAATCGATAAATAAATAAACGAGTTTTCTTAACGAAACTAGGTGTAATAATAATTCATTTTCCTTTTGTGGCGATTTTCCCTGGTATGACGGCACTGCCATTTATATCAATATTTTTGACAAAGGATTCCCCAGAAGTCACCTCGTGACGACACTTGAAAACTAACTCAATCTCATGTGATTTATCTCAATCAGAGGCGTGACCCCATTTTTAGCCAAGAGAAAAAACGCATTACTTTGCTTTGTTTGGTTTCGCCGTTAATCATTGCCAATTAACGGTGGTTAAAATTTTTCCATGTTTTTCATCACGATATAATATTTATAATATTTGAAATTTTCCCACAAAAATTTATAATTATGGTAACTCCTTCCACGAAATCAAACACATGGTAGCTGAGTTATTTTATAACTATTTTATCCAAAAACTATGGTGTTTTATTCTTAGTATTAAGAATTTTCTAAGTATGTTTTTGTAGGATAAATTATAAACATTGTTAATAAATAGAATTTTCGGCCGAAAGAATATATGTATGATAATTGAATCTCGTTTTCTATCTAATTCCTTATCAAATTATTTATCTACTTGTCATATAATATTTTTGTTATTTTGTACTTTTAATTAAAAAAAAAACTAAACAGTAAGGCAAAAAGTAGCACGCCACGCTATTCAGGATAAGATTTTGGTTTTAGAGATATCTCACTAACGTGAAAGCAACTGGAGATATCTTTTGGACTCGTGGATGAGATTCAGAAGGTTAGTTGTTGGAAGAGGAACCAGAGAAATGACATGATTTTATTAATGAAAGCAGGTTTTGAAGGTTAGTTGTTGGAAGTGGAACCAGAGAAATGAGATGATTTTATTATTTCCTTATATTACTCAGTGCTGTGTACGGATTTATTATTTTTTATCGTTTGGTTGATCGTGAAAAATGTGTCGGCCGACCAATCACACAGTGCACGATTTCTTTTACTTTTTTTTATACTTCGGTCGACCGTGAAAAAAACAGTTGGTTGATCGATAGTGACTACAAGTATATTTATATTAATTAAAAAGTTTATTTTCCTTACGCGATGTCTTTTGGTTTAATGGTTGCAAATGTTATCTTGTGTGAGAAGCCGATTTACTTAGATATAATTTTCTTTAGATAACATTTGGTCCTTGATCACCCACAAAAGTACTTGTATAGTTCTTAATATTTTGTAATTAAACCTTCATGCTCGACCAATAAATAATGACAAAAGGCATGCATAACATGCATATGAAAGTTACTTTTTTTAAAATGTATCAAAAGTTCGTTCCGTTCAGAAAAGCTTGTAACTTAAGGTACCAGTACGAACTTTCCTTTAACGATTCTAGGGTGATTCGTTCTTCACAAAGTTCGTACTGTTCCGGAAAGTTTGTACCAGAAGTTCGTTTTGTCCAGAAAAGTTTATACCTTAAGTTTATTCCATTCAAGGAAGTTCATTCTATTCAACAAAGTTTGTACTAAAATTTCGTACCGGAAGTTCATTTCATTCCATAAAGTTTGTATCGATAGTTTGTTCCATTCAGGGAAGTTGGTATCTAAAGTTCGTTCGGTTCACAAAAGTTCGTTCCGTCCATGAAAATTTGTATATAAAATTCGTTCCGTTCAGGAAAGTTCATATATGAAGTTCGTTCCATATAGGAAGGTTCATAGTCGAAGTTTATCATGTTCACGAATGTTTGCACCAAAAGTTCATTTCATTCTCGAAAGTTCGTACCAATTTGTTCCATTCAGTGAAATTCTTACTAGAACATACAAGTAAAATCTTTTATGTAATTATAACATGAGTGATTCGTCGTCACACACGGAGTTCTTTCTACTGATGAGAGCTCATACATGAAGTTCATTATGTTTAACTAAAGTTTGTACTAGAATTTGATTCCGTTAAGGACGTAAATGCGCATTCGAAAACATCGTTACTGTGTTTGCGTCTTTAAACCTTTGTGAGAATATCACCATTCTCAAGAAACGAAAGAAGACTTCCATCTCCAAGTTCAATCAAATTGTTTATCAATATTAAGAAAGGGTAATAAAGATAAAATCCGAGCTTTTGTGTTTCCTAACCGCGTCAGAGGAAGCGTGTTTGCAAATGACATTACTGAATTTTTCAATATTAAAATCCTAAACCTGTTTACAAAAAAAGTGATAGAACCCATAAACCCTAGCTGCATCATTTCCTAAATTCATCCCCCGCTGATCTCTACTCAAAAGTGAGTACTCTGGATGCACGTTGTGTACTCCCTTACCTGATAATGTGTAGGGGAATGTCGATATTTGGACATTTGTTATTGCTTACCGGATAGTGTGAGTAGGGGAATGTCAATATTCTGACAATTTCCTTCGGTGAAACCACACATCCCTTCAACGTAATTGGTAATAAGAGCTTGCACCTCGACTCGAGCTATTACGCCAGAATGCCCTGGATAGATAGCCCGGGATGCACATTTGGTATTTGAGATCAAATTCACCTCTCCCTTCGTCTTATTAAAACATGAAATGAAAAAATCTCACTTATCAGATTTCATCTAAAATGTTGTACTTGACATGGCTTCTCTTCCTGTAGCAATGAATTCCAACATTTCTGGACAACTTCCTGGATAAGAAGCCTAAAGGTTCAAGGAAAATCAACGTCGATCCTCTATTAAATAAATTCCCCATTCATGTTATAACATGTATCCATGCGCTTAATTTACGTCTGGAGTTCGCTCATTAACTAGAACATTTGCATTTTCAGTCCATTTCTGTAAATGAATCCACTTCAAGCGACAACCAAATGATCCAACGACTTACCAAATCGTGCTAAAAAGAGCATGCATAAATTTTTACCATGTACATGAAAGTAAATACATACAATTAACAAATGTAGTTCAACAACAACAATGATGGTGCATCATCTCCGCATGCCTGGCTCCAAAACTTAAACCTATAAATCATTCATCTGAACTTGTGATGGCAGATCTCCACGCAATGGCGAATGGCATATCTCCATGTACTTCAGCAACCAAATCATTCATCTGGTCTTGTAAATGTTCAACTTAAATCGATAAATCATCAACCCGCTGCAAAATATGTACAGATAAGTCCTCTTCATCATTCACGTCATAAACTACATTGTTAACTGCATTCGTAACGTCTCTATCCCACCACGATACTTTGCTTCCAACCACAATCACGATCGCGTTGAATACCCATTTTTGTAAGCGAAATGTCATATACCCTAGGATGTCTCGGTGGAACCCGTTTTGAATTACTTAAGTCAATACAAAAATCGTAGAATAAACGAGTCTGTTAAAATATCGGACCGGCCCATATGCCGAGCCCAGCATACAAGTCCAGCGGAGTTCCTCTCTAAAACCAATTAGCTGTAGAGGGAGTAGCCCGCTAAGCTATATATACTAGGTCAGACTTATTTCTCTATCTGATGTGGGATTAGGTTTGCTCTATAGCAATCCTTTTCAACACGCCCCCTCAAACCCAAGCCCACACACGGGCTCGTAAGCCGGCACCCTTTTTGGGTTTAACTGGACCACCACAAGAAAGGGTCTACAAGCCAGCACCCTTTTTTAGGTCGGACTTATTTCTCTATCTGATGTGGGATTGGGTTTGCTCTATAGCAATCCCTTTCAACACGCCCCCTCAAACCCAAGCCCACACACGGGCTCGTAAGTCGGCACCCTTTTTGGGTTTAACCGGACCACCACACGAACAGGTCCACAAGCCAGCACCCTTTTTTTGGGTTGAACTGATCCACACACACGGGCACCCTTTTTTTGTGTTGCACCGTACCATACAGGCGAGGGGGGCCCACCATCGGTTTTACTGGGCTTAATCGGGCTCTGATACAATGTTAAAATATCAGACTGGCCCATATGCCGAGCCTAGCATACAAGTCCAGCGGGGCTCCTCTCTAAAACCAATTGGCTATAGAGGAAGTAGCCCGCTAAACTATATATACTAGGTCAGACTTATTTCTCTATCCGATGTGGGATTGGGTTTGCTATATAGCAACCCTTTTCAACAGAGTCCACGACATCCCATATGGCAAATTCTTTCTATTATTGTACCTAGATGCTAACATATAACTTAACACCTTATCACCGATGTGTGGACAACTCCATCTTTTGATATCATATAACAATCTCATTTGATCCCTGCTAATCTTGCTACAATAGCCACTGACAGGTAGTATTATGTATGGTATGTGTAATAGCCCAAATTTCCACAAGTAATAAAAATCACATAAAATATAGGAAACATAATAAAAACCACATAAAATCTTGAAAAAAACTAAAAAAAAAAAGAATAAAATCATAATCAAATATCACACAAAATCTAGAAAATTTACAAAAATCACACACATTGGCTATCTATAAATACATTCAACCCTAACACACTTAAAAAATTATTGACAGACATCCTTCCGGAGATCGTGCTCTTCCTCCCTGCCGGCGACCCCAAGGTAGGTCCAGTGACGACCTGGAAACTCCTCAACAGTGATCCAACCAGCAGCTTGGACTTTCCTTCCAGACGACAGCAGCAAACGACCAAAGTTCCTGCAGCAACGATTCTCCGGTCATGATGAACAGACTAGCGACAACGACAAACCTCAAGCCTGGTTGATCTTGCTCTCCATCGTCGTCGAGTACCAATGCCTGAAACTTCTCGTGGCTGCACATCAGCACCACGAGAAGTCGTTTTATATTCTGATCAATCTACCTACATGTGCAGGACGAACAAAGACGGGAGGAATCATCACATGACGGCTATCCGATGACCCGACCATAGCCGCGTCAAGCCAAGAGATCGACCTCAACGGGCTACACAACGTCCCCGTAAGTATCGCTCTTATTCATTAAATTCTAATTATTAAACATGTTTTAATTAGAGTTTTCTGACCGCCTATTCTCGTTTATTTTGCATGAAAAATCGAATGAGAACTTCGAGGAATTCGACATGACGAATCCTAAAGGACGGAGGAGGCGGAGCACAAGACAAGAAGCGCAGTAGAAGGCTTCACTAGAGCAGTCCCGACCATCAATTTCAGCCAACGAGGTGCTATCCCGGCTGCCTCAGGTACATGAGGGAGGTGCGGGCCTCCCGAATTTTCTTTCTTTTCAAGCTGCAACGGGCCGTGAAACCAAGTGCATAAGCCTACGATCACCATCCTTCCCCGCCCCCTTTCATCTAAATAATTGATATGTGGGTGGTGTTTCTATACTTTAGGCTCATAGGTTTTTTGTCGCATGTGATATTTTTAGTCAAACACGAGTTCGGGCCTAAAGGCACGAATTGGGTCCAACGCCCGTAAACAAGGACTTTTTGGAGCAACGCCACCGTTTCGCATGTTAGAATGTAAAAGTTAGCAAATAGGGATCCCCGAACTAACGGTTTTTCCGACTTAAACCGTTTTATAAATAAGTCGGTTGCGACTCTGTAATAGCTTACCTAGATTAAGCCACATCAACCATTTTCTTACGAAATCATTATGGATGAGGGAAGGTGACACGAGCCGCTCGCGATTTTCCCAAAGATTCCTTTTGGGGATCATGCTCCGCTTCTTGCTCGTCGCCTTCGGACGACTGGCGAGAGCCCGAGTAGACCCGATTAGAAATCAAGGGAGGGTCAACCCTGCTCTCCTCCGCAGCGCCTTGACACCCGAGTTTTGACGTCGATTGAAGGAGCATAGAGGGAGCGGGCCTCGGATCCTCGTGTCGTCCGAACAGCCGTCGGGCGTCGCGAGGTCACGGAAGGGCGCGTGTACAGTATGCAAAATCACATCCAAGTAAGTAGGTCTTGAAATAATATTCTTCTCAAATACCTAACGATGAAACAACATAAGTCTCCTCGTAAACCTCAACCACATCAAAGCCCCTACCACCTATATGAAAGGCTTCTTCTAAAAGTTGACAGGTCAAAATATAAGTATCGTCGTACAAGTATGTCATAGCTCGAAGACATTCTCCTTCGTAAGAAACATCATACAAAGCACAGTAAAGGTGCTCGACTTCCGTCTCATATACCCATTTCTCGGTTGGCTCGAAATGAATCATCCCAAATAAATTCAACGCGTCCACAGCTGAAGTACATTCTAGTTCCATATTGGTCAAAACACTCAGGCCAAACTTCACAACCACATTCAATCGAATGATTCCTAAATTCTTCCGCGACACGACTCCATTTGTTCGACCTATACAACCGACTATCTGCTATCAACTGAGCATTGCTACGCGGCCTATTCATCTATTGTGTACGACATATGTTCGGTTGTCCTACTAGCTTGGAACTTGATGATACATTTGATCGTTGACGGCGACGGGCACGCTTCAATGTAGACTCCATTTTCAGAGTCAGTATGTCAATTCAAACAACAGGAATCCAACATTTAAAAAGCAAAACACAAAGATCCAATACCTTCTACCTGTGCCGGCAAACCAGGTCTCCAAATTCGCTAAAGGGACGCGTGGACGAAGAATTTACCTAGTCCGAGAAGAGCGGTATCCGCGACGGAGTGTGTGGGTCTCCAAGGTCGCAACAAAGCGTGCTCTCCAATATCAACGAATTGTTTGGCCCTCTGACGTCGAAGAAATTTCAGATGACGACCTGCCTAAGGGTGATGAATCAGGAGATGCGGCAGGACTTCTTGCTGCAGGCCGGATAAGTTCCTATTCAGTGATGAATGGATGTGATGTCCCGAACGAATGGAGGCAACGATGTGAGGTCAGTATTAGGGTTAAGGGAAAAAAAAAATCCCAAACCACATTCCAAATTTATCAAACGGGGAAATGTTTTCTTTTTCTCATTTTTTATTTAACTTGGTGACACTTGGTCGAACGCCAAACTCCTCACGATCGACCGCAGTCTTAAAAAGGCGAAAAAATAAAATAAAATAAATCACGGAAGATTAGCCATTTCCGAGTAGTGGAGATTCAATAATTTCAGTAGTAGACAATTAAAGATAATTATTTTAAAATCAGAAGCTCAAAATAATCATGATAGTTTGTGCCTGATTATTCTGTTGAATGAAGCTTCTAATTTATTATGTAAGATGCAGCTCTCAAGGATACGAAAAATTTACGAACAATAAGATTGTTTTAAAAAATATTTAGTACTAAATAAAACATAGAATAAAAAAAATGAGATTACTTCTGTGTTTATCATTTTAAGAGTAATTTATGTTATGGTTTACTAGAATTTTACAACGCATTTGATTATTGGTGGAAATGTACGAGGAAGAATAAATTCGTATTCCCATTATTTATGGTTTCTTTAATAAGAAATCGTTGCAAAGCTTGCATACTTTCATTTCTTGATTATTTCGGAAGAATGAAACAGGGCCTCAGAATTACACTCCCACAGATATGTCACTTGTCCTGTCATTCGCTTTGTTTGCAATTCATTCAGCTCCATGGTGAGATTCCACCTCCCGGGTAAGTTTCTCATAGATGATCAAGTATGATACCGGGAGGGCGACAGACTCGCTTATTTTCTCAAAGTCGTAGCTCCAGATCACTCTGCTCTTTCCGTCGGCCTTAGCGCTTGCTTTCATTACGATTTTGAAGCTCTTGAACTCCTTCAGAACATCCCCTTCAATTATGTCCATGGTCACGGACTTGTCCTCATCGTCGAAGGAAACCTTGTCCTTCGCCGTCCTCGACTTCCCTTCTGCTTTTAATTTATCAGTCGGTTTAAACCAGTGGCCGAAGTCTCAAGCATGCTTAGCAAACACTTTGAGATGGTTGTTTGTTTATTACCTAAGGTGTAGGTCCAGAGCTTGACGGCCCCGTCGGAGTCCCAGTCACCTTCGTGGACCTCAACACTATGGATAGATCCAGAGATGCCCGGGAGGAGGTGAGCTTGTGTCCTCCACTGGTTGTAGAACTTCTCCGCGGATGAACTGATGTCGAGAGAAATTGAGAGCGACATGCTTTCTTGATATGGTCTGACCGAGAGAAGAATATGATCAAATATGGAAGTCAAATTGCTATGTTCAAGTCACTCTTTAAATAGAAAAAAAAAGAAAAAGATCGCGTTGCTTTTGCCGGCAATAATACTAAATTCTTACCTTATCAGTTGTCCTAGCCAATGGTTGAGGGATAAGGATAAGGTTCTGGTTAGAGTGGTTTTCTTTCCAAGAAAAAGAAA